>CM021106.1:146021559-146224114 GCA_007115665.2 Sequoiadendron giganteum | reverse complement strand
TTTGGGCCAATGAATCTTCCAATGATCATCGAGGTTCTGAGAAAACCTTCATCATCCTTTTATTATGTAGTGATATCTATTTTGAAGGCTGTTGATCTTGGGACTACTTCTTGATCTTCTTTTTTCAAATTATCCCACAGTTTCTTGCTCACATTGCTCTACTCTACTTTGCTCATTTTCTCTTACAATCCAATTTAATTGATATAAATTGATTCAAAAGATCACATTCTTTTTGCATGCTATGTTTTATTTGATAGTATTTTACAAGTGATATCCTAATAAGTGGTATCAATTTATTTTTTGTGTTGGAAACTTGGTGTGTTATTCACTTACATAGAGTTTCATTTTAGAAAAAGTTTGATTGCAAGTAGTAGAATGGTGTTGATATGTCTATGTGGTAAAATGGGATAGGATTTAAAGACTTTATGGTTTGGATTTAGAGGTGTGTTATACCATGTTGAAGCCATGTTAGCAACCACATGAGGTTTGTATATAACATGATTATTGTATCATGTATCATGTATAAAGTATATTGTTGTAACATGTGTTGTCTTGGTAGAATGTAGATAGAAGCTCAAAAAGGTCCTCATGAGTACTATAACTCATGATAGTGTTGTCTTGGTTACTGCAAGCCATGCAAAGTCTTGGAAAAACCATAAGAGACTTTGTTTCACTATTGTTTTATACATTGTATGTTTGGTCAACTATTGATAACATGGACTATTTGTGAGAGCATCTAAACTAATGAGTATTTTGTTAGTGGAATATATTTGTAGAAGTGACACATGAATTTGTATGAGTGACACATGACAACAATAAAATCATGATAAGGTTTTTATTTAGTCATATGATGGTTGATACTACAAGGTGGTTAGGATGTGGAGTTAGTTGGTATTCCATGGAACAACTTTTTCTACATCTTATTTAGGGAATGGATGGTGATAGATATGGTGTTTCAATGTTGTTGCAAGGAATATATGATTAAGAAATGAGTATATCTTATATATTAAATCTTTGCTGATAGAGAAAAGTGAAATATGGAGATAAATGACTTGTATTTGGATTACATGTTTACAAATTAATATAATTATTGGCTTTGTTTTGGTGTTAGGATTTTACTTGTAAGGGTCTCCTAGGCTAAACCTTGTGTCTCATGTTTATGTTGATGTTGTTTCTAAATATTTTCTCTCTTCCTTAATTAATTAGTAATTGAATTGGCACAACAAACTAAATCTCTAATTTGATCACATAGTTTCAAGTTCTTGTACAATTAGTTACCATTTTTTCTATATTTGGCATTAGCCAAATGTTGAGGGTTTTTTTGGAAGAAAAGGATTTATTTTCTTCCTATCATGTTTTTGGTTGTAGAGGAAGATTTTCTTAATTATGTAAGAATTTAGAGATTGTGTTGTTGAATTTATTGCTAGCACCTTAAAATTTGATATTGAGAGATTCCATGAATTTCAAATTATGCAAGTTGAAGGATGAAGACCTTTTGGTGGAGAGAGATCAATGCATTGTAGTATCTTCTTCAACAATATTTTTTGGCATGTCTAATGAGAATTAGATTAAAATGATACGAAATCTAGAAGTACTATCTATTTATGTCTTTCATATTATATTTTGATGAATATAAAAAAATAAAAAAATGCATATTTGTTTTGGAAAATGATAGGAACATTGTATCAACCCAAGAAGTTGGTAAACAAACTATTCTTGAAAAGGACGTTGTATATTTGAAAATAAAAGGGGACTTTGTAAATGGTTATCTCAATGCATTCAATTAAATCTTGAAAAAATAACTAATGTCAATAGGCATAAAATTAGAAGACAATAAATACATAATTTTACTTCATGTTCTTTACTTGATTCATGGGAAAATTTGATTATGGTCCAATTAGTGAAAACTAGTCTTCACCTTAATTTGAGGATATTGTAAGAGGTTTTCAAAGTGAAAAAATCATGAGAAAATCCATTGGTGATTCCTCTAAGGATGCCTTTTTGGTAAGGGGTGTGCCTAAAGATAGAGAGGGTCTAAAAAAAGTAGAAGACAAAGGAAAGTCCAAGTAAAAGAGTGGGTCCAAAATTCCCAAGAAACCTAAAAGTAAAAATACTAAAGTTGTGGAAAAATAGGTCACATAAAGAAGAAATGTAAATGTAAGAAGAAAGATAGATTTGATGTTTTCTTTGATAAATCCACTAACAATGATGAATTTTGCATTGATGCTTTTATCTCTACTAATATTGTTGGGGATAATTCTTTGATAATTGACTAAGTGTATAATTTCATATCACTCGTCATAAGTAGTGGTATTCCAAGTACAAGTAGTGTGATGGAGGACATTTTTTCCTTGATGATAAAAATTGTCTTAGAAGTAGTTAACATTTTAAGTTTGAAGAATAACTATATGAACCTTGATGAAAAAGTCTGAATTTGAGTTTTGTGAATATTTTGTTTTTGGTAAACATAATAAGCTCAAGTTTTCTTATAGTCAAGTACTAAAGAAAATAAGATTTCATAAGTAATTCATTTCTATGTGTTTCATCATGTGGACATGCCTTCTAATAGTAAGTCTTGCTATATGTCTCTTTTATTGATGATTATTCTAGACAAATTTGGATATATTTTCTTAAGCATAAGTTTGAGCTTTTCTACAAGTTTAAAGAGTTTAAAGTGCATGTAGAAAATAGATAGACAAGAAAATCAAAGTGTTTATGTCAAATAGTAGAGGAGAGTATTTCTCCAGAGAGTTTTGTAAACACACTAGAATACAAAAATAGAAAACTATGCATTATATACTGCAATAGAATAGGGTAGCTAAAAGGATGAACATAACCTTAATGGATAGAGTCAAAATTTTATTAGGTAGTGCATAGCTAGAACACAAAATTTGATTTGAAGCTATATGTATTGCTTGTTATTTGATAAACAGTCTCTTACTTTTTTTATTTAGGATAGAACACCATATGACATGTGGATAGATAAAAGGCTTGTTGTTTCACATCTTAGGGTATTTATCTACAAGGATTTTTTTCGTGCACCTAAAAGAAAATGATAGAAATTGGATTTTAAACCTAAGAAATGTATTTTCATAGAAAATAGTGAAAATGTAGAAGGGTATAATATTTTGAATCCTTTAACTCTAAAATTTGTCAATTCAAGAGATTTTTTCAATAGAATTATTATTTTTTGTTGAGGATGAATATTCAAAGGGAACAATGAGCAATAAGATGAATTTTAAGAAAAATTGAACAAAAAGATATGTCTACAAATGAACAAAGTTGTGGATGGGAATATGACAGTGAGTATAGGGATGAACAAAGCCTAGATGAAAGGTTAGAGTCTACTTCTAGAGTAGAGGGAAAAAGATTTTAATAGGCTAGTTCTCCACCACCTATGAGAAGACCTATAAAAAATAAAAATAACTAGAAAAATTTAGTCCATCAGAATGATGTTGTGTCTTTTCTCTATTTTGTATTGATGGTGAACCTTGTTCAATGAAGGATGATCTATCTTCTAAAGAAAACAAGTCTTAGAAGAAGCCCATGAAGGAAGAGATGTTGGCCTTGGACAAATGTGAGACTTAGGACTTAGTTGAGCTTCTTGAAGGAGGAAAACATATTGGTGACAAATGAGTATTAAAAAAATTGAGCATACAAGGTACATTAAAAAGGTACAAGACAAGATTGGTGGCAAACAAATATTCTTAGATAAACAAAATAAATTTCAATGAAAATTTTCTCTTATGGATAAATTAAATTATATTAGATGCATGTTGTCTATTATTGTTGTTTTTGATTTTGAAGTGGAACAAATGAATGTCAAAATTGCATTCTTGCATGAAGATATAGAAGAGAAAATCACATGAAACAACCTTTTGAGGTTAAGGGGAAATAATGTTTGGTTTGTAACTTGAAAATGTTTTATGAATGGTTTAAAGAAGTCATTACATATGTGGTGTCAAAAATTTGATTCATATACTTTGGAACTTGGGTTTGTTATGGGTAAATTTGATCACCATGTTTACTAGAAACAAGTGAGTGATCATATTTTAGTTATTATTTTGTATTTTGATAATATGTTAACCATTAGAAACAATAAGGTAATAATTAAGGAGCTCAAAGCGCAAATTTTAGAGAAAGTTGATATGAAATATTTAGGAGTAAAAAAATACATACTTAGTATGAAAAATAATAGATACAACTAATGGAAAATTATGGTTGAACTAGGGGAAATTCATTGATACTTTATTGTAGAGGTTTAAAATGCAAGATAGTAGACTTTTAAATATATCTTTACTTATATGCACTAAGTTAGCTTTAGAGAAACACACTGATTATCAAGAGAATGTTGAGAACATGTACAATGTTTCTTATGTTAGTGAAATATGAAGGCTAATGTATGTCATGCTCATTACTAAGCCAAGCATTGCATAAGAAACAAGAGTTCTTAGTAGGTTCATGTCAAATCCTAGCAAAAATATTTAGACTCATGTAAAAAGAGATTTTAGGTGCTTAAGAGGAACTTCTAATTACTATATTTGTTATCATGTGATTGCAAATATTAGTAAGTTGTTGAATATACTAAGCTTTATGGATTTGTATTGGTCAAGAGATAGTGATAGTAGAATATCTAAAAGCGATTATGGTTTTACTTTGCTTGGAGTGGTAAATTGGATGTGTAAAGGAAATTCAAAATTTCTTTGTCCATTATTGAAGAGGAGCATATGGCTACAACACATGATTGCAAAGAACCAAACTACCTACAAAAACTATATTGGAATTGGTTTTGAGAACATGACATTAACAATCAACTGAGAAAGTCGAAGTGCAATTTGTTTAACAAAGAACTTGATGTGCCACACTTATCCCAAACATAAAGAGATTTAGTATCATTTTGTTCAAGATATAGTAGAGGATAAGAAGGTTCAAATGGAAAAAAAATTGACTTTGATAAATGTTGTTCTCTTTAACAAACCTAGGGATGTAATGGGTCTTTCCTTTTAATAATTTTTTTTTTTTTTTGTAACTCTCCTTTTGTAAATATCAAGTGGAATAATATTGGAACTTTCATGTGCTATTCACCTATAAAGAGTTCATTGTTACCAAAAATTTGATCATAGACAACATTATGATGGGATATTCATGTGTAGTAAAATGTGGCGGGAGTTAGGCTTTATCATTTGGCCTAGAGGTGTCTTGTTGAAGCCATGGTAGAAACCACATGAATTTTGGATATAGTATGGTTGCTACATCTTCTAAAAAATATATTGTTGGAGCATTTATAAATCCTATTATCACAAAGAAGTTTAGGTGGTATAGTGAGTCCATTGGCCTGATGACCCCCTAGCAATTAGATTTCAATGTTGGAGTTCATCTCCACCTTTTTGCAAGGTATTTGACAAGTGGGACAATGTTGGTAAAATTAATGACGAATTAACAACATAAAATCCAACACACATCAATGAAATGTCTTACATGAAAGAGATTGAAATAAAAAAAAACAAGCTGCCATATCTACTCTTTAAAATCGTTTCATTGCTCTCTAATCTTAAGGGTCTTCTAGTTCATGCTCTTAGATTTATTTAGGTGTTGGACATGAATTCACAAGATGACAACCTAAGAAATGAGAAGATTTGTGAAATGAAAATCTACATGCCTACATTAACATATTTTTGTATTTTTGATATGAAGGTTGCATGAAATATGAGATTGCTGCTATGTAAATGATGCTAAGATTTATTTCTATTGATGTAATGCAATCCTATGATAAACACAATAAAAACTAATGCAATACTAAAATGCTACAAAGTAAAATTTCCATGATAACAATGCTAAATGCTATGCAACTCTAAAATGCTCTCAATTTCTCTCAATTGCTAAGATAATTCTTGCAGCATAAGTTTATGATGAATTCTCTTGTTGAAAAGTTGTAGAATGGTCTCCTATTTATAGATTTTTCCAAGCCTTGAGTGAGGTGGCAGAGATGGACGGTCGAGATCGTGATCTTGAGATATAAATGGTGGAGCACAAGGAAGTTGGAGGAAATCATGGAGGTTGCTCCATTTGGAAGGGAAAATCATCCAAGTGTCAAAGAGCATCAATTGGAAGGAGGAGCCATGAGTCCCTAAGGAGGTTAGGAAGTTGGGTGAATATTCCTAATTTGAAAATTAGAAATAAATGAAATCATGTGGCATGTGATGATGTGGAGGGTGAGTTGGAGGAGGTTAGAAAATTATGGAGAAATGTGACAAATTTGAATTAAAAAATTCAAATTTAATTAAGGGAGGGAAATAATCAAATAACAAATTATTTAAATTTGTGTATTTAATTAATTCAAGAGGGAAGATGATTTTTTAATAGAAGAATTAAAGGGGTGAACTATACAAATAAATTTATCAATTTATTTATACTAGTAGAAGAATTAAGATTCATTAATTAAATAACTGGTATTTGATTAATTGTGCTCCAAACCATTTTTATGTGTACACAACGAGGTTGGGTCATTAAATGAATTGAATGAGGAGTGTGTAAGCACATGGTAGCCAAACCAAAAGATAACCATGTAAGCACATGGTAGCCAAACCAAAAGATAACCGTGTAAGCACATGGATAATGCACATAACAAATGTTGTTCTCCAATATAGGTAGGCTACATAGTAAGGAAAACCTCAATGATTGGTGCACATATAACATGCAAGAGTAGGTTTTAAACAAGATAGGGATCCTAGACATAAAGATGTGGGAATGAAATCAAATCATGATGAGGATAAGAAGCATCGTAAACATGCAATCAAAACATGAGAAGAATGATGAGCATCATAAACATGATAAGGACCTTAAGCAATTGCAATAAGAATATAAATCATGGTATATAAGCAACATCATAAGTCATGGAGGATAAAGAGCATGTGAGCATCGTAAGATCACATAATATAGAAATATCATGAATCATGAAGAACAAGATCATGACCATATAGTGGCAATTATGGTGTCATACGTATGTAGATATGAGAACAATAAAATACATAACTTTAGATCCTGATAAAGATAAGCATAGTAGTCACATGGAATTAAGTGTGTGACATAGATCATGAAAACAAAAGTAAACAAGAATTAAGCACTCAAAGTGGGAACATCGAACATGAGCAATGATAAAAGTTCAAATACACATATGTAGAAGCAAACAAGGAAAAATAAGCAAGTGCAAAAAACATAATATGGGGAATGACTCTAGCATTAAAGATGATAATTAAATAACAAAGATGCTCCCCAAGTGATGAAACAAATCGATAGATTTGAATATAGAAGGTGAAGTGAAAATAGGTAAAACACAATAAACATGATATAAACAAAGGGCCAAAGTATAAATGGCATTAAAGGTAAATGGATCAAGAAGAAAGAGGATCACAACATACACAACATAACCAAAGATTGAAGTATAAATGATACAAAATACAAGGAAGAAGTGGCATGATCAACACAACACATGCTCAAGAAAGAATGTAGATCATGTTATGCTAGAAGCTTTGATGTTGCCTTCAACACCCCTTTTAGCTCTTGTGAGGGCTCAATGTGGATCGTCAACAAAGGCTATCCCTCCCCTCTCCCCTCATTTTGAGCCTTTCGAGGATAATGATTCATGGAATATTGTTCAAAAAATGAAGAGAGGTCTTCCTAAACATGCTTATGTGTCCCACACCCTAGTTAAGGGTGCTTAAAATTTTATAAAGGGACCAAGGGTTGTGTGGGTTTCCTTCCAAGTTTGTTGTGTTGGCAACTTGACTACAAAAGTGTAAAAGGTTTCAAGTCCTTTTAGAATGTAATTGTTGTTGGGAGACAACTAGGTTGTAGTTTCATGGTTGTCTAGATTTCATTGGGTGACATTTATTATAAAAGTTTTTGGGGCCCCTTAAAAACCCATTTTACCCCTTTAATAAAAAACACAACATATGTTCAAAGTCAATTGTGTCAACAAGCATCACTAAAGGTGTCTTTACATCTTCCACATGCTAACTAGGAACAAGGAAACATAAACATAAAGCCAAGAAAGAAAAATAAAAGCACAAAATATGGCAAGTAGTAAGAAAGATCAATGAAGATCTCTAACTAGTGAAGTCATCACCCATAATGTGTGTTTATAATTTCCCCTTAAAGTAGGTTAGAAACTAAGGAACCACATATTCATGTTATTGTTCTACTTGGAATACAAATAATAGTGGGAAACATGGGTGTTAAGCATTGTTTGACATAGAAATAAATACTAAAATGTAAAAAGCAATATAACACAAAGATTTAGAGCTAGGAAAACCCCTATGAGAGGTGAAAAACTCAATTGGTAGAAGGAAATGATCTCTACCAAAGTATATTACTCATAATAAATCAATGCAAAACATTGAAATCCTCTTGTCTAGCATAAAAGAACTTCTACTTCTACTTCTGGAAGGTACATTCTCAAATTGTCCTCCTTTGCTTAATTCGAGATCCAATGTTCCTTATATAATGCTAGAATCCCCCTTACATTTTCCAAGGCTTTCAATTCGGAATTGAAGAGATAGGGATGCTTATTTCTTTCATATTTTACTTATTTCTCTAGATTAGGTGAAATTATCCCTTTTGATAGGAATTGATTACAAAACCACATCATCAATTATGCTTTTTTCAATATCAATTACAAAACCACCCCAATAATTACATTTTTGCTAGTGTCAATAATGAAACTACCCATTTTTATTTCAAAAATGCCCCAACTACACTTTTTGCAGTGTTAATTACAAAACTGACACTATTAGTAGTTCTAAGTTCCGCTTCTTCTAAATGCCTTATCTTTTGGATACAAGCTCAAAACAAGATGTTTTTGGAATTGCATAGAATTTCAAGAGGAACATGAATATATAATTATATTCAAGTTTTGGTGCTATAGAAATATGGTTTTTGGCCCTAAATCTTTAAGTGTTTTTACTTGTAAGGAAAACTTAACTCCTTGATCCAATGTAGATATAAATAATATTATAAAAATATGTTGCTATCAAAACAATGCTCGCCATGTGTATAAGTGTACCCTCATGAACAAGATCCAATTGTAGAGAAGCAATTTGATCTATACTCTCAAAGAACATGCATAGATGTTGTATCAAGGGGTTTCTCTTTTACGTTATGTGTAACCTCAATATTAGACATGTTATAGTGAACAAGACCAACTTCTTGACATACATGATTTGCTTTCATACGACTCACCTCATTATGTAAGGGAGTTGTGGGCTTAGGAGTATGTATAATGTTTTATCTTCTCTTTAATTTTAAGTTCTTGAATTATACATTTGAAAGCAATGCATTTATTTATAAAATGCCCATATGTATGATGATAAGCATAAAAATATTTAGCCTTTTGCAATGCAAGTTTAGAGTTATCCATTGGTTTGACAAGAGGTAAGGTAATGAGAGAGTGTTTCAATTTTTGTTCTAATACCAAATGTGTAGGCTTAAGAGGCTAAAATAGGTTGTTGCAATTGTTGGAAAATGTGCCTCAACTTTCTGGCTTGAAATCTCTTGAAGACTTAGCATTTTTCCTTTCTGTTCGAGCCTTTACCGCTGTACCGTTGGGAGCTTTAGTAGGTGGCGCGGTTGTGTGGTTACCGCCATACCGCGAAGGACTTTTCACTGTCTGGCGGTTGGGCGGTGTTACCGCTATACCGCAGAGTTCTTTATCTTCCCTGGCGGTGGCGTGGTGAACTACGGTGGTTTGATGATGCAGTTGCCTCATTATCACGGAGGCTTTGCTCTGCCTCACGGTTGGGTGGTGGCACCGCCATACCGCGGGGGCCTTCTAGCCCTGGCGCGGTGGTGCGGTGTGAGTACCGCCATACTACGAGGGTCTCGTGGTTATCGAGTGGTTACACGGTGGACATGGCAGACAACAATAGATGTTTAACACTATACCACGAAGGCTTGTCCTTTAAGCCGCGGTGGCGTGGTTGATGACAATGGTTTGGCGAGCGGGTTGTCACCATTGTACCACGAGTGTCTTCTTGCTAGGGTGCGGTAGTGCAGTGTATACCACCTTACCGCGGGCGTATGATGAATGGCTTGCAGTGGCACAGTAGAAGGAGCTTGGGTTTTGTTAACTGTTTGGGCGATAGTCATAGCGATGGACGAATGGCGTGTCGACATGTGACACGATGTCATTCATTGATTTTACATCGTTGTTGTAAATCAATGATTATTGGCCGAAAGCTTTATTCTTTGGAAGAGATATATTTGCATTAAATGAATGATCTGATTCAGGAGGTTGACGGTGTGTAGATATGACTCTGTATCCTGATTTAATGTTGGGCAGCTCGATGCGTGCTGCAGGGCGGTGTCACTAGAGAATGATGGAAGCTTGTCAGTGGGGTAATTAAATACACCCTGATGGTTGTTGGTTGATAGAATTGAGAGGTTGATTGGTGAAGATGATTAGATCATGTAGTGTGTGTGTTCGAGCGGTATGCTTATTGTATTGTAATCGTGAACACTGAGACACACAGAATGAAGAAGATGTGAACATGAGAGGCGGTAAGGCTGTTGCTAGCCGAGAGGCTGGCTGAGGGAGTAGGTTGGTCAGATGAAATGAATCTGCACTGTATGTCGTGTGAGGACATGTTAACAGTGCGAGGATTCTGTATAATGGTGTTGCCTGTATTCTCCAGATGGACAAGATGTAAACTTCTGAAGAGCATAGCTCTGAGATTATATTGTAACTGTTTTGTTGCTGATTAATACAATTGAGCTGAGTGTTTTGGAGGGTGGAGTTTTTTACCCGAAAGGGTTTTCCCCACATAAATTTGTGTGTTCATATGTTTGTCTTTCATGTTGTTTGATTTTTTAATTTGAATCTATGTATGGTGTTGAATCTGTTATTTGTATGCATGTACTTTTCTCAAAAAGATTAATGGGGGAAACAACTGTTCCTGTTTCTGCTTTATGGCATAGTAGTTTGCGTCTTCGAGGTGATTTGAAGAAATTAATGTCACTAAGGCACTATTGTTCTTAGATGTTTCGTTCTAAGTTGACACATTCTTCTTACCAACAACAATTCAACATCTTGGCCTCTAAGTAATTTTTGATGTGTATGTCCAACTATATGACTATTTTGTGAATTATTCTTAATGTGAAAAGGTAAATATTTAAGGTAGGATGCATAAAATGAAAGGTAGGTTTAATATACATATAAGCCATGCTGACGATAGGAGAACAAGCATCAAAAGATAAATGATGAAAATGTATCACTATGTTTATACTATCCTTGTGGGCATTGGGTTTAGAAAAATAAGCAATGAAAGTATTTGCCAAGTTCACAAAAGAAGTGTAAAGCAAACAAGATGAATCGAACCATTGCAATGCTCTCCCACTCAAATGAAGTCTAAAGTCACCAATTAACAAGATTTCATCCTCCAATCACTCATAATTAACAAGCAAGAAACATAATCGATGTGAAGCATTGTGTACCGACGTAATCATCACGTAATAATTACTCACCAAGAGCAATACTATCATGATGTAATGAGCAAAGAGGTAATGAAGTGTCAACATCTATATGAGAGACAAGGGAGCTATTATCATAATATGATCTATCATAATGTAGTGCATCATTAAGTGTAATAATGTCATGAGTACCATGAGATGTAGAGGAATGATCATTACAAAACATATCATGTAGAAAAATGAGCTAAAATCTCTCAAAATAGGAGGAAAATTAGTAGCATAGTCCATGATAGAGGTAGGGTAGGTGTGCATGAAAAAATATCATCCACGAAATATGAAATGCAATTGATAAGAAGAAGTTATAGCATCAAGGATCAAAGAATAAGAATCAATGAAACATGGGATCACCTTAAAATCTTTGACATATGAATATAGATAAACAACAAATAGGTATTCATAAGAATTTGTGATTAATAATCTATTAGTGAAGCATAATCTAAGGTTTTGTGAGTATGCATCTAATGAATTTCAACCATAAAAGGCCTAAACCCAACTAAAATTGGATCATTGATATATGAGTGAGGTTAGGGCCAAAATAAATTAAAAAAACCAATTGATAATTAGATCCCACATTTTGAAGATGGCTTTGAGATGGTCACAATGATCTTTCCTTCACTTGGAGAAGGATGTCAAATCATCTTGATACAAAACAATGATATTGTCAATTAACCCTACAAAAGCTCTAAAACTAAATCACATAGGTGCAATAAGGTTGGTTACATGGTGTAATGTCCCCATTTTTAGCACTTCACTTTCCAGTGATTGATAGCCTATCCTCGGATGCCCGTAGGCTAGCCAGAGGCAGAATTAGGGTTTCCAGCTGCTTGGAGGTTTCTTTTGTTAATTCGAGGGCTTGCATACATTAGAGTTTTGTAGTTTAAATTTTGGATTCCTTTTGGGTTTTCAGAGAGCTTTGCAATGGTGTGACATGTAACTAAAATATGACTTTTTCGGACTTACTATTTTTAGTAAGTTGCAACGACTACTCAAAATGTGGTCAAAATGCATTTGGACACACTTACTATTTTTAGTAAGTGCTATTTTTAGCAAGGTTTTTGCAGTTCAGTTTTGTGGCTATATCTAGCAGGTCAGTTTGAGCAGTTTGGTCTCCAACACCCTTGGTGCTATTTTTGGTAGTGTTTCAGTAGCTTGGTATTATGACTAAATCTGGCAGAGTAGTTTATTCAATTTGGTCTCTAGCAATTGAGGTGATTCTTAGCAAGTTTGATATTTGATGAAAATAATTATTTTAAGTGAAATATTTTTTCTAAGGTATGGAGTACGCCTAGCTTGGAGAGATAAGTCGATTTATTTAAGTGATTATAATGTTTATTTTCACTTATATCTTGGTGGACGCCTAGAGGGAGAGATAAGTGCTTTTTATTAAATATTTCAATTATTATTTGGGACGCCTATCTTATGTTTATTTGCATTTTTAATAAAGTTATTTGTCTCTCATGTTGGGACGACTTGGAGGAGGGGTTAATGAAATTCAAAATGCAAATTTGAAGTAAAATGAGAATCTCATTTGGGTGCCCCTTTTGGAGGGAAAAATGAGTTTGAATTTTTGGGTTGAGAATGCTATATATACAGGGTCTTGCTCTCTCATTTATTCATCTATTGCTTATCATAACGAAATGTTGCTAAAATGTTTTTAGACTTCTTGTTTCGAGGAAAGCATACCTCCTAGCTAATATCGGTTTCTTGTTTGAGAGATAACACCTAGTTGATTTGAGACTACTTCTTCATCCAAAGGTTGCAGATTGAGCTTCAAGTTGGTTGTTTGATTGATATTTCATATCTTTAGTGTTGCTGGTTCGAGTTTGGTTGTAGCAAATTTTCGCTCATAGCTCCTTGCTCGATTTTTGCATGGTTTTGGGTATTGGTTTCATGGATGCAATTTCCTTGGGTGCCCCTTTGCTCAAACTTTCATGATTTTTGGTGGAGTCCTTGATTTTCTAGACAAGTTGCCCTTCTCAAGGGTTTATGCTAATTTTTGTTCATGCCTTGGGATGCATGCTAAATAAATCAAAGCTATTTGGAGTGGTTTTTCACTTGGTACCTGGTCGCCTAGCTTCTAGAAATCATCTGCATTCAGTTTCACATCATTTGGTGAAGTTACGAGCATAAAGATGAAATCTATACTTGTTGGTTTGGTGTTTTAGTTTGCTGCAATTTTATATCAAACTTGTTATTTTAGTCATTTTGGCCATATTTCATATACTAGATATCAAGTACTTGTTAGGAGGTTATGCTCTTAACACTTTGGTGATCATAGGATATCTATAACTCATTGTATTTGTAGATTGTTCATCATATTGTAACGTTGAATCAGTAGTACTGATCAACTCTTTTACTTTTTGCACTTTACATTTTGTATTCCCACTTTTAGTGGAAGAAGGTTGGCCTCACCGTGTTATTTACTTTCTTGCATAAGCATTTCATTCCCACCGTTTGGTGGAAGAGATAGGCCTCACTGTCTTTACTTTTTGTACTTGCATTTCTTATAGTGTTGATCGTCAAAGCCGTCAATCTACTCCCGTTGAATAAGTGGTTGAGTTGCATAATTTGTATTTCCAACATCTCAGTTTCAAGCTAACGTTCCCCAACGCTGTATGCTCATGCCTCGTCTGTCATTGGGATCTTGGTGTAGGGTTACATTTCAGTGTTGGTTTATGATTTCACTAATGGTAACAGGTGAAGTGATGTAAAAATTAAAAAAAATGTAAAGGGGATATTTTACGTGGGGAGGGTCATTCCATAATAATGGGTCCCAAACTTGAGACATCATGTTTTTTTTACCTAAAATTGCATATTTTTTAGAAAAATTAATGATTTAAGCCTTGAGCGGTTTCATCTAAAGGGTTTTAATTGAAAAGGGTTAGATAATACCCCCTTAGATCAAACCCTTCTAATCCTAAATCATACCCATAATGGAGTCTCCTTTGCACTTATCAAAAAACTGACAAAAAAAACATTTTTTCTTTACGTTTTGGGGGATCAAATAAAGTCATTTAGAAATTATGTTTTGTAAGTATGTAGCCATTGTTATAAGCTTTCCAAAAAGTATAGTTTTGAATTTTTTATTTTATTATTATATTTATATTTTATTTCTCGTGAATGTAGGTTTTTTTCATTACATATGCAAAAAAATAGAAAAATAGAGAAAAACAATTCTAAAAAAATATATGCACTAGGTATTGATTTCCTTATTTCAAAAACTAAAAACTAAAAAAATTCAATGCAAACAAAACAAGTTATCCATTACAACATACACTTATGTCCAAATTATTATTACTTCGACTTAAAAATTAATTTAAAAAATATGCAACAAAAAATTATGAAAAAATATCTATGCAATAAATATTGATGATACAAATCTGTATTTTAAAAATTATAACTTTATCCTTTCAATAATTTTTTTATGTGTTTTGATTATGTTAAAACTAGAAGAGTCAATACTCATTACAAGGAAACCATCAAGGCAGACGAGAGGAGGCTCCCAAAAAGAGAGACCTCTAGAAGCAAGACTCATGAGAAGTGAGGCAAGGTAGGACCATTAACAACCAAAGCTTTTTACCAAAGCAAGGAATTGGTTACATAACTAGAGAAAAAGAACTGCAACAACAAAAGGTAAGCCCAAAACACATTTGGGAAGGAAAACCCCAATTTAAACTCAAAGAACACCACCTTGCACCTACAACCTCCAAACAATAATTCCACAACCTCCAAACAATAATTCCAAAAAGTCCCATAGCATAAACCAAAGGGAAAGCAAAGAAATCCTTTCCACTAGAGCTCTGCTCACCAACAAACCCAAGTACCACCACCAAAGGGGCACACTCCACCTCAAAAGGAGTTGAAACAGAGAGAACCGGTAAGAAGAAAAAGAGTCTCCCAACAAGACCCCAGAGTGAACCTCCACCTTGATAGGAGAACCAGACAAAGAAGACTGCAAAGGAGAGAGGACACCAAAAGGGGTAAAAATAACACCCTTGAGAATTTTTTTTGTGTTATGACATAAACACCACTTTTTAAAAATGTTTACTATTAAAAATACGTTATTAAAAGTTATGTAAAAGAAATTCACAATTTATATTTTTTTATTTTTAAAAATATATATTTATAATCTACACATAAATCTTCGCAAATCATTAGTTCACATCATCTCCAAACTATTAATGGTTTAATTACAATAAGTTTCATAAAGTTAAATTTGACAAAATGCTGATTTCAATGTCTTACTTTGAACAAAAAGTGGGACACAATATTGTGGGTTGACCGCAGACCAAAGAGATATTACTATGCATGCTCAAACCCCAATCAAGTTGTGATAATCCATGATAAACAAAGGTGAATTAAACCCTAGGCAAATCTGAAATAAAATGTATAATAAGAAAATGTTTATGAATGAAACCTCATAAATCTAATCAAAGGTGGATAGAGAACCACAAAGCCTTGAAGATGATAAATCTATGAACTTGTATGAAAAAGTAAAGGGGAATCAACCTTAATCAAATTTGAAAATAGGATAAAGAATTATAAAATAACTCAATATATGAAAATCCCAATGTAATGAAAATGAATGCACCGCATAAATAAATCTAGGCTAATTAAATAAATGTACTCACAAAACACATTAACCTAAATTGAAGACCTAGATTGATAATCACAATGAATATTTAAAAAATTAAATTCAAAGGATTGGGATACTTGGCTCCAAAACTACCATCAGAATGATGACATTGATAACATGCAAAATCCATTAAGCATTATGCAAAAGATAATTATCCTTGATTTGATGAATGTGTTGAAGTCCACATATATCCAATAATAGTACATGCAAATTAAGCCTAATAAAATCTAAAAATAGGATAAAGAAAAAAAAAATCATATTTGAAAATCCTAATATAGAAGGTAAAAACCCTAAAGCAAAACCCTAGTAAGTGTAGGATGTTACATTCGCCAAATTTATGTATGAAATGCATGCTCTACGTAAATAAGTGTCTTCACAAAACATATAATTAACCTAGATTAAAAGAGTTGGTCAATAATTATAGTTAATATTTAGAAGATTAAATGTGAAAGATTGGGATACTTAGCTTGCTCTAGAACCAATAATGGAATAATGACTTTGATGACATGTAATCCATTTGCTACAGTGTAAAAAATGATTGTCCTCAGTTTGATGAATGTGCAGAGTCTGTGCAATTCCAAAATTGTGTGTCGCTCAATCTTGAGCCCGTCATGTTCAATTTCAATCAAAGGGGATTCGATCTGTTGTGCACAATTGAACTATCACATGAATATGATTTGGCAAAATGTTGCTTCAATAAATATGTTTTTCTTTGCCTTGTTGATCACAAAATTCGATCAAGGTAGTATTTGCAAACACCTTTAGGAGTTGTTGGCTCAATTAAAAATGTTCTCCTAAGCCAATCCCCCCTTTTGGGCCAAGTTAATAGCAAGGAGTAATATTGAAAACATACACAAATTTGCAAGTGGCCTATATGCAAATGTTGTGGTTTGATTCTTTGCCCCTTTAAAAATCAAAATGTGTTCTAATGATCTTCTACTTGATGTCCTTGTATATTATTCTCTTATTCAACCTTATAAATTTATGGCATAATGAATGTCTTTAAATACCATAGTATAGCAATATGCTGCAAAAACACGTGTTAAGTTATACAAAATAATAGGAAGGGGTAGGAAAGTTACAATTTGAAATTGAGATTCAACTCTATGTGTTGCAAGATCAATCCCAAGTGGCATGGAAATGAACTTGGGTAGGAAAGTGATAATCTCAAGGCAAGGTTGAATTATGGAATGGGTACAAGAATGATGCATACATGGCAAATGCATAGGAAGAAGTGCAAGTGGGAGGAAATCGAGACGGATAAGGATTTAAACATGATCCAAACTTAGCACAAGAGCATGCTATTTGTCAATTTGTTATTACATTTAGAACAACCCACCACAGTGGACACAAAACTAAATGGAAAATGGTATGAATGTACAAATTTCAGCATTACACTCATGGAGAGCAAATCTTATAATGGGTGTCCACCATCATGGGGACAAACAAATGATTAGACTCTACTAAACTTTTCTAGATTGGAAAAAGAGGTAGTGAATTATCTCGCCGAATTCATCAAACTAGCCATGAGGACTTGAAATGCCGTACCATTTTAATCATCTAAGCTTCTCCATAAAATTACATCATTTATTTACAAATTTTTCATATAATATACCAAACATTCATTAATCACAAGGTTTTCCCTGAACTAATCACTTATTTGACAAAACACAAGATACTGCCTAAAATGCAAGTGCCATCTCATGAACAATATCTCTCTTTGGCACACCTACTTTTCTTGGCCACTAAAGATTAAATTACGAGCAGCATTCCAATCGGACATCGTTATCAAACAACTTTGCAGATTACATACATGGCAAAAAATTACAATTAAGGATGACCATGCAGCAACAAATTAAATATCACATAATACAAAATTACTCAATAACCAGCACGTGTAAAAGATGTAGACTTGCACTTGAAGAACCTTTGTTGATTAATGGCACTTGCGCACAAACCTCTGAAAGATAAACTACCCTGGCCACTAATACTTCTTGGCATACGTTGCTCCATGCTCTTTCTAGTAGTATCTACATGTTGAGAAATAGATTGAGTGCTTGCTGAAGATACCTGCAAGGAAATTTAAAAAATAAGGGTAACTTTTTGAATTTAAATCTTTGTTCTTTTGTTGGCCATAATGTAAATGTGTGCATGACATGGGGATGGATAGTCTTAACAAAATTTAATGTTGAAGATTATTTACTGTGATTGTATGTCTGACAAGTCATTTTATCATTGGTGATTAACGTTTACACTTGAATCAAAAAAAGTTATTCAAGCTCCAAACAATGGAGGACTAATGATTGTCACCTTCATTCATGAGAATTTTTGAACAGTAGATATTAGTTGTATCTCTCTTTAGTATCATATAGCGCATGATTTTGTTTCTATTTCAAAATAGGAATGTTCTCTAAGTACCACCAATCAAAGGATTCATCTAACCACGCGACTTCTGTAAGGTTCTACACATCTACTAGGAAGTATGAATTTGCAATTGTTATAAAATTGAAATCATATATTTATAGAACCAATTACAAGCTCATGAAGAGCAACAATTACATAAAGACATCTCCAATGATATGCATTAAAAATATTTTGAAGGGAAAGGAATACGGTATCAAAGACATCCATCATAGATGGAAATTAGAGACACATCCTATACAGAACCACTTATACTGAGAATATTAAAAACATTTCACTAGAGCCCATCCCTATTGTTGTTGGCAACAATCCTATAGGCCTACTTCCTTGAATCTAGGAAACAAGGGTCTTACACGTTGAATTGAGTAGAAGTGACGGGCTAGAACAGGGTTAGGTCGTACATTGGCTGTAGCACAAAATGATTGCGAGCAATTGATTTAAATGATTAAGACAGAGAATGCACTAAATGCTTGCTTCTATAGTACTGTCATTTGATTCCATTTGTCTTTCTAATCCATTCTAACCTGATATTCATTAATCACTAAAACATTAGCAAGATTGAACCCGAGAGTTGCAAAGAGAGTTTGTGATAAAAATTCTCTCATGTATTTGGTTATTTGTTGTTTCTGTTTCAGACATTAAAAACTTACCAGGGCCTTCTTTTCCATTTCCACAAAACGTTTGCAAGATATGTCTGTCTCCACAGATTAGGAATTGTATGCTTTGTGATTGCTTTCAATGTTCTCTCTCTTCTTTTTTAATCATTCTAAATATCAAATTCTAATAGCATAACCTTCTTTGTCCAGTAATCAGCAAGGCTCTTCTTGTCTCGGAGAAATTTAAAAAATGTGTCCTTACTGATGTTCTTCCATTTGTTAGAAATTTGTTCATAATTAAAGCGGATCAAACCTTGCATATTAGCTTGGATATTTGCCCTGTCATGCAGTGCATAGACACACACAAAAAGAAAATGGAAGGCATTATTAACAAAATGATCTCCCAATGATGACAAAAGAAAGTAGTTATGGAGCCTCGAACGGGGTCTCCATTGCAAGCACCATTTGTCCTTGAATCCCTTATATTTTAATGGAGTGAGAAGTGAGATTCTTTCCAAATTAAGATTAACAGCTTGCTTAATCTTATGCTGAAGGGACACATTTGATTACAACCAAATTTATTGTATCAAACTCAATAAGTAAAGGTTAGCCGGTTGCACTAGATTTAGAAGATCTAGTTGCTCAATATAAGAGTATGGGCCAAAAAATTAAGAACGGCAACATTCCCCTTAAGCTTAACTGGGGAGAGGTATAGGAAGAAGTTATAAGTCCTTCCCCATAGATGACAACTACTTGCATGGCAAATAAAGATCTAAAAACTAGATCTAGCCTAGGAAGAATTACAAGTTCCAACACATGATGAGTGTTGAAACATATCAGAACCTGCCAATAAGGGGCAAAGCTTGATTAACAAGGTGCTTCAGACAATTGGTTGGGAGCCTTTGATACTTACAGCAGGCCTGAGCTTACATCTGTTGCTGGCCTGATCTCTCAGTTTCAGCAGGAACCTCACGAATCATTGAAAAGTGGCCAAGAGGATACTTTGGTACTTGTGAGGCACTTATCAATTTGGCGTAGGGGATTGTTATAAGTTATGCAAATCTCCTATTTTGGTGGGCTTCACAAATTTTGACTAGGCAGGTAACATAGGTGATTGCAAATCTAATGTAGGGTACACTTCTCATCTTGGTTCAAGTCCCATTACTTGGTCGAGTAATAAGCAGACTACCGTTACCCTTCCTTCCACACAGGTAGAGTATAGATGTACAATCAATGTTTCCAATAATATTCTCCATCTTTGTCAAATGCTCACTGAATTTGGTCTTCAGTAGGATAAGCCAACTGTAATTTGGTGTGATAATCAAAGTACTATTCATATTGCCCACAATCTAGTTTAGTACCTCTACAAAACTAAGGTCTACATGTGCTTCATTCAACAAATTTTTCGTGGAAATATCTCAATGTTTTCAAGGAGATTCTCCAGCTTTGTCAAATGCTCACTGAGTTTGGTCTTTAGCAGGATGAAGCTTCAGAAATCCCATCACTTGGTCGAGTAAGAAGCAAACTACTATTGCCCTTTCTTCCACAGAGAGATTACAGAGGTGCAGTCAACATTTCCAATGAGATTCTCTTGTTTTGCCAAATGCTCACTGAGTTTGGTGTGATAATCAAAGTGCTATACAAATTACACTCAATCTGGTTCACTACCACAATAGCAAATGGAGGTCCACATGCACTTTATTCAACAAATATTTCATAACAATATCAGTGACTGGCTTTTTGTCAAACTAGGTGTAAGATTTAATGAAGAAATAGCTTGCAACAATTAAATTTGCCCTAGGAACAAAAACAACATAATGATGACATGAATTCAATTGCATACAAGAGAATGGTAGAAATCAAAGGAAATGTCTACAATATATAGAATCTAGGATGCACAAGTCAAGATGACAAGTGTTCCAGAGCAGTTGAGTTAGCACAGTGATCTGGTGGACTGATTCAACATGTAGGAGCAGTGCTGTCAAGTGAAGTCAGCTTGATAAGGAAGTGATGGCACGTAACTACCATCAATCAAGGAGTGAACAAGGTAGTGATGGCAGAAGACTTCCATCAATCAAGGAGATTGTCAATGTGCTCATTATTTCCTAGTTTAATTAAGTAAATAAAATAAAATACCTAAGTAAACTTAAAAATAAGGTGCAATAATTGATTGCACCAACACTACGGATAATTTTGTGTATCTCTTCACAAAATCCCCACTAGCTGCTATATTTTGTTATCTTCAGTCTTTGACTGGGATTATATAAGTCATCATTAAGGGCTAAAGCATATAATTTCTTCTTTGCTTCCCTCATTTTCTAGAAGGGGGGAATGTCGAACTATTATTTCTTACTTTTTATTATTATTTTAAAACTACTAAGTTTTCAGTAAGTTCAATATTGTTGTAACAACCTCCTATTGTTTTGAGAGGCGAAGCAGTCAAGGTTAGGGAGACAACTAAATAGCGACCCTCCCCTTGCAACAAGACTTAACACACTCCTAAAGGGTTACACAGGTCTGGTAATTCCTAAAAATTGAAATAAGAATCCACACATGCATGAATCTAGGGAAAGAAAAATTGTCAATTCTTACTCTCAAAACAGGGTTTTCTCAAGAAATATTTCACTGTTTTCGTGGAGGGTCTTCTCCATTAACTCTTCTGGATTACCACAGGTCTTGGACACTTCTGATACTCTCCAAGTACTAATTTGTAACAGTAAAAATGAAAGAAACATATAGCTATCAAAAACCTGGAATAAACAGAGAGTGTTTGCCCACACAGGGTGTGGAAAAATAGCTATTTTCATTAATCAAATGTTTGCAAGATTACAATGAAACTCTTGGAGAGATTTTGACAACACCTCCCATAGAAATATGACATTCTACAGTCCCCAAAACCCCTTACAACAGATCCCCAAAAATGAAATAAAACTATGAACTCAAAACAATTCTACACTCAATAAACTAGACACTAATCTTTACAAATCTTTGGCAATTTTTCTCCTTGTGCTCTCCAACTGGCATAATGGACTTCAAGAGCCTTTCTCCAGCTTCAACCTACCGTAAAAAATGAAGATCTAACCTTGTTTCAATTCTCCTCTTTTCCTTTTGTAGCCTTCTCAGGAAAATGGTGCCCAAATTGGAAGATTCTAGACCAGGGTGGCAACATGTAACTCCAATAGGCCTCTCTCTCGTCATGTCGTGTGCATCCTTCAATGTAGTCATGAAATCAAGTCAAAGATTCAATTGTAACTCCCAAATATGGCACCCTCCTACAAAGATTGATTGCAATTCAAGAGGTCAAGTGTAAATTCCAACTAGTCAACCCAGCATGCGAGATGCTCTCCACAAGTAACTCCTTACACGGATGCCTCATTTGAGAGTAAATGAGAGTCAAACATGCATTAAAGAATTGTGGCATGCAAGAGGCCCACCAAACAATGTGCCCCTATGTGAAATTGTGACTCTTCAACTGCCATTTGGAATCCAAGAAGATGCTTTCCAAGGTGGAAACTCCATTTTAAGAGGGGAGCCTTTTTCAATTCAAATTTGAACATGGATCCAACCTTCACACCTAGGAAACAAGGATTAGAAGAAGCCAAACATTATTAAAATAGATTAAACAATTATTTTTGGTGATGTTGATTGTCCATGTCCCTAGATGCTCCTACATCAAGAGGCTATGGCACTTTGGAGGAATTCTTAGCT
Organism: Sequoiadendron giganteum; assembly: GCA_007115665.2. Lineage (NCBI taxonomy): Eukaryota > Viridiplantae > Streptophyta > Pinopsida > Cupressales > Cupressaceae > Sequoiadendron > Sequoiadendron giganteum. The sequence continues at coordinate 146,201,230 of CM021106.1, read as the reverse complement.
GATAATATTCCAAGCACTCCTATATAAATGTATTGGGAGTTTGTATGAAATAAGCTGAATGGATAAATTTGTTGTAAATTTCAAAGAGCGATAAATAGTTTGCTTGTTGTAGACTGGATTTAGGTGTGTACCTTCTACAAGGCTCTAAGCAACACCTGCATTAACCTTTGTCAAAAATTTGATGGTGTCAATTTGAAAGAGCTTTCATGTAGGTGAATGAACTACACACTATAAGACAATTAACTTGTCTAGCTGACTTTCCTCACACTTGATGAATTAAATTCATCAACAAAAGAGAACTTGTTTACATAGTCTTCCTTTTGCATGCTTGATTTTCCTATATATTGGTCAAATGAAAACCTCTTTGCACACTGTTGTTTTTGCATTTAATTTTTTCATCTAACATCTTTGGCATGCCTTTAATTGTGTTGCACTACATGAGTTCCCCGATTGAATGAACCTTCTTGTAAGTAGACAAGAGAATTGCACCATTTGAATCTCTTGAATTCTTCATTTCATCCTTATTGATCTTTGAATTCCAGGACAATGCAATGTATGTCTTCTACATTTTGTTTCGTTGTACCCAAAATAAATTTTTGCTTCAATAAGGCATTTTGATAAAAATGGTCTAAATCCTATAAAATTGTCGTCAAAAGTCCATTTTAGGTCAAACAAAACATGGGATTTATGTCAAGGAGGATACTTGCAAAATTTGGAAATTTTAAAAATTAGGGTTTCAAACCCCTATTTTTAGGAAAACCCTAAAAAACAAGACCTTCCCAAAAATAATTGAAAATAATTTTGATAGGATAATTTAACTTCATGATCACACTGGTCAAGTCAAAATCACCAAAAAGTTTGTTTTACTATGGTGGGTCTATTTCATTTTTCAGGAGAAAAGCTAGGACCTCTGATGCCATTAATGGCAAATGGCCAGTACTAGGTATCAAAATCTAAGCCTCAAAAGCTCTAAGGAAGAATCCATGGCGAAAGATGCTTCACAACCAAGGGGATTTTCAAAGGTTAAAAAATGCTGAAAATATTCTAAGTTTGGAAGATGTACGCCTTGCTACAAGAAAGATGCTATGTAGTCAATCCTTGGTGAACTTTTCAAGCACCCGTACATGCATGATGGTGAAAACAATCACAACGGTGAACGTGTTTGCATCGTCGATAGCAATAATCAACGCAGTTGGCAAGACAGTGAATGCAAAGCACGAGGAGGTCAAAATAATCAACAGATGACCAACTCAAGAGCCAAAAGTGCCCCTGTTGGCCAGGAGCGCCCATGGATCAAAGAGGCCAACTGTAGTTGTTATGAATTGCAAAAACGGTTGTCCTCTCCAAAATTATGCTGGCTTTCCAACAAATCATCAAGCGAGTTCACCTGATTCGTCAAACATCGGGAAACACAAGCAAAGGCAAAAGATGTTGAAAGCAAAGGTCATCAAAGACAGTAGTCAAACAAGGGAAAAAGCGCCCCTGTAGCCAGTTCACGAGACATCAAAAGATGGCAGTTGTTAATTAAACAAGCACGTAAAACAGAGGGTAAATCAGTGGACATCAAGGAAAAAGCGCCCCTACTAGGCAAGGGCGCCCATCATTTTGGGCAACCAAATGAAGTTTTTAGCAGTTGTTTTCTCCAAGGCATCTGCTTAGCATTCTTTTAGCTTCGAGATCAATCCAATTGCGAGCTCACAAGACTTGTCAAGCATTCGCAAACGAAGATCAAGCAAAAAACAATGGAGGCAAAGGCAAGTTGAAGAACGTGAAAATTTGACTAAGTGTTGAAGAAAATGCACCTTCCCAGAAATAGGTGCCCAACCTTTTGGGCAATCAGATGTAGTCTTCAAGCTTCGTAACTTCCAAGAAGTCCTCCATTTTGATCGATCTCCGCAATGACACCGTCAACAGATTCGACAAAACAATCAAACATCTGACGACGAAGATCAAATTGGAGTTGTTCGTGAAAGATTGCAAAGTGAAAATTATAGCACAAAAGGTCAAAGGCACCCCTGCAAGCCAGGGGCGCCCAAGAATTTGAACCTTCTAAATCAACTTTCATGACCTACGATGCCAATCATCCTTTCCGGGATTGAACTGGTTTTCCATCCAATGTCTCAACATGTTCACAAGAGTCGTCAGTCACCGATGCTGGTAGATCAAAGCACGGAGAGTCAAACTGGAGAAATTGAAAAAGCATCCAAGAAATTGACTAAGTTTGGTGAAAAATGCACCTTTCTGGGAAAAGCACCCAAGAATTTGAACCATCAGATTCATGTTTTAGGTTTTGCAACTCCCAAAAACATCTCTTCAGAGTTAAATCAACTCTACAGTGAATTTGTCAGCAAGGCTTCAGGATCGATCAAGCAACCAGAATCAAGGATCAAACAGAGGCACTTCGTCATAGGAAAAAGATGAAAATCTTCAACTCTCAAGACTTGGATGCCTAAAGTCAAAATAGGCCCAGTTGACTTGAGTTAAGATATTTTGAAGGCCTCTTCATGCCCAGAAGTCACAAAAATAGGTGGAGATGTTCCTGTTAACTTCCAATCATGGAGGTGATTCCCCCAATCAGAATTTGGATGCTCAATTGATGCTTGCAACTTCAGATTTATATATCAAAGCCTAGGTGTCCATCATTCATTATTTCTTGCAAGTTGAAGAGCTAAAACAAATATCTTTCTCTCCCAATGCCATTTGAGGATCAAACAGAAGCCATTGTTAGCGTTCTTCATGTAGTCAAGAACAAGTTGCACAGAGGAATAGTTCTTCAGAGTTTACATCTCTAGGCATGATTTTCTTGAAGATTCAAGGCAACAACTTATAACTTTTAGCTTCTCCACACATATTTCTTCTAGCTTCTCACCCTCACATTTCTTTTGTTCTTGTCTTAGATTTTCTTGCATGTCCAAGGAAACAATATATTTTCATAGATTTGGCCTTTTGGGTTTGTTCAGCACAGCATTGGCCATAAAACCCATGTGCCAGATTCTTCCAGAGAAAGTTGCCCCGCTACCCCTTTTTTAGGGTTTTTGAAAAAAGTCTAACATTTCAAAAAATAGACAAACTAGGTTTGTTTAGCTCTGAAGCACCTACAAAACCCATGTGTTAGATTTTTTCGGGAAAAAGTGCCTCGCTGCCTCTTCCATCGAAGGGTTTCTTGCATGTCATAGAAAAATTCATCTTTTCAAAATTTTGACGTTCTAGGTTAGTTCAAAACGATATTCCCACCAAAACCCACGTCTCATAAATTTTTGTAAAAGTTAGCCCTTGGTGAGGCTAGTTTTAGCTGCAACAGAAAAGTCTGAACAGTGTCGTCTTTATAGTCAACAATCAAGTTTTTTAGAATGCAATTCTCTCAGGTTGAATACGAGACCAAAACGGTCTTACTCCATGATTTCGTAAAAACGGTTGACATCGGCCTGCATCAGGCACACCCAAAGGTCAACTTAGAAAAGTCGGAAGGCAAAGACCAATGCACACTTCAAAATATCGAGTAATCCGGATTGCTTGAGGCAGCATCATTCCCCATCTCAACGCAGAGCACAGAGTTTGTAATCGCTTGTGTAAAGCATTACAACCCTACTGCACGAGAGATTATATCGGTAGATGGGGGAGTAGTATGCAGTCTCAAGCTAAAGGACATTGAGAAGTGCTTCGCTATTCCACCTTGTGCAAACAATGTGGTCGTATCTATGGAGTACGAAAAGGCGTCCAATACATCAAAAGACAAATGTCAAAAAAGAATAGCAAAAAGATGGCTTAAAGAGAAAAGAAGCAACTTGCCAAAGAATGTAGGATGTGGAGAATTCAGAGATGAGTACGTAGTTATAATCACTCTACTCAACTGTGTTACCGATCAAGAAGAGGCAAACAAATTCTAGTCATGGATGTACTACATCATCGCTCAAATTGTCAACAACAAAGAACACTATGACTGGCCTGCCTTGATCAGTGACAATCCACAACCAAATGACCAGTTTCTTAGAGGCTCACAAATTCCACATGTGTTCATACCTTGTATATCTGATAGCTTTCCAAGGCCAGTTTAGAACATTGAACACTGTAGGAACTTTGGGTGTGCAGAAGGTTCGCGAGCATTTCTCGTAGCTTGAGTTCACACAATCAAAAAGACACTTCAAGCGAGTGGATGATCAGTTCCTGATGCACACAATGAGGAATCTTGATTATGAGTTACATGTGCGCATTTCACTAGAGGCCAAATTGGCGATGGTAGATTGGGCGGATTGGTTCATCCAGTTCCCCACTTTTACCTACATCCGCGTGTATGGATACTCAGGTCATCCAGCCATGCTACCCCGTCATCCGTCGGATAAGGTGGTATTCATGGAATTTCTATGGCAATTGCACGAAGTCCATTCTCTTCTGTGTATCAAATGCAAGATAGCTGCCAACTTTCCTTTTCAGATGGGACTTCACAAGTGCAAATCAGCAGCCGATGCCAAGGCTATGAGCCATGAGATGACGAGACTTAACCTTAAGTATCTCATCGAAAGACGCTCATACAATCCTTGGGGTCACTATTCGTCACGCCTTGACCAACATTCTTCACACAAACCTTCCATGGAGGCTACTGGTTCAATTGTGAAGACGAGTTCGAAGTACGAAGGCGCAACTACAACAGGTTCACGCATCCACAAATTGTTCACTTCTTGTTAGAGGATGTGGAAGGGTTATCAGATGATGATGGGGAAGTCACACTTCCCACATTTTTCATAGATCAAGTTGACTTGTAGCCACTTCGAGCCGTGGAGTACATCCATTGAGGAAAGAACAAGCAGAGTTGTCAAGAACAACCAACTTTTCCCAGACAACAAGAGAATGCAGAGGATACTCATTCCAAACACAGAGCCACCACACATTACTACTATGCTACCTTCCATGTCAAGATCAACACCTAGACAAAAGACATGGAGTAACCCTCCTAAAGGAAACAGAATGTCAGGGCGTACAAAGGGAAAAATGCCAATTGTTGATGTAAATCAGCAAGAGCAACATGTGGAGACAGCCACAAACACAACTGAGACAGTGCCAGAAATGGAAACTGTTATAGCTGAGACGGTGCCAGAGATGGAAGCAGATCCTCATGTTCAATCACCACCACGCCAGTCTTCAATTCACATCGACTTGGAGCCAGATTTTCCACCACATGACATCTTAACACATTCTCACTCATCAGGAGTTCATAGGACTAGCACCAATCCTTCCAACGAGATTAGTTGAGATTCTTCTTGGCTTGAGAATCTCTTGGGTAGGAAGAGGAGGAAGCCGTCCTACCAATTGGACTTTGCTGAGTTCGACAATGTCTACCAAGACACATCTGATAAAAAGCTCAAGAAGCAAGTCCGAGTGGAAAAGAATGAGACACTCATCAAGATTGCAACACCGCCAGTGGACAAGAACACCCACGAGGTTGAGGTCGACGATTTCAGGTTGGTCAAAGCCAACCTTGGCAGGAGCACGTGAGAAACCGATGTGAATCTCTTTGAAGTTGCAACAGTGACCATAAAGGAGAGAGTTGTTAAGGATGGCGAAGACAAATCAGCCCTCAAGGCTGAAAACCAATACATCTCCAAACTCATTCACGACACTTCAAATGTTACTGCCTTGCTTCCGCAAATGTTGGAGCTTCCTATAGAGCAAAGTCAGCTACGTCAGCCGATTCTATATGGGAAGCACTTGAGAGATCAAGTGGAGGAGTTCATCATCAGAGGCCGGTTTATACTTGCAGAATTGTACCAACTAAGGTACAATGCCCACGACCTTCGCAGGGAGATCCAGGAATCAGAACAAGGCATAGCAGAGAGTAGGCCTCGAGATGAGATCACCATCTCAGACTTGAAAATGGCATAAAACTCAATCACTACAGAGGAGAACAAGCAAAAGCTTTTCACTTGGAAAGAATAGCTAGTCTACAAAGTGAAAGCTTATGATACAAACTCTATAGAATTGATTGAGTACACACAAATTGTGGCAAGTGCTATCAAGTTCATAGGAACATTGGTAACATCTATCCCTTGCTAATACTAGCATGAGGGTGGTGCGTACATTGAGCTCGCTGAAGTATAGACGTAGTTTCACGACTTCATCTGTAGTAGTTTTTGCAGTGACCTTGTTGACTGTAAATTGTAACCATGTCAACAAATATTGATGATGCAACTGCGAAGAAGAGTGAATACCAGGAGCAGATGGCAAGTGGTGAGGAGATGCTACGAAGACACATCATCATACTGAGAAGTATCAGTTTCCCAGATGCAGAGATAGTTAACGGCTGGTTAGAGGAGCTGATAACTCAAATTGATGAGGTGTAAAGCATAGTTGGCAGACTTGAAGAAAACTCGCCAAGTTTTTAAAAACTCACGAGTTTTTTTTCAAAACGAGTTTTTTTGAGTTTAACTCGCTGGACGAGTTTTTCCGAGTTTTTTCGAAAAAACTCGGCTTTGCAAAAAAAAAAGGGTTTCTAATGAAATTTAAGCATTTTTTTGAGTTCCCGAGTTTTTGCCGAGTTTTAAAAAACTCTCCAATTTTTGGCTTGGCGAGGTTTTTTTTGGGGCGAGTCTTCCAACTATGGTGTAAACTATCAATTAGGACATCCTACCCTTCCAAAGATGAAATTAGACACAAAAGTTTAACTTGATGCCTCTTTCCAAGTTAACTCGTTGTCCCACCTATTGTGCATGTCTATTTTTGGAGACACTTTTGTATATTGGAGTTCTCTTTTAGTTTAGAATCAGTTAACTGAAGTAGACTTTCCAGTTAACTATTAGGTTACCTACTTTTAGACATAGGAATAAATCTTGTTGATTGGCAAGAACTCAATGTTAACTCAAGGAGGCTTTAGGGTTGCCTACTCCTTTGAGCTTCTATAAATAAGAGCAACCTTTTCTCATTAGTTTTTAACTTTACTTCACGGTAGCAAAACGTTGATGCCAGATAGCCTATGTTTTGTTCACTTAGTATATGTTCTTGAATCATATTTGTTATAGCTAAATGCTAAGTGGTATGCTTGCATTCTTATTCAGGTATTTGTGTTCAATATTTTTCAAGTGTATTTGGTTGATTGCATGTTGTGTGATTGTTCTCTTTTATGCAATTTTCTATTCCAAACTCTAATCTTTGATTGAAGTTGAGATAATAAATCAAGAGAGCCACGTGCCTTTGATCCAGAATTCTCAAAATCTTTCATATTTTGTTGTTTCAATAATCTTTCTTTCGATCTACACCTTGGACAAAGCGCCATCGCCTCCTTGGGAATTTAGAGATTAAGATTATCGTTTAATGTTGTTTCCAATAAGCTTTATTTCAGCCTACACCTTGAACAGAGCACCATCGCCTCCTTGGGAATCCTGCCATATAGTTTATCGTCTAATGATTATTTGCATTAACTATATTTCAGATTAGCACTCTAAGAGACAAGCTTGTCTTAGTGATCAAACCATTCCCAATTGCTCCTAGAACCTCTTGCTCTGAATTTCTTGAGGAGATAGGATAGTTAAAGTTTTATCCTAGTTGTAGTTAAGATCTGCGGAAAACAGAAAAAACCTTAGTTGCAATGCATTGTGTTTTATGACCTTGTGCTCTACAGCTGAGTAAAAAAGACAGGAACTTAGTTTACTTTACTTTTTACGCAATAACAGCAAAAGAGGGAGCTTCCCCTCCTAATTTGAAGAGCAATTCATCTATGCATAGCTATCCATTTCCAATACGCACTCCAAAGGTGCAAATTGAAACGCCAACATGTTTCATAAAACCATTTAAGGCCTAATTTAAGAAAAGAATTAATTCTGCATCGAAGCCTTTCTCCAACATACAAACTTTTCTGCCACCCTTCCGCTTCAATAAATAGAGAAATTCAAATATATATTCTTTGCGGTGACCAATGAGACAACAAAGACACAAAAATGTTGGGGTAATAAGGCTTTTCTTCTAAACTTTTTGTAAACTTATTATAAGTGAAAGAACAAATTTGGAAACCAAAGGTTAAATTAAGCATGGGGTAAATAGGGGGGATAAATTAACCTAGGATTACTTGTGATGTTCCAATTTTTTGGTTCTCGTGCATTGTAGTTGGCACTGACCTTCTAGGTGTGTGTTAGCGATATCATAGGAGTTATTTGATGTTCCCAATGAGCTCAAGTGGACTGGGAGATTCATTTTCCACTTTTAGATATGATTTCCAACTTTCGGTGTGGTCTCCAAGATTCTTGGATGGATCGTCTATTTTTAATAAGTCACCCGGTCGGGTCCGTTTATCATCTTTCATCATCAAGATCACTCCTATGCAGTCAATTTTCGATTCCAATGCATTTCGGCCATTTCTATTAATCGGGTGTAATATTGAGCTATATTTAATTAATTTTACTAAAGTTGTCATTTTAATTGAAATATTTAATAGGGCACCTCAGTATTATAGCTCGTTGGAAAGAGAACGAAAATATTTAAATGTTGGGACGCTTAAAAATGACTTTTAGAGCCGGAAATGTTTTAAAAATAAAATAAATCTCTTTTTAGGGATATAAGGCTATTTTAATTAATAAAGTGATTTTATATTGTGTTTTCCGGAAAGTTCCCGAAAAAAGTTATAAAAGGGGGGTTTGTGAGCTCATTTGGGATTATGCATTTTTATTCTATTTTCTCTAATTGAACCCTTGTGGTTTTGGGAGATAGAAGTTGGTTCACCTCAGCCTCTAGAGGACGGAAACCCTCTCGAAGAAGATCAGTTTCGGTGGTGAAAGATTCCTCCCTAGCTGGTTGTAGAAGAAATCATTCAGGTTTCTCGCTTAGATTCAAATGATTGAAGTTTTGAAGACAAATTTTAGGTTTGTGGTTGAATTTGAAGATTTTCCTAGTTTGCCAAAAAGATATTGGATGCCATTACATGTTCTTCTTGTTGGGCGATTTATTACTTGTTCATTAAATGAATTAATATATATTCTGGAAGATTAGCTGGTATGAAATGAAGGTTTCAAGCTGAGCCATGGGTATCCTTGGATATATTGCGAGATATTGGTAAGAGTTACATAGAGATGCCATATTTGGTTAATCAGTCAAGTGTTCCTATTGGAGGTGAAGCAAATATAATTCTGTGAGCATCTTGGTGTGTGAGTTTGGACATTTTGGCTGCTTCACTTCTTGTCTTGGCACCAAGTGAGTTAGATGATATTCGTTTTCACTGCTGCTATTAGTAGTTTGCTGATCGTGGGGTTTCAGAACTCTATTCCTGGACATATAGGGCACATTTAGAGCCACCTGTATGGTAACATTTACTTTGCTGCTGTTGTTGTGGAAGTTGGGTGCTGCCATATATCTGTTTGAAGCAAATATTTGCATATCTCCTCCTTTGGGAACTTGTCCTGGCTGTATACTTGAACATGAGCAGATCTGGAAGGGGTTTTAAAGGTTTATTGATACTGCTGTGTAATGTTTAAAGAGCTGCAACCTCATTTGCAGATTGTATATGTTTTTCCTGAGCATTATTATTTATCATAACAGTCTGGTATTTGCAATAAAGGTCAGCTCCTTTATATTTTTGTTCTTATCTGCAATTAATATTATTATTCTCAGTTTGTGCCAATGGTTATTCAGTTTATATGCATTTCTCTGTGATTTTTGAGCAATATTCACATCACAAAAATATCACTATTCACTTGCAAATTTGAAACCATTCAAAAATATCACCATCAAGCAAACTGTATGACGAAATTACACAGTGGAAAATTTGAGAAAATTGGGGCATAAACTATAGGGGATTTTACATTACCTTTCTTTCTTTTGCACTAATCTATCAAAATTTGATCATATCGGTAAATATACAACTGTTGATGTTATAGCAGTGGGAGATATCTTTCTCTCAAATTTAAAAATGATGGATAAATAATACCAAGGCAAGTCGGACTTGCTATATATAATAATTTTATCAAGAGTCACCTTGTTTCTTAAAAGAGGCCAACCCAAATGAAGAGTCACCTAGTTTTGTATAAATACAAGGTGATGATCATTCATTTGATCATCAAGTTCATTCATCATAATTTGCATTCCTAGAAGAAGTTCATACTTGAGCAGCAGATCATCATCTTGTAGCAGCAGATCATCATTTTGTAGCAGCAGACGGATTTCAAGGAGAAACATATTCATTTGTATCTTTGCATCTAGGAGAGGTGCTATTATTCATTGTATCAAATTCAGCATTGTGTTGGACCTGAGTTGTAAGCAGATTTCTGCTCTTATTCCTTCAATATATAAGAGATATATTTGCTGGGTTTTTCTCCCTTGAGTAGGAGGGTTTTCCCAGGGTATCTTGTTGTGTTCATTGTCTTATGTGTTGCATTTTCTAATTGCTTTCATTTTTTATCCTAAATCTAACATGGTCTCAGAGCGGGTCTAAGAAAATATCCGATCAAATTTGTTTAAGCAGTCAAGTCAACTTTTCATCTAGCGCAGATCTTTGAAGGTGAATTTGTGCGGAAAAGGATTAAGGTTTTGAGATAGGTCAATGGAGGGGAGTTCACTTCCAGAGCATTTCTTTGAAATCTCTGAGGCAGGGATCAAGAGGGAGTTTTGTGACTCACTAAGAAGAAGTGAAGGTTGCAGTGTTGCAAGGCCAAGTGCAAAATCCTTGGAAGACCTCTTCAGCAGTTGAGAATAGAATTGCACAAGACAGTTAACCTGGATTTGACATTGGTAGCTCCACAAACCTATTTAGAATAGGGTGATCTGGGATGAGGTCGAGGAGGACAATCCTGGACTCGAGCAAGTCAATAGTGTCGGAAGTGTGCATTGAAAACTGCTCCTCTAAGGCAAGCATTGCAGACAATCTTGGATGAGGAGGTCGGGAGGTTGATGCAAGTACTTGGAGCTCCAGAGGGAGTCACATCATCATGAACATTTGTTGTAATGTATATTTCTTTGAGACGGAGAAATATGAGGTGAAAGCCCTTGTAGTGTATGTTTCTCTGAGACGGAGAAATATGAGGTGAAAGCCCTTGTAGTGTATATTTATCTGAGACGGAGAACTATGAGGTGTGAGCCCTTGTTCATCTCTGTGATTGAGATGAGATGTCATGTTGAGAGACTCCATGACATGGATATCTGGAAAGATACCTCCCTAGCTAAGAGGGAGTGTTGATGTTATAGCAGTGGGAGATATCTTTCTCTCAAATTTAAAAATGATGGATAAACAATACCAAGGCAAGTCGGACTTGCTATATATAATAATTTTATGAAGAGTCACCTTGTTTCTTAAAAGAGGCCAACCCAAATGAAGAGTCACCCAGTTTTGTATAAATACAAGGTGATGATCATTCATTTGATCATCAAGTTCATTCATCATAATTCGCATTCCTAGAAAAAGTTCATACTTGAGCAGCAGATCATCATCTTGTAGCAGCAGATCCTCATTTTGTAGCAGCAAACGGATTTCAAGGAGAAACATATTCATTTGTATCTTTGCATCTAGGAGAGGTGCTATTATTCATTGTATCAAATTCAGCATTGTGTTGGGCCTGAGTTGTAAGCAGATTTCTGCTCTTATTCCTTCAATATATAAGAGATATATTTGCTGGGTTTTTCTCCCTCGAGTAGGAGGGTTTTCCCAGGGTATCTTGTTGTGTTCATTGTCTTATGTGTTGTATTTTCTGATTGCTTTCATTTTTTATCCTAAATCTAACAACAACGAGCTATCAAATATAAGATTTTATCTCAAATAGATTATGCGCATGAATTGGGAAATGTAAATGTATAAAGGAAAGAGATTAGAAATGAGAAGGTGCTTCCCTTGAGTGCTTGAATGTTGAACTTGACTTGACAAGAGGGCTGAGGAAGGATGGAAGAATGTACCACATAAATTTGGAGTCTTTGTGACCAGTGCAAGACAAATTGCTAGGATCTAGGTGTTAGTGTAAACAGAAATGCAATCCAGCATTGGTGTAGACAATTGGGCTGGAGCTGAGTAATATGGCAGATTGTAGCACCGAGATTAGACATTAGTGACCCCCAAAATATTGTAATATGCTTGGCTTATTTTTTAACCAATTTTTTGCAATTTTCACTAAGTTTTGTACCCAGGCATTTTGTCAAACAGTTTCTATACTGCAGGTCTGAGTTGGTTTTCAGTTTGTTTTGAATGGGTATTTTGAATAATCAACATAGGTTTAATTTCCAGATCTCACATAATAAAATCAACTTCATTTACACAAAATATTGCGTTTGAACCCAATAGAAACAATGTTTTATAGCTTGGAGTATTGCTGTTATAGAAATATATTTCCAGACATTTACACACAGCAGAATACCACTATATAAAGTGCAATATTTAAATATAATAGTGCTGACCTGAACTTGGCCCAAGCCAATAATCCAATATAAATCTCCTTGTGCCTCCTTAGAGCTGTACGGATCCCTTTAGCAAGGTACGATACTCATAAATGTGCTCAAACAGCCTTAACACATGCCATGATTCCCCTATTGTCAGCACCTAGTATAAATTCAACTTAGGAGGGTTGTGTTGGAATGTTCCCAGCTCATAAACCTATTTAAAATTTGCATTGACCTCCCTCTACCAAAAATTATGAGCTACGGTCCTTTTGGGGCTGATTGATGGTATCGCTGGTGTATAAGCAGCAATAAAAAATATATATTATTTTATTTATTCCAATCTACAATTCCCTCAAACTTTCCACTTTTATAATTTTTCCAATTCTTCCACCTGTGAATACTTAATATAATTTGTCTTACCTCCACCTACAATCAACTAGGGTAGATGTTTCACTACCGAAATTGATACCCTTAGGGATTTCATCCTAGGGTTTGCTCAAGCTCAAAGCTTGAACTACACAAAAGAGAAAATAAACAAGCATATGCAAATGAGCATTAAAATCTCCTTTTATATTTTCCCATAGAACTCACCTGAAATCACTTTTTTTTAATTTTCCACTCAAAATATAACATTTAATACACTTTTAATAAAGTGCTATAATATTCCTCTTTTAAAATACTTAAGTCTGTTGAAAATAGGTAGCTTCGGTCAGACATATATAAGATAATTGAATCGATTAAATGACTAAACCACCGATTGGTAATCGATTGGTTATGTTGATAAAATCGTATGAATAGAAGGGACACGTCCCATGAACGGACGTGTCTCCACTTTGTCGAGACATGTCCGCTCATGGGGCGTGTCTCCCTTTGACTTATTTAAACCTCATTCGATCTTCACTTGAGAATAAAGAAATTAACTAATATTTGCTCCTGTAGATCGAATACCTTCAAAACACATATTAGTCAGTTTTGCTCCTGTTCATATCTGATATTTGCTTTAACATGGTCTCAGAGCAAGGTTAAAGAAGATCCGATTAAATTCAAGATATTAGATTACTTTAAAACCCTTGAAATAATTAATGATGTGATCGAGTGATTCTCAGAACGGGGAACTGGAGATTCGAAGTGGTTGACATCAAGGTTATTCATTTGCACGTTTTCTCTGAAGCTCTCTATTGTTGTCGAGGAACCATGAGGCATAGTCCTGTTCCCATACTAGTCATGTTGATCGTGGACGTCTGAATGTTTCTTTTGTAGACTTATCTTCAATGCCTTTATTTCTGCCAACTCTAAGTTACTCATAATGGCTCTGCTTAATGCCTTTCGGTATCGGAATTACTTCTATTTTGGATTTCCATAATCGCGTCCTCACCGCATCAATCTCTCTCTTGTCATCATTGTTCTAGAAACTCGATATCGGGTCTGTTCTAGTGTCGAGCGGGTGATAGTGTGAAGCAGAACGAAATCTAAGACCTTCGGTAGAATGTTCAAACGTAACCTTTGAGTGATGACAAGAGATCATTCCGAGTCACAAAATTTCGAGCTGCAAGGTTCTTATCACAGATAAAGTCAAAATGGAAATGGTAAATAGACATCGAGTATAGCAATCCATTTATTGATCGACCATTGGAGTCAACAGTGGAAGTTTGTATATATGAAATCGTCATCTTGAGGAAAATGACGAATAGCCGAAGATAGGTTTGAGAAGGGATTCATCAATCGAGATATTAAACGCTAGAGATTGGCGACATCACTCAACTCCAGTCCCGTGATGAAATTCCTAGATCTCTATATCTTTTGGATGATCGAGAAAGTTCATAAGATCAATGTTCTCTATTGAAGAGTCGAGCATCTCCTTCGCTCTATTGGATATATTGTGGAATCGGATATTGATATTTCAGGTTCCGCCAAAGCCAGAAATTGGTTCTTGTGAAAGATCGAAAGCTTGGAGTTGGTTGAGTAATGCTATCCTATTTTAATCTCTAGCACCTCTGCTTCTTGCCGTAAAAGAGCTGAGCCGAGAATCATTTCTTCAATGAAGCCATAAGCATCTTTGAGGCATCTAAGCATCCTCCAAGCATCAGGAGTTGAAAAATCGCATTACTTATGATGCCATTCGATGATGGAGACTTTTTTTGGTACACAGATTCATCCAACAATAAAAGTGATGGGAAGAGTTCCATATCGGACCTGTGCATTCTGGAAGTAATGTTCATCACTTCTGGTCGGAATCTGTTGCTGGAAGTATTGGTTTTGTTGCCATCATGAAACACACCATTGTAAGATGCGTTGGGGTTCATCCTTGATCATCTGTACATCATAGAGTTTGTTGCTTCTAGATAGCAATTCTAGGTAGGTTGCAACTGGAAAAGGAGTGCATTGATAAATTTGAATGGTCAAAGACCACATTCAAATTTAACTAGCTACCACTACAAATTCTAAGTTAAGCTGAGCCTTTGAGAAGAGAAACAACTTTCTGTGCAATATGAAGATTGTGGTGTACCGACAACAAAAGATAAGTATTTTATTATTGTTTATATTTTTAAAATCTGGGGGTAAAATTCAATCTGCTGAGTTATGCAGGTCTGATGTCACTTATTTAATTGTGTGTAGTAAAGATTGTGCCTCCTCTTGAATAGTGATCTCTGGGATGAGATCCTTTGGAGTCACCTTTCATTCATTTTTAAAATGTTCATGCTAGTTGTGAAAATTTTGAGTGACTCAGAGATGATAAGAGAACTGCAATTTCGTTGTGATTGGATGGTCACATCGATACCATTCTCTATGTGCATGGACTATGTTGGTGCCTTGAGGGACCGGGTTCTATGTTAAATATGTTGGCTGCATAATGTGTTTGAGAAATCTGAGTTGAGCAAATTGTCTCTTGTTGTGCTGAGATTAGTTCTTTCGAGAGGAGTAAAAGATGGAAGAAAGATATATCAGAAATCAATAAAGATAAGTTCTAGTACTTCATTAATTTTTGATTTTTGATATTTGCTACATATTCCACTTATAGTTTGATTCTTATATATAATCTACTATTATTATTATTAATCCTTTAAAATACATGATTGGATCGAGAAGCAAATGAATGATGAATTGATTATCTGCTAATTCCCTGTTAGTTCGTGGGCTTCCAATGCACTCAAACTTAGACGGAAGAGACCACTGTGTCACTCGCTTTCTCTGGATCTGACCCTGTCTGGAGAAGCGATGTGGTAATGTCTATGGCTCGATATTAATCCAATGCACACCAGATGAATGAAACTCTCAATTTAAAGTCACAGGAGAAGTGTTGGAGTGATCGTCTGGTATGCATCCTGATGATGGAAATCCTCTATGAGTGTCGGCTAGAGCCATTGGCTCTGCCTGGACGGCGAAGGCAATCTTGGTCTTGATCGGTTGAAATGCGCCTATCTTCAGAAGGATTTCATACTATCATTTGGATAAGTGAATTATGATGGACCAAGAAATTACTTTTCAGAGAAGAAGAGAATGGAGACTCAACTTGCAGCCATGAGACCGAATGAATGGTTGAAGTCATCCCCTAGAAGAGGGAGATTGAACCTTCAGAGGGAGTCACATCATCACTTGTTGTAATGCATAATTCTCTGAGATGGAGTGATATGAGTGAAAGCCCTTGTTCATCTCTGAGACTGAGATGAGGCATCATGTTGAGAGACTCTGTGACAAATATGCAAATTGAAGAAATTCCTATATGGACTTAAACAAGCCCCCCAGAGCCTAGAGAAGATCACCTCATTGCTCAAGGAAAGAAGGATCTAACCTCAGAAGAGCCCCAAGCACCCGCAGTGTGGCTTAAGGGAGGGGGGTGTTTGAAATAAGCCACACTCGGATTGACGATGGGCTGGCCACAAGGGGCCAGTAACTCAGTTGATAGAACACTCCAGCAACAAATGGAAGGTCCTAGTGAATGCTCTAAGCCAGTTCATGTGTGAGCCAAAGGAAATTCACCTTATGGCTGTGAAACATATATTGAGATGTCTTCAAGGCACTATTGGATATGGCCTTCTTTACAAAAATAATCAACTAGATCTACATGGATACTTTGATTTAGATTGGGCTGGAACTGTAACCGATCGGAAGAGCACATCAGGATGTTGCTTCAGTTTAGGATCAGCTATGATCTCTTGGATCTGTAGAAAACAGTCTTAAGTGGCACAAGCTCGACGGAAGTTGAATACATTGCAGCCTCTATGGGGGCAAGAGAAGCAATTTGGCTCCGGAAAATTGCTTGTGGGACTTTTTGGTGAACCCTTGAATCCTACTATCATTCATTGTGATAATCAGAGTTGCATTAAGCTCTCTATAAATCCAGTATTCTATGATAGATCTAAGCATATTGAGATCCCCTACCATTATGCAAGAGACATGGTAGAAAGGAACGTAATCCAATTGGAGTATATTAGTTCAAATGATCAAACAACAGACATACTCACCAAACCTCTCTCCAGAGTTAAGGTTGAACTCTTCGGGAAGAAACTTGGTATGTAATTTGATATTATGTTTGAAATTCAAATTGTTTATAAGTTGTACTAATATATAAAGATGTTTAATGTGTAAACTCTTTTGTCATGTGTGTGACTCCATGACCTTATGGGCCTGCTCCCCTTGTGTACATTATTGAAAGGTGACGATCTTTCTAATAATGAACACTTGTATGTGACATTGTAAAGTGATGACTCTACAACGATGAGTTGAACTATCATGATAGATATCATGTGATTTGATATTTATGGACATGTCATGATAGTATATCTTGGACACCTTGATGGACATCATGGGACTTGATGTCATTTGAAGATCATGGTGATCCTCAAGAGATAAATCATGGTGGATAATTATATATCCGTGGATATGCCATAAATTATTATGGTAGACATCATGTGACTTGATGTCAGTGCACATACCATAATGAAGATGTGTTATGAAGAATGTCACGTGACTTGACACTTTTAGAAGCATACCATATCTTCTGATATCACGAGTTAGGTGATATCACTTTTACTTGATGGAAGTCATCCTCCCTAGCTCAAAGGGAGTGTTGAATAATGAAGATGTGTTATGAAGAATGTCATGTGACTTGACACTTTCAGAAGCATACCATATCTTCTGATATCACGAGTTAGGTGATATCACTTTTACTTGATGGAAGTTATCTTCCCTAGCTAAGAGGGTGTCATGTCCCCTTCTCAATGACATCTCTCGGAGTATAGGATTGGCCTATCATACGACCCTCGTAGGCTGATAGACTGGATAGAGGGTCACGTTGGAGCTTGGCTCAGCTTCAGTTGGCAGAGTTTGATCAGTTGGCTTTCGTTCGGGCTCATTCGGAGAAGTTGCTATTTTTAGCAGTTCTTGGCAGTCGGCATGGGACCCTTGCTATTTTTAGCAATATGGATTTGGCAGTGTTCAGAATCACTTCAGTGTTCGTCAGCTTCAGACGGATCACTCATCGGATGAATAACGAGAGAGATATTAATATTTAATTGTATTAATTAAATATTAATTATTTGATGATTATAATATAAAGTTATAATATTATATTATAACTTAAGTGATTCTTAATTGAGAGGGTCGCCATCATCAGAAGGGGCCAAATTGACAATTATATTTTATTATAAAAATTTGGCTGAGACTATGGAAAGATTAAAAGAATTAAAAGTTTGAATTTTAATGATTCCCTATCTTTGTGGAAATTGCACTTTTCAAGAGATATAGGCTTTGCATTGGGAATCGAGCCTATTTATGTGATTATTGATATTGAAATTGGTCAAGTTTTGTCTGAGCACAGAACCTTAGGGTTTGAAACTCGAAATTCATTGGGGAACGAGCCATCTCCATTGAAAGCAGTTCAGAGGGTGTGGAATATCACCTGATCTATTGCCAGCACAGAGGTTTCTTCATTCAGAGGAAATCATAGAACTTCACAATGATTTATTCTTCAGGGGTATCAGTTATTCCATTCATCCAGGAAGCAGTTGTGATCAAGGCGCA
The DNA here is from genome assembly GCA_007115665.2 of Sequoiadendron giganteum. Classification (NCBI taxonomy): domain Eukaryota; kingdom Viridiplantae; phylum Streptophyta; class Pinopsida; order Cupressales; family Cupressaceae; genus Sequoiadendron; species Sequoiadendron giganteum. The sequence continues at coordinate 146,182,873 of CM021106.1, read as the reverse complement.
TCATATTGGTGAAGGTGGAGATTCCAGAGAGGGTCGTACCATTGTACTATCTACTATACCAGGGTCGTACTTTCTTGTAGCAGGCCGTACTTCCTTCTTTGGAGCCGTACTATTGTCTTGAAGAAAACGCCTTTCATTCAGGCATTCTATCATCTTCCTTGGAGGCGCTTTAGCATCTGGAACAGGTTGCAAACATTATACTGGGGGAGAAAGGATCTTTTAATGCTGCCGTACCAGATCTGGATATTACCAGTTTGCTGCAAAAATCAGGTTCTTTATTTTTAAGGAATCAATATTTCCCAGATTGCATGTTATTGATTTCTATTTGTAAACATTCCAAAAGATTGTTGAATAGAATGGCATCGCTTTTAGCAATAGAATCTATTGTTTTCAGAATGGATTTATTTTATAGAATTTATTCTTTATTATTTGCAAAAATCGCAATTCTCTTTAATTGCACAAAAAACCCAAAAAAAACTACAAAAAATCAAAAATTGCAAAAAACAAACCAAAACTCAGTCAGATTCAGAAACAGGAGAAACAAGGGGTTTCTACAGAGGGAGTGTTGAATAGTGAAGATGTGTTATGAAGAATGCCATAAGCATTTCATATCTTATGGTATCACGAGTTAGGTGATATCAATATGTGCTTGATTGAGTTCTCTTCCCTAGCTAAGAGGGAGTGTTGAAAATAGGTAGCTTCGGTCAAACATATATAAGATAATTGAATCGATTAAATGACTAAACCACCGATTGGTAATCGGTTGGTTATGTTGATAAAATCGTATGAATAGAAGGGACACATCCCATGAATGGACGTGTCTCCACTTTGTGGAGACATGTCCGCTCATGGGGCGTGTCTCCCTTTGACTTATTTAAACCTCATTCGATCTTCACTTGAGAATAAAGAAATTAACTAATATTTGCTCCTATAGATCGAATAGCTTCAAAACACGTATCAGTCAATTTTGCTCCTGTTCATATCTGATATTTGCTTTAACAAAGTCACTTTATTGAATTAATTAAAATAAAGTCATCTAGAAATTATTTAATTGGACAACTTTATTTAATTAATTAATTTATTCCCTAATAGGCCAAAATTAACCAATGGGAATCAAATAGGTTAAATGGGTTGTTTCTGGCTACTCCACGGAAGGGGAAATTACAATCCTCCTTTCCCAAGATCGCGTACCCTCAAGCAATTGAAGATTCAGATGTTGCAAAATCTGTTCACCTTCCCAGGTAGCATCCTTTAAGGGCAAGTTCTTCCATTTGATGAGATACTCCTTAAGACTATGCTCCTTCATCTCCTCTCTTTGACATCCAAGATAACATGAGGAACCAAAACCAATTTTTCCTCCTCATCCAATGGTGGAAGCTTTGATGATGAGGTAATATGTTGCCCAAGTACTTTTTTGAGGCAAGAAACATGAAAGACATTATGAATTCTACATTTTTAGGCAATTCCAATTCATAAGCTACTTCACCAACTCTCCATGCAATCCTATAAGGGCCATAGAAGCAAGGCTCCAGCTATTTTTAAAAAAACCCCATGATCCATTTGTTGTTCAAAAATTTATAAAAATAGAAAATTGCTATTTTTAGACATTTTGACCTTTTTTTAACGCCTGATGACAATTTTACAAGATTTTGACCATTTTTACAAAAATGCCTTAATGAAGCAAACTTTTTTAATTTTGGGTAAAACAGGATGGAATGATACTTGCGCAATTATGTTGCCGGGTAGGAGAAAGCTTGGATCAGGTGATTGAATTTGGGTGAGCATTGCTATAATACCACCTACTATATGCCAATTGGGATGAATCATTTCTGAGCATTGTACGAATATGATATTGTCTTTCATAGATTTGGCATTTGGGAACAAAGCTCCTAAGGTGAGGGATCGAATACAGGAGAGTCGGGACATCCTTAAGTCACTTAAGGATAACCTTCAAAGTGCACAATACTAGCAGAAGATCTATGAGGACAGACACAAAGTTGAGAGAATCTTTGAGGTGGGAGATTTAGTTTTCTTGTGCCTATAGGGTTTCAAGCCCCTATTTTTAGAAAAGCCCTAAAACTAAGATCTTTCTAGAAATGGCTCAAAATGATTTTGATTGGTTAATCTTTTGTCACAATCACACTGGTCCAGTCAAAATCATCAAAAAGATATTTTTTCTTTGGTGGGTCTATTTCGCTTTTTTAGAAGAAAAATTCAGAGCTCTAAGATCATCAATGGAGGATGGCTAGATACCAAGTGTCAGAATCTAAGCCTTCAAACGCTGTACAGAACAATCTATGGTGAAAGATGCTCGAAAAATGGTGAACAAAAGAGGGGGTTTCAAAAAGTTAAAAATTGCGGAAAATAAACTAAGTCTCAAGATGGATGCCTTACCTCAAGGAAGGCGTGTAGGCTTCAATGCCTTAGAATATTTTCAGTTTTTGCTTGTCACGCACGTGCAACGGTGAACGACATCAATGTGTCGACAACGGTGATTGCGACAATCGACGCAGTCGACGATACGGTGAACATGAAGCTCAAGTAGGTTGAAAATGACTAACTCTGGAACACAAAAGCACCCCTACTGGCCAAGGGCGCCCAAGGTTTCAGGCAATCAAAAGTTCTTTTAAGGTTTGCAATTGCAAATGATTTCTTTCCAGATTTGAGCAAGCTTTCCAACGAATTCATCAACTAGTCTAGAGGAGTCATCAAACGCTGCGAAATGCAGATCGAGTGAAGACACACCATGGGAAACAAAAGGGTCACAAGGAAAAGTGGAGGAAAAGCGCCCCTGCAAGCCAGGGGCACCCATGAATTCAAGAGGTCAAATACAATTGTTGGGATTTTCCATTTTGGAGGTCCTCTTCAAAATTTTGCAAGCTTTCCAACGAGTCCAACATCCAATTCACGGGATCTATCAAATGCCCAAAAACAAAGATCAAGCGGGAAATGCTGAAAGTCAAAGAAACTCAAGAAACTCAAAATTGACTAAGTCTAGAGCAGAAAAGTACCCCTGCAAGCTAGGGGTGCTCAAAATTTTGAGGCATCAGTTTCAGTTTTTAGCTTTCATGACCTCCAACAGGTCCTCAAATTTTGTCAGGCTTTGCAATGATTCCATCGGCAACCTCATCGGAGCTCTCGAACATCAAAAAACGAAGACCAAATTGAGGTGTTTTTGTCAAGAAGACAGTAAAAATTATACCTTCCACACACATGGGCACCCCAATCAGCCAAGGGCGCCTAGAAATTTGAGCCCTCTAAAACAGTTTTTAGAGTTTGCAAAACTAATCATCCTTTCTAGAATTCTTCTGGCTTTCCATTGAATATCTCAGCCTGATCACGAGATTCATCAATCGCCAACAATTGCAGATTGAAGCACGGGAGGCAAATTGGAGAAGTTGAAAATCACTAAAAATTGGTTGTCAAGAACACAAAAGCGCTCCTGCTAGCTAGGGGCGCCCAAGATTTTAAGTCATCAAAACCACTTTTTAGGGTTTGCAGCCTCCGAGAAGATCTTCTCAATTTCACTCACACTCCACAATGAATCTGTCAGCCAATTCATAGGACCTATCAGATGTTCGGAATCGAAGATCAAACAAAGGCATTTTATCAAATGAAAAGATGAAAATCTGGAAAATCTTCTAACTTTGGTGATGCAAAGTGCCCTAGTCAGCCAGGGGCACCCAAATTTAAAAGCAGTCAAATGCGGGATCAAAGGCTGGTGTGAGGTATCAATCTCCTCAGACTTGATCAAGCTTACCAGATCAATTCACTTTCAGTCTCAACTGCTCACAGGTTGATGGGAAACAGTGCTCAAACAGGGGGGTATCAGTCGCTGGAAACAAGAAAAATTTGAAAACTCCAAAAAATATTCTAACATTGCAAACTTGGATGCCTTATCTAAAGGTGGTGCCCAAGTCAACTTGAGTTATAGATTTTTGAAGACTTTCTCATGGCTTGGCTGCCCAAATTTTTGGGGATTCTTCGAGTTAACAAATATTTTCACGGGAAGACTCCTAAAATTAGGGTTTTCGTGAGTTAACTGATGCTTCCACCTCCAAACTTTATTTAACAAGCATTTGGGCATCCACAATTCATTATTTTGCAGGTTGACTTCAAGAGGTGAACACAAAATTTTCTTCTCAACAACATTTAAAGGATCAAACGAAGGCCATTTTCAGATTTCTTCATAGATTCGAGTTCAAGTTGCACAAAAGAACAACTTTCCAGAATACATTTTTCCAATGCATTAGTTTTCAGAAACAAAAGTTCATAATTTTCAACTTCTATTGATCTAGGTTATCTTCTTTTCCAATCTTCTCCATGATTGGAAAAAAATTCAAGAGCTTCTTTAGCTTCCATTTTTCTAGGGTTTCTTGCATGTTCAAGAAACATCAGTTTGTTGAGAAATCTGACAATTTGGGTTCATTCAGCACAAGATTGGCTACAAAACCCACATCCAAAAATTTTCCCAAAAATAGCTTCTGCAGCTTCCATATTTTAGGGTTTCAAGAAAAATCATCCTTTTTAGAAAATGATCGATCTGGGTCTATTCAACACCCAAGTGCCTACAAAACCCATATCTCACATTTTTTCAGAAAAAAAATTCCTTTGCAGCTTCTACCTCTGATGAGTTCTTGCATGTTCGTGAAAAAGTCGGTTTTCGAGAAAAGGACAATCTGGGTTTATTTAGAACGACATTCTCATCAAAACCCATATCTCAGATTTTTTCGAAAAATCTGCGTCTTGGCGAAGCTATTTTTAGCTCTTGTGCAAACTTGTCCGAGCATATCCATGTTCACAATCAAAAGTCGAGTTTTTTAGTATGCAATTCTCTCCAATTGAAATCAAGACCAAATCGGTCTTGCTTCACAATTTCTTGAAGACACTCGACAACGACTTGCATCAAGTAAAACCAATAGATGATTTGAACACTTTGAATGGTGTAGAGTGCATCACAATTCAAAATCTTAAACAATCCGGGTTACTAGCGGCGGCTTCTTTTCCCATCTCAGTGCAAGACATCGAGTTTGTAATTGCTTGTGTCAAGCATTACAATCCCACTCCACAGGAAATTCAATCAGTAGATGGGCGAATAATTTGCAGCCTCAAGCCAAGAGACATTGAGCAGTGTTTTGCTATTCCATCATGTCTAGATAACCTCATTATATCAATTGAAGAATGTGAAAGGCATGGAATACGCAAAAGGAACAATGCCAGAAAAGGATGGCACAGAGGTAGCTCAAAGAGAAATGAAACAGTTTGCCAAGGAACGTTGGACGTGGTGAATTCAAGGATGAGTTTGCTATCATGATCACTTTGCTCAACCAAGTCACGAGTCAAGCAAAAGCACACAAGTTTCAGCCATGGATGTTCTACATCATGTCCCAACTTGTCAACAACAGAGAACACTATGACTGGCCGGCTTTGATCAGTGACACTCTTCATAGCTAGATGACAGGGTTCTTCAAGGCCCATGAATTCCATATGACTTCATACCTCGTATATCTAATAGCCTTTCAAGGCAAGTTTAGAGGTTTGAATGTCGTTGGAACTCTAGGTGTGCAACAAGTTCATAAGCATTTCTCGCAATTAGAATTTTCACAGTCAGAACGACACTTCAAGCGGGTAAATGATATTTTCCTAATGCATACAGTGAGGGATCTTGATGAGTTGCATATGTGGTTTTCAGCAGTTGCCAGATTGGCAATGGCAGATTGGGCTGATTGGTTTATCCAATTTCCCACACTCTCCTACATACACGTATATGGCTTCTCAGGTAGCCCAACCATGCTACCTCGATACCCATCGGATAAGGTACTATTCATGGAGTTCCTAAGGCAATTGCATGAGGTGCACACCTTTTTGCATAACAAACGCAAGTCTACTGCCAATTTCCCTTTTGAGATGGGTATATAAAGATACAAATCAACAACTCGCACTAAATTGATGAGCAATGAAATGACGAAGCTTAATCTCAAGTTTCTCATAGAAAGGCATTCATATGACCCTTGGGTTCTCTTGGTAGCTTGCCTTGGTCAAAATTCTTCACATAAACCTACAATGGAAGATTTTTGGTTTAGTTGTGAAGATGAGTTCGAAGTGCACAAGCATTATTACAATAGATTTACTCTTCCTCAGATCACTAATTTCTTATCAGAAGATTTAGAGGGTTTATCAGATGATGATGGAGAAGTTTTACTTCCCACATATGCTAGAGATCAGGTTGTTCAGCAGCCACTTCAACCAATTAATTGGTACGCCAAAGAGAGCACCTCTATTGAGGAAAGGACAAGTCGGGTTGTAAAGAACAACAGGCTATTCTTGGATAGCAAGAGGACACGAAGGGTAGTCACTCCAATTACAAAGCCGCCAATGGTTCCCACCACATTGCCTACCTCTTCTAGATCAAAACCTAGAGTTAAAGCAATGCTTCATCCTCCGGAGGGTTTTAAAAATAGCAGAATGTCAGGACATTTGAAGGAGAAGATGATGTCTCTCGATGCAAATCAGCAGGAACAATCAACAAAAGCAACGAAAATTCTAGTTGAGACAATATCACAACTAGAGGAACAACCTTCATCTCCCATTCTTTCATCATCACCACAGCCTTCTCCAATTTACATTGATTTGGAGTCTGATTCACCAATTCATGACATCTCAACACCAACTCATTCATCAGGAGTTGATGAGACTAGAGCTAATCCTCCCAATGAAGTTAGTCAAGACTCTTTGTCTTGTCTTGAGAACCTCCTGGGTAGGAAGAGAAGAAAAGCTTCTTACCAATTGGACTTTGCGGAGTTTCATAGTGTCTGCCAAGACTCGTCAAAAAAGAAACTCAAGAAGCAAGTTCACGTGGAGAAGAATGTTGACAATGAGGTTGTCATTGAAATTGCTACACCGCCAGAGGACAAGAACGCCAACGAGGTTGAGGCCGATGACTTCACATTGGTCAAAGCCAACCTTGGTAGAAGTACACGGCAAGCTGATGTAAATCTCTTCGAGGTTGCAGTAGTTAACTAAAAGGAGAAAGTGCTCAAAGATGGAGAAGACAAGGCAGATCTCAAGGCTGAAAATCATAGTTGCAGCTATACATCTCCAACTTACTTCACGGTACTTCACACATCGCCGCTTTGCTCCCACATATGCTGGAATCATCTGCAGATCAAAATCAGCTGAGTCAGTTAGTTATTTATGGGAAATATATGAGAGTCTGGGTAGAAGAATTTATCACTAAGGCTAGATTCATACTTGCAAAGATGTACCAATTGAGGTACAACGCCCATGATCTTTGCTCAAGAATTCAGGAGTTAGAGCAAAGCATGGCATAAAGGAAGCCCAGGGATGAGATCATCATCTCCAACTTGAGGATGGCGTATGATTCAATCACTACAAAAGAAAACAAATAGAAGCTTTTTACTTGGAGAGAACAACACATCTTCAAAGTAAAAACCTATGAAGCAATCTTTGTAGAAATGACTTAATGTAGACAGAAAGTGGCAAACACTCTCAAGTTCGTAAGAACATTTGTGTCACAAATTCCTTGCCAATATCAACGTCAAGATGATGATTACATTGATCTCGGTGAAGTACAAACGGAGTTTCAAAACCTTATCCGTAGTAGTTCCAATGGTGACCCCGTTGACTGCAAGTTGAGTCAAGTTGCAATGATGTCAACGAGATTTGAAGAAGCAGCTAAAAGAAGTGAATTTCTAAATCAGATCATGGCTGGCAAAGAGATGTTACGGAACCGGAGACATTACAGCATTCAGAAGAGTATCAGTGTTCCAAACACAAAGGCAGTTAACAACTTCCTGGAGGACTTGATTGTTCAAATTGTCGAAGAGTGAACTGCCAGTTGAGGCATGCAAATGTTCCCCAAAGATAGAATTTGAAACAACAGTTAACTTGATGCCTTTTCCAAGTTAACTGGCTGTCCTCTTTTCATGCATGTCTATCTTTGGAGACATCTATTGTACAGTTAGAGTTTTATTTAGTTTTAGATCAATTAACTCGTGTTAGTCATTCTAGTTAACTGTTAGTTATCTTTGTTTAGACATAGGAATAAATTTTCCATGTTGGCAAGACTAATTGTTAACTCAAGGAGATTTTAGGGTTTCCTACTCCTTGAGTGTGTATAAATAAGAGCATCCTTGCTCATTATTTTCTTTAACCATGCTTGTGATAACAAAATGCTAAGCTTATTTTGGCCTGCTTTCTTGCTATTTAGTATATGTTCAAACTTTGTCAAGTATAATCTGGTTCAATCGTTTATTGTATGTTTGTCTTCTTGCTACAATCTGCTGTCATAGACATGTAATTGTTGTTGGAAAGCTTTGAGGAAATAAATCTTATGCCTACCTTGCTTTGACCCAAAGTCTCAAAATCTTTCAATGATATTATTTTATGTTCAACTTGTATAATCTTTATTTCAGCCTACACACAATGAGTCTTTGAGGGTGTTTTTAAAGCGAGTTTATTGTTTCATGTTTTTCTTTTATAATCTTTATTTCAGCTTTCATCCGAAAGTACAATGAGTCTTCAAGTGTGTTCTGGAAATAAGTTTGTTTAAGCTTTGTGTTAATCAACCATTCCATGTTTACTTCTAAATTCTCTTGCTCTGAATTTACTCAAGAATAGAGAAGCGTCATTAGTTTAGGCCTAGTTGCAGTTGAAGTTACGAAACTAGAGAAAACCTCAGATACGACGCAAAGAGTTTTATAACCTTGTGCTCTCAGCTAAGATAAAAAGATAGGAAATTAGTTTAATATTTCTTTTTATGCATGATCAGCAAAAGAGGGAGTTTCCCCTCCTAATTTGAAGAGCAGTCTAACTATGCATAGTTGTCTGTTTCCAATACACACACTAGAGGTGCGAATTGAAACGCCAACACACCCATTTGTTAACAATCTCCATTTGACCATCAATTTGAGGGTGGTAACTGGTACTTGAGGTCAACTCTATGATAGCCAACCTAAATAGATCCTACCAATAGACACTGAGACGGTAGTCCATGAAATTTGAATACTTCTCTAAAGAATAATTTTGCAACCTACGGAACCTTGTGTTCAAAAGTTATGACAAAGAAATGTGCATATTTGGTCAACCTATCAATTATTGTTTTGCATCCACTGAGTAAGTGACTAAAGCAATTATTATTGTCCTCTAGCCAAGTCATTTAAAATTTGCATAATACTAGGATTTAGTGGATCATCCCTATCACCCATGTTCTTTGCAGCTCTCTCACTGAACAAATTTACAATAGAAATTTCTTCTTCAATTTCCGATGGTTCTAGTGGATCGTTTGGCCTCCTAAAATAATACCTGTGAGACCCTCCAGACTACATAGGAAATTTATGCTATCATAAACTTATAGAAATCCCCATTGGCTAGTAGGATACAAAGCTCTAATACCACTATAATATGTTGGGCTAAATTTTTAACCAACTTTTTGCAATTTTCAAAAAGTTGTGTACATAGGGATTTTGTCGAACAGTTTGTATGCTGCAGGTCTATTTTGGTTTTCAGCTTGTTTTGAATGGATACTTTGAATAATCAAGATAGCAATAGCTTCTAAATGCCACATATTAAAATCAACTTCATTTAAACAAAATATTGCATTTGAACCCAATAGAAACAATGTTTTATAGCTTGGAGTATTTTTGTTATAGAAATATATTTCCAGACATTTACACACAGCAGAATGCCACTATTTAAAGTGCAATATTTGAATATAATAGTGCTGACCTAAACTTGGCCCGAGTCAATGCTCCAATATTAATCTTCTTGTACCTCCTTAGAGCTGTACGGCTCCCTTCAGCAAGGTACAATGCTCATAAATGTGCCCAAACAGCCTTAACACATGCCATGATTCCCCTATGGTCAGCGTCTAGTATAAATTCAACTTAGGAGGGCTGTGTTGGAATGTTCCCAGCTCATAAACCTATTTAAAATTTGCATCGACCTCCCTCCACCAAACACTATGAGGTACGACTCCTTTTGGGGCTAATTGATGGTATGGCTGGGTGTGAAAGCAGCAATAAAAACATGTATTATTTTATTTATTCCAATCCGCAGTTCCCTCAAACTTCCCACTCTGATAATTTTTCCAATTCTTCCACCTGTGAATATTCAATATAATTTGTCTTGCCGGCAAGACTTCACAAATTATGCAATCGCTATTCACCTGCATGAAATCTTTGTGATTCTGCCTGTAATCAGCTAGGGTAGATGTTTTAGTACCAAAAACGATACCCTTAGGGATTTCATCCTAGGGTTTGCTCAAAAGCTCAAAGTTCAAACATCACAATAGAGAAAATAAACAAGCATATGCAAATGACCTTTAAAATCTCCTTTTATGTTTTCCCATAGAACCCACCCAAAATCACTTTTTAATTTCCCGCTCAAAATATAACATTTAATGTACTTTTAATAAATTGACTTTATACTTAAGTCACTTTATTGAATTAATTAAAATAAATTCATCCGAAAATTATTTTATTAGACAACTTCATTTAATAATTTAATTTATTCCCTAATATAGCCCGAAATTAGCCTATGGGAATTAAATGGGCTAAATGAATCATTTTCGGCTACTCCACAGAAGGGAACATTAAAAAAATACCCAATAAGACTAATTTCACTCCCTTGGATGTTAGAGTAGACAAAATTGCAGTCTAGCTCCAAAGTCCTTTGTCTGCTATGGCTCTGAAACTTCTAGTGACTAATATCCTTCCTCTGTTGGTTCATAATCCACCTGTACTTTTCTTGCAACTACTCTAGATCTTTAGATATTCACCATCTAAGCTAGGGGACAAGAAAAATGGGTTAGAATGTTTGGGAGAGTGCCTCAATCAGTCCCCTATTTGCTATGTTTCAACTATCAATAAATCCATAGAAATATTGGATGTGTGTGATCCTATGTGGGGTGTTTGTAGTGTGTGCAAGGTATTGCAGCTACCAATAAACAATAGGAGGATTTCTATTGCTGAGGTGGTGTGTGCTTGTGCAATGGACACAATAGGAGATAAGAATGTCACTAATAAGCTTGGGAGAAGGAATCAAGAAGAATTGAATTTGCAACAAGGGTTTTAGAGAAGGAATTTGAAAACTATGAAGGATTTGAAGAGAGAGGGATTTAGGATGAGGAAATCCCTAGAGAATGGAGGAATAATATTAGGATCCAATGGTGAGCGGAAACAATGGATATTACTCAGGGAGATTCAACAATGGGCATTTTCAGATTTCAGCCATGGAAGATGGGTATGAGAGGTTTGAAAACTTCGTATGGGGTCTAGAGGAAAAATTTAGTACAAAGAGAGTGTAGAATGTTCTTGAGAGGTCTCCTAGATTCCTAAATGATTCAAAATTATAAGGATTGGATTTTTGATCGAGATACTCTAAATAACCATTTGAATTCAGATTAGGGCAACACTAGGTTAGGGTTTTTGACACCTGAAACTTGTAATCGATCAGAATTGATTGACTCTAGTGTCTGGGTGCAATTTGTCCTTTCTAACACCTAGATGCAATTTGTCATGAAACTTCCAAAGTTGATTCTAGGTGTCAAAATAGGTTTGGGTGTGGCATAGAATATATAAATGATGGGTTTATGCCAATAAACAAGAAAAATGAATCCTAAACATGTCTACGAGGATGGACACCAAAATGAGTGCAAAAATATAAGGTGGAGATTGCAAAGCAGGAAATTTCCAACCTTACAATAGACCAGCCAATGTCCCTTGAATCTTGGAGGAAAGAATCTGATCCATCGAATGAAAGAGACTAGGACTGAATCATCCCATGACTAACATAACATTTCCTTCTAGATGATTCACACAAAAATAAGTTATTAGCATCTAGAAATAAGTTATGGTAAATTCCACTATTAAAATTCATCATGAATGTAACAATCAAAATACATAGATAAATTTAATACAACTTGGACAAATGTGCATAGTGGATACTGGATAGGAAGTAGTAAATATGTATTAAGAAAGGACTTTTTGAAGTAGAAAAAGTAATGGCTCACCTTGTTCAATTGTAAAAGGTCAATAGTGGTGTGATCAAGCACCCGCTGACCCTTGTCATTTATGTGGATGAAATCAACGTAATCACCATCCCAAACCACCTCGCTATCTGAAACAAAATAATCCTACCGAAGACAAGAAACATGATTTTATTTCCATTTTGTAATCCTAGAGGGCAATTGAATGATGGAATAAAAGAAACAATCTAACAAAAACATTCTATTATTCAATAGTGATCAAGTTGCTGACGCAAAGAGGAATCACTTATTTTTCAAAATGGAATGAATACCACACAAAGACGTTATTATAATCCAATGAAACAAAGGCATTCTGAAACTGATACAATATTAAATTTACAGATTGTTTATAGAAGAATCACATGAGAGGTTGATTTATGGATAAAATCAAATCACATAGTACATAACTAAATGAAACAAATTAATTGAAGCCAAAGTATGAGGGTCATAATTATGTGAAAGGTATAAGATGGGAGTGCACCAAGTGGATCTGTGGTTTTCTAAGCCACAACTAAACTGGATTTGCAAATGCTATGAGGTGATCAATTGCAAAAAATTATTAGTGAAGTTTGAGCAATAGGAAGTTTTTAGAACTAGTATGAGGAAGAAAAATATTAGTACGAGGAAGAAAGACATTATCTCAAGATTGGATAAAGATTAGAATGGAGGAGGAGAAATTTCTTGATCATTCTATTTAAACCTGTTGGCTCTAACAGAAGCAAGAAAGAGGGAAATGAGTACTCAGCCGACTACAAAAGGCATGACTAATGAGATTGATTGGTCACAAAGAGAGGGCTGGACCTACCAAATTCTATTGTTTGGGAAGGGGGGTCAACCCTCTCTAGCTTGGCATCTCAAGATCTAAGTGGATTTTCTTATTATCAATAAATCTCTTAAACTAATCTGTCAATTCCAACTCTTGTGACGGTTTAATCCCAAACATTGTAGATCATTGTGTTGATCATCACCATATATGCCATTTTAAAACAATGAAGTTATCAAAAAATGTCATAATTATCCAAGGGTTGAGTTCAATTGGTTAAAATGTTGGGTTCTCATTGTGGAGACCCGAGTTCAAATCCCTAAAGGGACATCTAGTGTGAAATTCTAAGTTTTGACTTTTAGTCTTCCATTTTTAGCTTCTAGTGTGAATGTAATAGCTAATGTGGATTTCTAAGTTGTGACTCTTGGTATTCCATTGTTGGCTTCTAGTATGGATATCTAAGTTGTTTTCTAACTCTAATGCTTGAAAGGAGCTTAGTATTGGTCTCATTGGTGCGTGTAAGGAACTTAATATTAGTCTCATTTGCATGAGATATATTTGTAAACTTCAGCAATATGAAAGACAAGAAGGTCATAATCTTCCTATCAGTTATTTTTCGAGTTATGAGGCTTGTTGGTGACTCGACTATTGTGGCCAACCATTATATCTACCTTTTATTTTCTCTATATGTACAAGTTATCATTAATTGTATAAGGATGTCTATCATGTCTTGTGAAATCATATGCTTGGAAGCCCATGCACCTCATATTCATATAAAATTGCATACAATATTTTGTTGTTTTGCTTTCAATGTGAAGATAACTATGTAGATAATATTGTAGATAGTTTTAAGTTGTATACATTTATGTTTTCTCTATTTTGTTTTCCTTTGCATGCCTACACATTTGGTATTGTGATGTCCCCATCTTACAGACATAATTAAGATAAGTATATGTTCTAGTTTAAATTGCATTTTCCAATAGGCCAATGAAGATATATATATATATATATATATATAAATAAATACCTATATACATATATATATGTATAAATAAAAATATACAAATAAATATATATATATAAACATTTATAAAATATATATATATATATATAAGTAAATGTGTTATATACACATACATACAATATAATTGTATAAAATAAAACATAAATAAACGAATCATTATTTAGAGATATAACTCATACTAATCATGAAATATCGATTCGATATGTCCAGGATAAGAATCACGAAATGGCCCAGACGCGTCTTTAGGAAGAATCGCCTATGAAGGGAGGTATAGATTGAGGAAGTTTATAGGACGGCAATGATGACCAAAGAGGGGGGAACAAATACGTAGAGGAAAAGAATGTTGAGTTCGAGAAAGAGTAGATAGAAGGAGAAGGTCATTATCAGCTCCTTAGAAAAGACAAAAATCTAAGGAAGACAAGAATCTGACAGAGGCTGTTGTGTAAAGTAAAACACAGCTAGTTATTTGTAGTCGATAAATATATTGAGGAGATTATCAATTTATTGGAACATCTCTCAGTAAGAGACAAATCGCCATATAAGACAAATAGTATTGGTCACATAACTGGAGATAACATTTCGAAAGAAATCAGCAGCCGTCAATTTAGCCCATGGGATATGTGAGGCGGATTTATTGGTCAAAGCTTGTTTTAGGACGATATATCCACTCTGCTGCTAAAGACAAACAATGCCTTATTTGAGATATCGATTTATTTATCTAGAAGGAGTCGCCTCTTAGATGATACGATGAAGACAAAAGTGTAAAAGACAAATTCCTATTCGCTGGATCAGCAAAAGAAGACAAGGCCAGATAAATACGGGAGCTGCTAGATGGGAGTTTGGCTATAGAAGAAGAGACAAAAGGAGAATCGCTTCTATTTAGACTGTCGGGAGCTGCTCATTAGCGACAAACAGCATAAGTGTCGAGCTTCATAACATAAAGAAATATCATATTGGCCAAAGTAAGAGATCGAATAAATTTCAATGGTCAAAGACCATATTCAAAATTTATCTTCAGGAGATGGGAATTAGAAAGAGAGTCGCTGCCAACTTGTCTTCCAGGTTGGAGTTGACTTGTAGTCACCAAAGGCATCTTGGCGTAGCTTCTAGCATCCAAGGAGACGTCATTGGCGTGATTTGATATTTGAAGGCTTCTTACAGAGTTTCCTGTACAGTTCAATTCTGAGATTGGGGCTCTTATCTCTATTCGATGTGTGTTGGGAAAGTTTGCATTCCTTGAAGCAACCAGTCATTGCCTACAAGCCATAAATGGAGTTTGATATATGAGGAGGTTCTAAGCAACGATTCAGGTTCCCAATATTTGCTTTAAATCTGTATTTACACTTCATTAACCAATTGTTGTCAATATAGCCTTTTGGACTTCATTGGCATTTCATTCTGGTGTATTTGATGCCACAACTGAAATAACATTCGATTTCTATCATTGTAATTGCATATGCATGTAGTGTTGATTAAAGTTGTTGCTGTATGTATTTTGCATTGTAATCAGTCAGACAAGATAGTAGCAAATAATTGAAACAGTTTAGAGCCCTTGCTTTTGGGAGTGGAAGACAGCATACGGACTATTTGACAGAATGTCACTTTGCTATAGTAGTCAAATTGCATGAATTTCAGTTATCTGGGGAATCAATAAACATTGCCTTGCGACTTTCCTTTGTTTCATTCATTAGTATTTGCACCCAAAAATCATTAATGCATTTGAAATTAGTGTATGCATCGAAAATACAAAGGAGAACAACACACAGCAGTTACAAGTCAAGTGTTTGACAAAAAGTCCAAGGCCTGAAAGTCGAAAACAAGGTCAGATTTTGCTAGGGACATTATAGTGGTATTAGAGTGTGATCCTGCCATCCTGCAAGGTAAAAGCTAAGCAGCAAGGAAGCATCGAACAGTTAATTCAGGGGTTCATGGCAGAGATGAGTAACAGATAAAAATTGAATAGCAAGGATCCATTCCCAAAAAAAAAGCATGAACACATCAGATTGATGGACAAACTAAACTAGCGATTCAAGAAGTGATTATGATTAGTAAGCATGAAGCAGCGAAAGAGGGTATTATAATAAGCAGCAATTTATAAGTCTAAAAATGCAGCAATTGGCGGGGTTCAAAGGAATGCCTCCGTCGAAGAGAATGCATCCGTTATGAAAGGATGCCTCTTCCAATAGAAACAAGAAGATATAAACTCAAATTGATTGAGAGAGTATGGTACGAGAAATATGTGCCATATTATGCAAGAGCCAATGGATTTAAAGACCAGAATTGTAAACTGGAGCAGATATACATAAATGGAGTATATATAATGAGATCATTCAATTACAAGTATGAAATAAATGTAGTATTTTACAAGCAGACATTTTTGTAAGAAGGTGTTTGAAGATATACCATACATGCACACCGGAAAACTTTGAAAAGAGAAATAGCATACAGAAGGAAATATAGGGACAACAAGTTAAGACTTAAGATTAGAACAAGGACATTCTTAATAAATATTGAAACTTTCGGTCCTCCATCAAGTATGCCAACCCCTAGTTGGGGCCAAGAGGCCGAATGACTAGATGTCACTCTGTGCTCTTGGGCTTGATTGGAAGGACGAAATACATTCCCATCAAGTACGCCAACCCCTAGTTGGGGCCAAGAGGCCAAATGACAAATGTCACTCTGCGCTCTTGGGCTTGATTGGAAGGAGGAAATACACCTCCATAAAGTACACCAACCCCTAGTTGGGGCCAAGAGGTGGAATGACTAGATGTCACTCCGTGCTCTTGGGCTTGATTGGAAGGAGGAAATACACCTCCATCAAGTACGCCAACCCCTAGTTGGGGCCAAGAGGCCGAATGACAAAATGTCACTCCATGCTCTTGGGATTGATTGGAAGGGGAAAATACATCTTCATCAAGTACGCCAACCCCTAGTTGGGGCCAAGAGGCCGAATGACTAAAATCTCACTCCGTGCTCTTGGGCTTGATTGGAAAGAGAAAATACATCTCCATCAAGTACGCCAACCCCTAGTTGCGGCCAAGAGGCCGAATGACTAAATGTCGCTTCGTGCTCTTGGGCTTGATTGGAGGAAGGAAATAAAAGTTGGATACTCTTAGGAATAAGGTATCTAGAGGGCCTGGAAAGAGATTACATGTAACAAAAAGTAACAATCTTTTCCAGGATGAAGACCGCTGCACTGACAAAGAAGGTCAAGATATTTAAGAAGAAAAGAATTATTAAGGATTGCTTGAGGACAAGCAATATCAAGTGGGGGAGCCTTCTGATGTCCCCATCTTACAAACATAATTAAGATAAGTATATGTTCTAATTCAAATTGCATTTTTCAATAGGCTAATGAAGATCTATATATATATATATAAATAAATAAATACCTATATACATATATATATGTATAAATAAAAATATACAAATAAATATATATATAAACATATATATAAAAATATATAAATAAATATAAGTAAATTTGTTATATACACATACATACAATATAATTGTATAAAATAAAACATAAATAAACAAATCATTATTTATAGATATAACTCATACTAATCATGAAATATCGATTCGATATGTCTACGATAAGAATCAGGAAATGGATCAAACGCGTCTTCAGGAAGAATCACGTATAAAGGGAGGTATCGATTGTGGAAGTTTATAGGATGGCAATGAAGACCAAAGAGGGGGGAACAAATACATAGAAGAAAAGAATGTTGAGTGCGAGACAGAGCAAATAGAAGGAGAAGGTCATTATCAACTCATCAGAAAAGACAAAAAACTAAGTAAGACAAGAATCTAACAAAGGCTGTTGTGTAAAGTAAAACATAGCTAGTTATTTGTAGTCGATAAATATATTGAGGAGATTATCAATTTATTGGAACATCTCTCAGTAAGAGACAAATCGCCATATAAGACAAATAGTATTGGTCACATAACTAGAGATAACATTTCGAAGGAAATCAGAAGCCGTCAATTTAGCCCGTGGGATATATGAGGCAGATTTATTGGTCAAAGCTTGTATTAGGACGATATATCCACTCTGTCGGTAAAGACAAGCAATGCCTTATTTGAGAAATCGATTTATTTATCTGGAAGGAGTTGCCTCTTGGATGATATGATAAAGACAAAAGTGTAAAAGACAAATTCCTATTCGTTGGATCAGCAAAAGAAGACAAGGCCAGATAAATAAGACACCTGCTAGATGGGAGTTCAGCTATAGTAGAAGAGACAAAAGGAGAATCACTTCTATTTAGACTGTCGGGAGCTGCTCATTAGCGACAAACAGCATAGTTGTCGAGCTTCATAACATAAAGAAATATCATATCGGCCAAAGTAAGAGATCGAATAAATTATGAATGGTCAAAGACCATATTCAAAATTTATCTTTAGGCGATGGGAATTAGAAAGGAGAGTCGCTTCCAACTTGTCTTCCAGGTTGGAGTTGACTTGTAGTCACCAAAGGCATCTTGGCGTAGCTTCTAGCATCCAAGAAGACGTCATTGGAGTGATTCAATATTTGAAGGCTTCTTACAGAGTTTCCTGTACAGTTTGATTCTGAGATTGGAGCTCTTATCTCTATTCGATGTGTGTTGGGAAAGTTTGCATTCCTTGAGGCAACCAATCGTTGCCTACAACACATAAATGGAGTTTGATATATGAGGAGGTTCTAAGCAACAATTCAGGTTCCCAATATTTGCTTACACTTCATTAATCAATTGCTGTCAATATAGCCTTTTGGACTTCATTGGCATTTCATTCTGGTGTATTTGATGCCACAACTGAAATAACATTCGATTTCTATCATTGTAATTGCATATGCATGTAGTGTTGGTTAAAGTTGTTGCTGTATGTATTTTGCATTGTAATCAGTCAGACAAGATAGTAGCAAATAATTGAAACAGTTTAGAGCCCTTGCTTTTGGGAGTGGAAGCCAGCATATGGACTATTTGACAGAATGTCACTTTGCTATAGTAGTCAAATTGCATGAATTTCAGTTATCTGGGGAATCAATAAACATTTCCTTGCGACTTTACTTTGTTTCATTCATTAGTATTTGCACCCAGAAATGTTTAATAATTTTGAAATTAGTGTATGCATCGAAAATACAAAGGAGAACAACACACAGCAGTTACAAGTCAAGTGTTTGACAAAAATTCCAAGGCCTGAAAGTCGAAAACAAGGTCAGATTTTGCTAGGGACATTATAGTTGTATCAGGGTGTGATCCTGCCATCCTGCAAGGTAAAAGCTAAGCAGCAAGGAAGCATCGAACAGTTAATTCAGGGGTTCATGGCAGAGATGAGTAACAGATAAAAATTGAATAGCAAGGATCCATTCCCAAAAAAAAAGCATGAACACATCAGATTGATGGACAAACTAAACTAGCGATTCAAGAAGTGATTATGATTAGTAAGCATGAAGCAGCGAAAGAGGGTATTATAATAAGCAGCAATTTATAAGTCTAAAAATGCAGCAATTGGCGGGGTTCAAAGGAATGCCTCCGTCGAAGAGAATGCATCCGTTATGAAAGGATGCCTCTTCCAATAGAAACAAGAAGATATAAACTCAAATTGATTGAGAGAGTATGGTACGAGAAATATGTGCCATATTATGCAAGAGCCAATGGATTTAAAGACCAGAATTGTAAACTGGAGCAGATATACATAAATGGAGTATATATAATGAGATCATTCAATTACAAGTATGAAATAAATGTAGTATTTTACAAGCAGACATTTTTGTAAGAAGGTGTTTGAAGATATACCATACATGCACACCGGAAAACTTTGAAAAGAGAAATAGCATACAGAAGGAAATATAGGGACAACAAGTTAAGACTTAAGATTAGAACAAGGACATTCTTAATAAATATTGAAACTTTCGGTCCTCCATCAAGTATGCCAACCCCTAGTTGGGGCCAAGAGGCCGAATGACTAGATGTCACTCTGTGCTCTTGGGCTTGATTGGAAGGACGAAATACATTCCCATCAAGTACGCCAACCCCTAGTTGGGGCCAAGAGGCCAAATGACAAATGTCACTCTGCGCTCTTGGGCTTGATTGGAAGGAGGAAATACACCTCCATAAAGTACACCAACCCCTAGTTGGGGCCAAGAGGTGGAATGACTAGATGTCACTCCGTGCTCTTGGGCTTGATTGGAAGGAGGAAATACACCTCCATCAAGTACGCCAACCCCTAGTTGGGGCCAAGAGGCCGAATGACAAAATGTCACTCCATGCTCTTGGGATTGATTGGAAGGGGAAAATACATCTTCATCAAGTACGCCAACCCCTAGTTGGGGCCAAGAGGCCGAATGACTAAAATCTCACTCCGTGCTCTTGGGCTTGATTGGAAAGAGAAAATACATCTCCATCAAGTACGCCAACCCCTAGTTGCGGCCAAGAGGCCGAATGACTAAATGTCGCTTCGTGCTCTTGGGCTTGATTGGAGGAAGGAAATAAAGGTTGGATACTCTTAGGAATAAGGTATCTAGAGGGCCTGGAAAGAGATTACATGTAACAAAAAGTAACAATCTTTTCCAGGATGAAGACCGCTGCACTGACAAAGAAGGTCAAGATATTTAAGAAGAAAAGAATTATTAAGGATTGCTTGAGGACAAGCAATATCAAGTGGGGGAGCCTTCTGATGTCCCCATCTTACAAACATAATTAAGATAAGTATATGTTCTAATTCAAATTGCATTTTTCAATAGGCTAATGAAGATCTATATATATATATATAAATAAATAAATACCTATATACATATATATATGTATAAATAAAAATATACAAATAAATATATATATAAACATATATATAAAAATATATAAATAAATATAAGTAAATTTGTTATATACACATACATACAATATAATTGTATAAAATAAAACATAAATAAACAAATCATTATTTATAGATATAACTCATACTAATCATGAAATATCGATTCGATATGTCTACGATAAGAATCAGGAAATGGATCAAACGCGTCTTCAGGAAGAATCACGTATAAAGGGAGGTATCGATTGTGGAAGTTTATAGGATGGCAATGAAGACCAAAGAGGGGGGAACAAATACATAGAAGAAAAGAATGTTGAGTGCGAGACAGAGCAAATAGAAGGAGAAGGTCATTATCAACTCATCAGAAAAGACAAAAAACTAAGTAAGACAAGAATCTAACAAAGGCTGTTGTGTAAAGTAAAACATAGCTAGTTATTTGTAGTCGATAAATATATTGAGGAGATTATCAATTTATTGGAACATCTCTCAGTAAGAGACAAATCGCCATATAAGACAAATAGTATTGGTCACATAACTAGAGATAACATTTCGAAGGAAATCAGAAGCCGTCAATTTAGCCCGTGGGATATATGAGGCAGATTTATTGGTCAAAGCTTGTATTAGGACGATATATCCACTCTGTCGGTAAAGACAAGCAATGCCTTATTTGAGAAATCGATTTATTTATCTGGAAGGAGTTGCCTCTTGGATGATATGATAAAGACAAAAGTGTAAAAGACAAATTCCTATTCGTTGGATCAGCAAAAGAAGACAAGGCCAGATAAATAAGACACCTGCTAGATGGGAGTTCAGCTATAGTAGAAGAGACAAAAGGAGAATCACTTCTATTTAGACTGTCGGGAGCTGCTCATTAGCGACAAACAGCATAGTTGTCGAGCTTCATAACATAAAGAAATATCATATCGGCCAAAGTAAGAGATCGAATAAATTATGAATGGTCAAAGACCATATTCAAAATTTATCTTTAGGCGATGGGAATTAGAAAGGAGAGTCGCTTCCAACTTGTCTTCCAGGTTGGAGTTGACTTGTAGTCACCAAAGGCATCTTGGCGTAGCTTCTAGCATCCAAGAAGACGTCATTGGAGTGATTCAATATTTGAAGGCTTCTTACAGAGTTTCCTGTACAGTTTGATTCTGAGATTGGAGCTCTTATCTCTATTCGATGTGTGTTGGGAAAGTTTGCATTCCTTGAGGCAACCAATCGTTGCCTACAACACATAAATGGAGTTTGATATATGAGGAGGTTCTAAGCAACAATTCAGGTTCCCAATATTTGCTTACACTTCATTAATCAATTGCTGTCAATATAGCCTTTTGGACTTCATTGGCATTTCATTCTGGTGTATTTGATGCCACAACTGAAATAACATTCGATTTCTATCATTGTAATTGCATATGCATGTAGTGTTGGTTAAAGTTGTTGCTGTATGTATTTTGCATTGTAATCAGTCAGACAAGATAGTAGCAAATAATTGAAACAGTTTAGAGCCCTTGCTTTTGGGAGTGGAAGCCAGCATATGGACTATTTGACAGAATGTCACTTTGCTATAGTAGTCAAATTGCATGAATTTCAGTTATCTGGGGAATCAATAAACATTTCCTTGCGACTTTACTTTGTTTCATTCATTAGTATTTGCACCCAGAAATGTTTAATAATTTTGAAATTAGTGTATGCATCGAAAATACAAAGGAGAACAACACACAGCAGTTACAAGTCAAGTGTTTGACAAAAATTCCAAGGCCTGAAAGTCGAAAACAAGGTCAGATTTTGCTAGGGACATTATAGTTGTATCAGGGTGTGATCCTGCCATCCTGCAAGGTAAAAGCTAAGCAACAAGGAAGCATCGAACAGTTAATTCAGGGGTTCATGGCAGAGATGAGTAACAGATAAAAATTGAATAGCAAGGATCCATTCCCAAAAAAAAAGCATGAACACATCAGATTGATGGACAAACTAAACTAGCGATTCAAGAAGTGATTATGATTAGTAAGCATGAAGCAGCGAAAGAGGGTATTATAATAAGCAGCAATTTATAAGTCTAAAAATGCAGCAATTGGCGGGGTTCAAAGGAATGACTCCGTCGAAAAGAATGCATCCGTTATGAAAGGATGCCTCTTCAAAAAGAAACAAGAAGATATAAACTCAAATTGATTGAGAGAGTATGGTACGAGAAATATGTGCCATATTATGCATGCGCCAATGGATTTAAAGACCAGAATTGTAAAGTGGAGCAGATATACATAAATGGAATATATATAATGAGATCATTCAATTACAAGTATGAAATAAATGTAGTATTTTACAAGCAGACTTTTTTGTAAGAAGGTGTTTGAAGATATACCATACATGCACACCGGAAAACTTTGAAAAGAGAAATATCATACAGAAGGAAATATAGGGACAACAAGTTAAGACTTAAGATTAGAACAAGGACATTCTTAATGAATATTGAGACTTTCGGTCCTCCATCAAGTACGCCAACCCCTAGTTGGGCCAAGAGGCCAAATGACTAGATGTCACTCCATGCTCTTGGGCTTGATTGGAAGGAGGAAATACATCTCCATCAAGTATGCCAACCCCTAGTTGGGGCCAAGAGGCCGAATGACTAGATGTCACTCTGTGCTCTTGGGCTTGATTGGAAGGAGGAAATACATTCCCATCAAGTACGCCAACCCCTAGTTGGGGCCAAGAGGCCAAATGACAAATGTCACTCTGCGCTCTTGGGCTTGATTGGAAGGAGGAAATACACCTCCATAAAGTACACCAACCCCTAGTTGGGGCCAAGAGGTGGAATGACTAGATGTCACTTCGTGCTCTTGGGCTTGATTGGAAGGAGGAAATACACCTCCATCAAGTACGCCAACCCCTAGTTGGGGCCAAGAGGCCGAATGACAAAATGTCACTCCGTGCTCTTGGAATTGATTGGAAGGGGAAAATACATATCCATCAAGTACGCCAACCCCTAGTTGGGGCGAAGAGGACGAGTAACTAAAATGTCACTCTGTGCTCTTGGGCTTGATTGGAAAGAGAAAATACATCTCCATCAAGTACGCCAACCCCTAGTTGGGGCCAAGAGGCCGAATGCCTAGATGTCGCTTCGTGCTCTTGGGCTGGATTGGAGGAAGGAAATAAAGGTTGGATACTCTTAGGAATAAGGTATCCAGAGGGTCTGGAAAGAGATTAGATGTAACAAAAAGTAACGATCTTTTCCAAGATGAAGACCGCTGCACTGGCAAAGAAGGTCAAGATATTTAAGAAGAAATGAATTATTAAGGATTGCTTGAGGACAAGCAATATCAAGTGGGGGAGACTTGTGATGTCCCCATCTTATAAACATAATTAAGATAAGTATATGTTCTAGTTCAAATTGCATTTTTATCAATAGGCCAATGAAGATATATATATATATATATATAAATATATACAAATAAATAAATACCAATATACATATATATGTATACATGTATAAATAAAAATATACAAATAAATATATATAAATAAATATATATATATATATAAACATATATAAAATATATATAGATATACATATTTATATATATATATATAAGTAAATGTGTTATATACACATACATACAATATAATTGTATAAAATAATACATAAATAA
This sequence comes from Sequoiadendron giganteum, assembly GCA_007115665.2. Lineage (NCBI taxonomy): Eukaryota > Viridiplantae > Streptophyta > Pinopsida > Cupressales > Cupressaceae > Sequoiadendron > Sequoiadendron giganteum. Next base: position 146,158,598 of record CM021106.1, on the reverse strand, counting down.
ACGAATCATTATTTATAGATATAACTAATACTAATCATGAAATATCGATTCAATATGTCTAAGATTAAGAATCACGAAATGGACCAGACGCATCTTCAGGAAGAATCGCCTATGAAGGGAGGTATCGATTGAGGAAGTTTATAGGTTGGCAATGAAGACCAAAGAGGGGGGAATAGATACATAGAGAAAAAGAATGTTAAGTTCGAGACAGAGCAGATAGAAGGAGGTCATTATCAGCTCATTAGAAAAGACAAAAATCTAAGTAAGACAAGAATCTGACAGAGGCTGTTGAGTAAAGTAAAATGTAGTTAGTTATTTTAAGTCGATAAATATATTGAGGAGATTATCGATTTATTGGAACATCTCTCAGTAAGAGACAAATCGCCATATAAGACAAATAGTATTGGTCACATAGTTGGATTTAACATTTCGAAGGAAATCATAAGCCGCCAATTTAGCCTGTGGGATATATAAGGCTGATTTATTGGTCAAAGCTTGTTTTACCACGATATATCCACTCTACCACTGAAGACAAGCAATGCCTTATTTGAGAAATCGATTTATTTATCTGGAAGGATTCGCCTCTTAGATGATACGATAAAGACAAAAGTGTAAAAGACAAATTCCTATTCGCTGGATCAGCAAAAGAAGACAAGGCCAGATAAATACAAGAGCTGCTAGATGGGAATTCGGCTAAAGTAGAAGAGACAAAAGGAGAATCGCTTCTATTTAGACTGTTGGGAGCTGCTCATTAGTGACAAACGGCATAGGTGTCGAGCTTCATAACATAAAGAAATATCATATCGGCCAAAGTAAGATATCGAATAAATTTTGAATGGTCAAAGACCATATTCAAAATTTATCTTTAGGAAACGGGAATTAGAAAGGAGAGTTGCCGCCAGCTTGTCTTCCAAGTTGGAGTTGACTTGTAGTCACCAAAGGCATCTTGGTGCAGCTTCTAGCATCCAAGGAGACGTCATTGGAGTGATTCGATATTTGAAGGCTTCTTACAAAGTTTCCTATACAGTTCGATTCTGAGATTGGGGCTCTTATCTCTATTCGATGTGTGTTGGGAAAGTTTGCATTCCTTGAAGCAACCAGTCATTGCCTACAAGACATAAATGGAGTTTGATATATGAGGAGGTTCTAAGCAACGATTCAGGTTCCCAATATTTGCTTTAAATCTGTATTTACACTTCATTAACCGGTTGCTGTCAATATAGCCTTTTGGACTACATTGGCATTTCATTCTAGTGTATTTGATGCCACAACTGAAATAACATTTGATTTCTATCATTGTAATTGCATATGCATGTAGTGTTGATTAAATTTGCTGCTGTATGTATTTTGCATTGTAATCAGTCAGACAAGATAGTAGCAAATAATTGAAACAGTTTAGAGCCCTTGTTTTTGGGAGTGGAAGCCAGCATATGGACTGTTTGACAGAATGTCACTTTGCTGTAGCAGTCAAATTGCATGAATTTCAGTTATCTGGGGAATCAATAAACATTGCCTTGCGACTTTCCTTTGTTTCATTCATTAGTATTTGCACCCAGAAATCTTTAATGCATTTGAAATTAGTGTATGCATCGAAAATACAAAGGAGAACAACACACAGCAGTTACAGGTCAAGTGTTTGATGAAATGTCCAAGGCCTGAAAGTCGAAAACAAGGTCAGATTTTGCTAGGGACATTACAGGCATCCTTGCCAATTCAAATTTGGATCTTGTGTGGATTATTAGAGTCTTCATTGTTTGCCTTTGTAACCACTAGAATAATTCTCATTTGTAGTTCTTGCCCTTTGTTGTCATCATAAATAAAATTTGAAAAGAAAGAGAAAAGTTTTACTAAAAAAAGATAATGGGGTGCAAAGTTGAATGCTGCGAAGCCATTCATAGATGAGAAGGCAAGTTAGCAGCAAAACTCTGCCTTCTCTACGATTTTGTTTATGTCCTCTAAGAAGTCAAAGGCATTGGGTTCCAAATGATCAAGTGAAGTTAAAATCCTTATGTGCAATGAACATGTCAAGAAGTCGACTTTCAATGTCGCTTGTTTTCTTACATGTTGATTCAGTAACATGAATAATCATAGAGAGGAGCAACAGCAAGAAACAGAGATAGAGCTCAAACAAATTAACAAATACCTACTGTGATCCAAATTTAATCATGAAAGTTAAGTCCATTCAGCTTGGTAAGCCACTACGGTCATTCATTAGTAAAATTGACTAAGTATGTGACCTGGAGAGAGTCTCAAACATTCCTATTATGATGATTCTCAGCAAGAATGAAGTATGCAAGTTTGTACAGGAGTCTACAAAAGTTGAAGTATATTCCTTAGAAATAGAGTAGAAACAGAAAAACGTTTGTTCATGATAAAACCCTCAGAAATAACAGGATGGTGGCTGTGTTTGTGTTATGGCAGTTTCTCTTGTATCATTACAGTTTCTAATGTGTCATGGCAGTTGTAGAAGTGTCATGTTGGTGTTGTCTTGATATATGTGGTGGTTTGGCACATGTCAAATAGAAAGGTACAAAAAGAATCCCTAGATGGTAAGGGGTGTTAAAGTAATTATTATTTAGTAATAGTCAATTAGTTATCAGTTGTAGGTTATAATAAAGTTGTTCCAAGTTTCCAACTTTAGGATATACTTTATGTTTTATTTCACTTTAGTATGTTTGTTTAATTTGTCCCACATTCATAAGTGGGTTGTCTCCTATACTTGTCATCCTATATAAAAAAACTTTTTCTTCTTATTTTATCAATGAATATCTTGCTAATTTTTATGTGCTCAATTTCCATAATATGGTATTAGAGCTCAGCTAGATCCAAGGAGTCTATGAAAGCATGAAAACCTAGAGACTACTACTAGCAGAGACGGATTGAAGGATCACTAGCATAGCATAGTCAAAATTCAGAAGGATTTGTACATCAAATTTGTAGGGAATCAAGGACAAAAAAATCAAAATCATGGATTTTTTTGTCTGCTGAGAATCACAAGGGTTTTGTATTGGAAATTGCATCGAAAATTTTGCTCAGAAAACATAAGCAAAACCAATCAAAACTTGCAAGTTTTTTCCTTTAAAAATCATGACTTTTTTTGTTGAAAAAAGTAGTAGGATTTTATCAAAAATTGTGGATTTTCTTCTATAAATCGTGCATGTTTTTGTTCCTATTGTTTTGAATGAAAATTGCATCATTTTTCTGCACAAATATCAGTGGGTTTTTTCCAAAATTGCAAATTATTTTTAAGGTTGAGTTTCCTTAGCTAGGGCACATTTTCTGCCATTTTTTTAATGGAGCAATCACAAGATTTAATGCTAGGGCACAGCTAGGGTAGAGCCATATAGTTACAATACTTTTTTTTTATATCAGCATTTTTATATTGATATTAATTGTTTTTTTAGCAAGGAGGTATGCTTTTTATCATACTTCAAGATTGCAGGTTAAGGGAGAGAAGAAAAGTACAAATGGCCTCGTTACCTAACATTATGCTAAAAGGCAGCCAAAGATTCTCTGTTAAAAAATATAACATGTGGAAATAGCCTATGTTAACCATTTTTTAGTACATATGCCTTACAAAGATTGTCCTTGGTATAGATTCCCATCCAACGACTATGGGTAAAGACCAAAATAAATTTGATGAACGTGGCCTCTATGAATGTTGACCTCTATGAGAGTTGTGCAATATAGTCTTACAATAGGACAAATGGAAGAGATAGTTTGGTAGTAGCAATGAAAATGAGGGTGTAGAAAAGGAATTTGTAGCCAAAGACATGGACAAAGGTATATGGTCATAGAAGAAAGGGCAAGGCAGCAATGAGAATGCAAAAAAGAACATAATGATAAAACATCACATCATTACTGTGGTAAGATGCATCATATGAAGAAGCACTACAAAAAAATGTTGGCTGATAAAGAATCCAAGAAGAGCCTCAACATATGCTCATATTGCAGTGCATATAGAGGAGTCAACCTCCTATGCATTCATGGCCCAAAGATCAATAGATTAATCCATGGAATTTGCTTGGTACATAAATTCAAGAGCATCATGTCACTTCACCAATGGGCAGGAGTGGTTCATAAAGTACACTATTTGCAATTCTTCGAAAGATTCAGTTACCTTTGATGGTGGGGAGGAGTAGACGGTACTAGGCAAAGGGAATGTACAAATATCCTCTAGAAGAAATTTTTTTATTTTTCTCAATGTGTATTATTTGCCAAGAATGGAGCTTAATCTACTCTCAATGAATTAGGTTATGAGACATTACCCCCATCTAGATGTTATCTTTAGCAATTACAAATGCTACATAGTTGACAAAGAGACTAGGAAGACTATTGCTCTTGGTATGGAAGATCACAATTTGTAGAGACTGGTGACATTGGATAGGTCAAGGAGCATACATTGGCAGCCAAGAGTGCCTCAAACATTAGTACACTTTGGCATCAATGGTATGGGCACCTTAATCTATAATAACTCTCTCACTTGGCTTGAGAGAACTTGGTAGACGGTCTTTGTGACATCCGATAGTAGATACAATGTGTTTGCGGAGCTTTCCAAGCAAAGAAGCAACATAAATCTTGTTTGATGATGAACAAGCTTTGAGAGCTAAGAGAGTCTTTTAGCTGGTTCATGTAGATGTTCTAGACCATTGAACATGACACCCATCACTAGTGCCAGGCATTTTCTTTTATTTTTTTATGATTTACAATAAGAAAATGTGGGTTTACTTTTTGGAATTGAAATGCAATGCGTTGAATGAATTTCAAAAGTTCAAAGCATTAGTAGAAAAAGAGTCAAGTTGTGACATTACCACTCTTAGATCTACTAATGGAGGAGAATCATCTTCAAACGAATTCAACTTTTGTGTTAAACATGGTATAAAAAAAAAATTCACCATACACTACACTCTACAACAAAATATAGTGGTTGAGAGGCAAAACTACACTATCACAGAGATGGCCCAATGTGTGAGGAGAATAGGAATGTTCCAAAAAAGTTTTAGACTGAGGTACTAATAGCAACAATATATCTAGTTAACAATTCTCCCTCGTAGGTGGTGAAGAAAAACACCCAAAGGAGCATGGTTTGGGAGGAAGCCCAAAATCAATCATCTTAAGGTCTTTGGTTCCATCACCTATGCTTGGATTCCAAATGAGAAGAGAAACCAGTTAGATCCCAAGAGTAAGAAACTAATGATCACAAGGTACAACGACAATCATAAGATTTATAGGTTGGTCGATGTTGGCACCAACTAGTTGACCTTCAACAAAAATGTCATGGTTGATGAAGAAGTTGGGCCCTTCCAAACTTCTTCTGAGATTAGAATTATCAAAGAACAGCCTATTGTGGTGAAAGATTCGAGTGTTTAGCTTCAAGTGGCTCCACTTGAAGGGAGAGAGGATTCTGAGAAAATGGATTCTCACTCCTAGAGGGTGATGACAACTTGAGTCAACATTCAAATAAAAAAGGTATAGATAGCCCAAGCTATGGTGACACACTAATTTGGATGACGAGGACCCCAAGAAGAGACCAAAGTGATGGCACAACACCATAGGAGATGTTCAGGTTGGTGAAATGGTTGAGGGGCGTTCATCAAAAGGAAAGAGTAGAGAGAACATGGTCAACTTTACTCTAATGGCCAATATTTAGGAGTTTATGAGCCAAAAGTATTTGAGGATGCGAAAGGAAAAATTGAATGGGAAAAGGCCATGGAAACCGAACATGAGAGTCTTATGAAAAGTAAGACTTAGGATGCCACAAATCTTCCACCAAGGAAGAAACCCATTGGTTACAAATGGGTGTACAAGGTCAAGTACAAGGTATATGGTACACTAGACAAGTAAAAGGCATGATTAGTTGCAAAAGGATTCTCACAAAAAGACGGCATTGACTATGAGGAGGTGTTTTCTCTTACATCAAAGATGAGCACTATTCGATTAGTCCTAGCCATGGCAGCCCAATTTGGCTAGACATTCCATCAAATAGACATGAAGAGTGCCTTCTTCAATGGAGAGCTAGAATAAGTATACATGTATCACAAGGTTTTTAGGTTATCAGGAAAAAGTATATTGTATTCCAACTGAAGAAAGCTCCAAATGGTTTGAAACAAGCACCCAACGCATAGTACATCAGAATTGATAAGTGCTTGGATGATTAGGGCTTCCAACGGAGTCCTTCGAATTCCAATCTACATGTCAAAAGCATAGGTAATGGATCTATTTGTCATATATGTAGACAACATCATTACTATATGTAGTGAAGCACATGCTATTTATAGATCAAATCTAATTGAGTAAAACTTTTGGTATGACCGATCTAGGCCTCCTACATTATTGCTTAGGTGTAGAAGTTTGGAAAATAGGTGGAAGCATTTTTGTCTCGCAAACCAAATATGAAAAGACTTTGCTTGACAGATTCAAAATGAAAAATTGCAAAATCTCATCCACACCTATGGAAAAAAGGATTGAAGCTTTCAACCAACATTGATTCATCGAGAATTAATGAGTCAACCTACAGGCAACTAGTGGGAAGCTTAAAATATCTGATAGCACTAGACCTAATTTGAGCTATGTTGATAGTTTCATTTCCTAATTCATGATAGCACCAAAGATATAGCATTGGACTACAATTAAGAGGGTGTTGAGATAAGTGAAGAGGATGTTGAGATATGTGAAAGGGACACTTGACTTTGTCATTCTATATAGCAAAAGCAAAGATCCTAGGTTATTTGGGTTTATAGATTCAGATTAGGCAAAGTTTGTGGATGATAGAAAATCTACTTTTGGATATGGTTTCAACTTTGGCATATGTTTAATCACATGGACCAGCAAGAAGCAGCTGTAGCAGCTCTTTCCTCAATTGAAACAAAATATTGAGGAGCAGTGAAAGGAGCATGTAAGGCAATTTGGCTTAGGAGTATGTTTTTTAACATGAAGATGCCACAAACAACACCTATAACCCTATTCTGTGACAATCAATAAGTGGTCAAATTTCCAATAATCTAGTCTTCCATGAGCATACCAAACATGTGGAAATACATTGTCACTTCATCAGCCAACCTGTAGAAGATGGATCTATTTTGCTATAGTATTGTCCAATAGAGGACCAAATTGTAGACATTCTTACCAAGTCATTGGATTTTGACAAATTTGTAAAATTTCGGGAGAAGTTTGGTGTAGTTGGTAGCTTGAACATTAAGGGAGGGTGTTAAAAGTAATTATTATTTAGTAATGGTCAATTAGTTATTATTTGTAAGTTTTAATAAAATTGCTCTGGCTTTATGAGATGATTACGTTTTATTTCACTTTAGTATGTTTTTTTTCATTGTCCCACTTTCATAACATGGGTTGTCTCCCATACTTGTAATCTTAGATAAGAAAGCTTTTGCTTCTTATTTAATCAAAGAATATTTTGGTAATCTTAGTGTGCTCAATTTCCATAATTTAGGAGGTCCTATAGTAATTGGCCAAACACAATTAGCCAAACATGGAATCAAGAATAGTAATGAGCTTGCTTGCACACTACTACCTTAACTACAATAACTCCAAGTGACATCACAAATACTAGAGGATAGCAATCTAAGAACTTGAATGACTTATAAGGGAGCCTACAACACTAAAACTGAGTGGGATTTCGATGTTAGCAAGTTGTTCCTTGTTTGTCTACTATTTGAATATGCCTATTGGGATATATAGATACATGGATAAACAAATATTTATGAATTTAAGCAGAGACAAGTAGAACAAGATATAGGAAGATAGGTAGGTATATACATAGGAAGAGATCTATAGAAAGATGTTAGGATCATAATAAAGTCATGAAACCTTAAAAGAAGATGGCTTTGTGACATTAGTTACATATGCACAAAATTTTCCTTTCATATTTTAATTAGATGTTAGTATTTTTCTCTTGTATGCATTGGGTGTCATTTGACTACCTTAGCTGTAAACTCTGCAGTTCAGGAGACAAAAGACCTGATTTGGGGTGAATCTTTATTACCTAAGCTGGACTAAATTTGAATTGTGGAGGTCCATTGTCACACAACCCTCAAATTGAGTTACTGACATTCTCCTCATGGTGCTTTACAATGGTTTTCCCTCTAGTTGCTTGAAAAGAGTAATTGAAAACTAGGTTATCAATCATTGGCTGTTGAAAATGCTCTCTAGCTCAATACAGCCCAAGTCAATCAGCCTTCAGAACTATTAGATTTATCAAATTCTTCTTCAGTATCATCATATGTTAGCATTTCCACAACACCAGCTTGCAACTTTGCATTAATGTACTACAATGTGCTCAAAGGTTCTTGTAAGTAGACCACAACATTAGTCCCTTCTTGGTTTGTTTCATCAACTGTTTAGATTTCCTTGATAGATAGTGTCCCCAAATATTTAATATATAGCAATGCTCCCACTGATTTTTTGTGCTTTATGGCTACACAGAGACTATTAGATAGATATCATCCTGGAAACTGATGTTGTAAGCCTCAAATAGTACTTAGGGATTGCCTGCCAATATTTATTCATACTCAGTACTGAATTAGTAAAAATCCATTATATCTTTGTTCAGATTATTTATGTTCTTGTGTAAATACGCTTATGTTGGTTTTTTCACAAAGATAAAATGAATCACCTTTGTATTTTCCTGTATGTCGCTGCAAAACATCAGACCTGATGAATTAGTAACAACCGATAAACTACAAGATGCCCCCACAAAGGAAATAATTCACAAACTCATAGCAATGCAATATGCTGCAAGCAAACCACTCCCAAAGCAAAAAGTATATCACTCAAAACACTTTCCCTATCAACAAAAGTCAAAAACCAAGTATAAAAAATTGCAAACATTTATGAAACTTTTGAAAACTTTCCACTTAGTGTTAAAAAACAAGGTTGTGGTAAATGAACATTGAAAAGCAGATATAGATGTAAGTAAAACATTTTTCAGACATACCTCCAAATGAAATATTGGCTGCATCGATGACCTTTCTAACCCCATAACTGTGAGTGAAAATGAAGCATCGCCTTCCTTCAAACTTTCCAAAGTGTGCCCATAGACAGGACTTTTTTGGTTGATCACATGGCGTACCATAAGTCCATATCGAAGGTATGAAACCTGTTATAAAGTAAGTTAATATCATTAGCAACTATCCATGGTAAAGTGCAAATAGTATCATGCATGTGCAATTAATTAATGAAACAGGTGCCTAGAAAATTTATAAGATTGCACTTGCACCAAAAGTACTATCACATGAAGAAACATATCATATTTTTTCTAAGAGATCATTCTCAATGTACTTACATTGGACCTTGATTAAGATGCTTGAACCATAACCAGTTCCACAAGCAATGACACTACAAACTGGTAAAGAAAAACCAATGTCTTGAAAACTGTTGCCACTAAATTTTTTAATTAAATTACACCGACCAGACCCCATTGGGCCCAATAATATAGGGATAGGGCTCAAATCTCATTCTTGATATCAAAGAGTAATGCAAAGTAGGGCTCCATCTCCATCTATCCATTGGGTTAGAAAGCTACGGCTCCATCAATTGTTGGTTTGTTTGGAAAGTACAGGCCCCAACACTATAGTGGGGTAGGAGGGAGAGTGTTAACCCACCTACACTCTCTACCAACCCTAACCCTGGGATCACATCCCACTTTGGAGAGTAGGGCCCAAATTCCCTAGGGCCTACTATAAACATTAGTAAAGGGTCAGGAGTAAGGACAAGAATTCAATAAAGAAATGGGGAGCATCTGTACCAGTCAGATCCATTTCTCCAGCTTACTTTGCTACAGATGCCCAATACAGTAGGGAGTGCTGCCACCAATATAGAGGTAGGGGCTCAGGAGTAACTTTATTTCTCTTCATCCAACGTTGTGAGGACTCCTTGTCTTTGGAGCCTTCTCTTTGTCTTGTTTCCCATCAGAGGAGTCAAAAGCCTCCTCTTTTCACATAGTTCATCCCACTTAGGGAACTTTTTGTATTCTCCTTTCTTCTCATCCCTCGGATGGGAGATATCCTTCCATAGTAAAAACCATCAGAATCAGTCTAGCCAGTCTCGTTGAAAAACTAAGAGACTAAAGCTAGGTTGTGCCAGTCAGGTGAGTGGTGCAAATGAAATCCTTTGCCTGATATGGGACTATAAATAGCATCTTTCAGAAGCCCAAGTTTGTAACTCTAAAAATTTATAGTAGCCTTCCTGTAGTTGATGTTTATGTTTTGATTTTAAAAGTTTTCTTTTTGAGATGCATGCAAATACCATTAAATGCTTCTTGTGCCAACAAAAAAAAAAATTCTCTGTCTAAATTTAACACATCACAATATAAAAGACTCTGCCTTACAGACTGATACATATTCTGATATTCACATAGACATTACTCAGTGAAGGCAAATAAACACAAAATTCTATGTAGGATATTAAGAACGGAGGAGAATTCTAGGAAATTAATACAAATTTTACCTGAAAATGCATTATAAACTATGTTTGCACCAGTCAAACCATCTAGAAAAATACAAAATGTGCTTTACATAAAACACTTATGTTCATGTTCCCTAGTTGATAGGGTAATTGATAAGACTATTGTTCCAGCAGTCAGCTTTGGTTGAAGCCTCCTAAGGTATTTTTAAAGCTTAACTTTTTTGATGTCTTATGAGGCAATCTGGGGCCTGTGGAGGCTGGCTGTGTTCTGCATAATGACAGAGGGCAGTTTTTAAAAGGGGCCTTCTTTTGGGGTACGAAGACGAACAATGAGACAGAGTAGATGGCAGTGGTTGATGGGCCCAGTTTGGCATGGTTGTCTGGCTGCAGGATGTTGATTGAGGGAGATTCTATGATGGTTGTTGTGCTTCTCTCTAAGATGTTTGCTAGTTTTTGTAAGCTTAAATCCCTTCTGGAAGATGCTGTGGCTCTATGTAGGAAGATTGAGGATAATTTTTTCACTCATTGCTACTGAGAGTGCAAGAAGATGGCAGAGTTTTTGGAAAATTCTGGGATTGGGTTGGATCCCCTTATGATGGAGGTCAGCAATCTTTTAGAGGCCTGGTTTGCTGTGGATTCATTTCTTTTGAGCTACTAGCCTGCTTGAAGAGCAAGGTCCATTGCACTTTGTAGCATTTTTATTTTATAAATATTTTAATAAAAACATAAACAAGCAATTCTATAGAATGTTATTATTTGATGCTGAGGAGGTGAAGGGTGGTATATTTATGATGAGAGTGGCATGGAAATCCCCTTGCACATGTGAGGCTGACTTTCCAGTTGCCCTTTCATGATCTTATTTCTTGCCTTGCTCATCCAGCTCCATGGCAGCAGATTTTATTGCCAAGCTAGAAGATTTGGTGCCCAAGCAGGCCATTCGAGTGGATCATGTCCATTATGCTTCCAGATTTTGTGCCTGGGAAGACTGTGGAGGGAGGGAGCTCGGATGGTACTGCATTGGGTCATAGGGTCCCTTGTATCCATAAAGAAATTTGATCCCTGAGGAATGAAATTCAGACAGTTTATCAGCAAAACAGTTGGTTGAGTTTTGTACAGACTTAGCTTTCGTGGTGAAAACATTGATGGTTACTCACAAGGGTGGTAAATTGGTTGTTATAAGTCACTTCTCCCTACCCTTTCTATTGGGTGGAGAGTTGTACAGGTCTATAATGAGTCAAGGTCATTCCTGGAGTGTTGTTCCATCATCACAACAATGGCTTTGTCCAAGATTCTCTGAATTGTGGAGGTCACAAGTGAAGGGTGATGTTTCTGTGTTAACTAGTGGAGGAAGTGTTGTTGGTAGTGGTGCCATGGCGAGTGATCATTAGGCTTGTTATACCCAGAATGAAATTTTTGGCATTTTGCTTAAATTGAGCTAAACAATGTAAAAATGCCATCGAAAGTATGTTTTAGGTCAAAACAAATATGAAATCTTTGTGGGTTTCTGTCAAGGAACCTATGGTTAAAATTCTGAAAAAATGAAAATTAGGGTTTTACACTCCTATTTTTAAGGAAACCCTTAAAAATAGGACCTTCCCGGAAATGATTGAAAATAATTCTGATAGGGTTAATTGCCTTCACGATCACACTGATCAAGTCAGAATTATCAAAATACATGTTTTACTCTGGTGGGCCTATTTCTATTTTTCAGGAACAAAGTTAGGAGCTCCACAGCCATTAATGGTAGATTGGCCAGTACCAGGTGCTAAAAGCTAAACCTCAAAAGGCTCAACCAAGAAGCTATGGCGAAAAAGGATGAAAAGATGTTGTTTCAACGAAGGAGATTCTCAAAACGGAAAAGGCCAAAATTTGGCTAAGTCTGGAAGGTGCACGTTTTGTCTACCAAGGCAAAACACAAGCTACAAGGTAAAAAGGCGCCCCTCTTGAAGAAAGGCGCCCTTGGATCTCAGAGGGCAAATGTAATCATTTGGCATCCTCAACTCAATCATCCTCTTCACTTTCATGCTGGCTCGACAACGAAACAATCAACAAAATCATCTGATTCAGAGATCATTGACCAATCGTCAGCAAAGTATGGAGGATCCATCAACGACAAAGATGCCAAATCAGAGAGCTTCAAGGCAAAAGCGCCTCTTCTTATCAGGGGCACCCCTCAGTTGCAGGCACCAAATGAATCCATAAGCAGTAGCTCTATACATGATATCTTTCCAGCTTCCTCCCAGCTGTGTGATCAATCTAACAACAAGTCCCTGAGACACACCAAACGATCACGAGTTGAGATCAAGCAAAAAAAGCCAAAATTGAAGAACTGGAAAGATAAAGCCAGAAAATGGCTAAGGCATGATCACAAGCGCCCCTCTTGAGGAAAGGCGCCCTTTCTTGAAGGCATCCAGATTCAGTAGGAATCTTTACTGCCTCCTAGGATGATCTTCTTAGCTATGACCAATCTCGCCAGTGAAACCATCAACAAGAACTTCTGACAAATCAATCATCTGATAGAGGAGGTCAAAGTCAGGTAGTTCACAGCATGAAGAAATTCAGTCAAAAGCTAAAAGCGCCCCTGCTAACCAGGGGCGCCCTCAAGCTTGAAGGACTTGAACTTGTCTTTTCCAACTGAGAAGTTAGTCATCCTGAGCAAGACCGAGTTGGCTACTTGATGCATCGTCAAGCAGAGTCATCTAACTCATCCATCAACGGGAACGTCAGATCAAAGCACAGAGGGTCTGAAAAGGCCAAAACGAAGCACAGTCAATGAAAATTGACTAAGGCACAGCCAAAAGCGCCCCTCTTGCAAAAAGGTGCCCTTCATTCTAAAGGCTCAAACTCAGTTTTTTGAGTTAATCCCTCCCAGGCATATCTCATCAGGCTGATCCCATCTTGACAACGAATCCATCAGCAACTGTCGAAGATCAACTGAGCAGCCAAGATCGAAGATCAAACAGAGGCACTTCAGCTTGCAAAAATGATCAAAAATCCAAAAAGGAAGCCTAAGAAAGTCAAAAGCAAATGTTGACTTGAGTTAACAAATTTTGGAGGCAAAAAGAGGCCAAACACTCCACAATCAGTGGAAATCACCTTTTTGAACTCCAAATCAGGCTCAATCATGAGTTGGATGCCCAATTGATGCTTGCAACTCCAAATTGACATATCAAAGCATCTAGGCATCCATTATTCATTATTTCTTTGCAGGTTGAGGAGCTCAAGAGCAGATATTTTTCTTCTCCAACATTTTTTGAAGATCTAATAGAGGGGTTTTCACCGTTCTTCATATTTTTGAAGATCTGTTGCACAGAGGGATTATTTATTAGAGTTTGCATCAAAAGGCATAATTCTTGCAAAGTGGCAGTTTATAACTTCCAATCCATCTTCTGTCTACTTCCTCTATTTCTGTCTATATTTCTTTGCATGTCACAGGAAACGACAGATAATCACAGATCTGGCCAACTAGCTATGATCAGCACAACTTTTTCAACAAAACCCACATGTTGGATTTTTCCAAAAAAAGGAGCCCTGCTGCCCCCTATTTTTTAGGGTTTCCAGAAAAAGTCATAATTTTGAAAATCAAAGAAACTGGGTTTGTTTAGCTTTGAAGCACGAACAAAACCCATGTGTTGGATTTTTTCGAGAAAAATCACTTTCTGGTGCCTCGCTACCTCTGCCACTGAAGGGCTCTTGCATGTCATAGAAAAACACGATTTTTCAAATTTCTGACGATCTGGGTTTGTTTAGAGAATTATTCTCAACAAAACCCATGTCTCAAAAATTTTCGTAAAAATTACCCCCGGCAAGGCTATTTTTAGCAGTTCCAGAAAAAGTTGTCCGAACAGCATCGTGTGCACAGTCAATCTTCAAGGTTTTCAGAACGCAGTTCTCCCAAGACGAATACAAGACCAAAATGGTCTTACTCCATGATTTTCTGAAGACGACTGGCACCGATCTGTGTCGGGCACACCCAGAGGTCAATCTAGACAGATTGACAAGCATAGACACAAGTCCACAGGTTCCATAATGGTTTCACCTCGTATATCTGATTGCCTTCCAAGGCCAGTTTAGAGGATGGTAACTGTTGGAATTTTACACATGCAACAAGTTCATGTGCATTTCTCACGGTTGGAATGATCGTGGTCAAACTTCGCGGTTTCATCATACGACACTCTTCCATTGAGAAAGATCAAGGAAAACGTCAAAGTTGCAAAAGAACGTAGAAGGTAGTCATTCCCAACACAAAGCCGCCATCGGTTAATACTACACTACCTTCCACGTCAAAGTGGAAACACAAGCAAAAAGAAAAGGAGTAACCCTCCTAAGGGAAGCAAAATGATGGAGATGCATACATCAAGTTGTTGACAAGCGGTAAGCTGACGATTGATAAGCATGTAATGGTCTCCGTATGAAGAAATCAATGAATGAACAAAAGCACCGTTGACCAATGGTGATGAGGTGTCAAACACCTCAAGAAGGACATCCTACCCTCCAAAATAGCAATAAATACAACTGAAGTCAACTTGATGCCCCTTTCCAAGTTGACTCTAGATCTCCACAGATCATGCATGTCAGATCCCACTGATCTAGGATGTCTATTTGACTCCCACGATTTGTGGATCTCAGATCTCGTCAAAAGGTGGATGTCTATTTGGAGACTCATTTGTAATTGTAAGTTCACTTTTAGTTAGGTGTCAGTCAACTGAGGTAGACTTCTAGTTTGACTTTTGTTTAGTTTCAATTAACTGAAGTAGATTTCCAGTTAACTATTTGCTCACCTACTTTTAGACATAGAAATAAATCTTGCTGATTGGCAAGAACTGTTTGTTAACTCAAGGAGATTTTAGGGTTGCCTACTCCTTTGAGTTTCTATAAATAAGATCCTTAGGTTCTTTATTTGTTTTTAACCTTTATTTGCTAAGCAAAATTGCTGCGCCGTTGCTGCCAAAGTTCGCTCATTTATATCTGTTCACTCTTGGATGAGAGTTCGTTGGTTGATCGCAATTGTGCATGATTTCGTGCCTTTGCTGTCCCGACCTTTGTAATTCTTTGAAGAACCTTGAAGAAATAAATCAGATGGTGCAAGCTCGCTTGATCTAATTATTTGAGTTATTCAAAGTCTTGTTTTTAAATAGTGCATTGTTTCAATCTCCTCCTTGGACAGGTGTCATCGCCTCCTTGGATATTTTGTCATCAATCATTATCGTTTGATGTTGTTTAATGATCTATCTTGCAGCCTACACTTTGGACAGGTGTCGTCACCTCCTCGGGAATCTTACTAGACAGGCCATCGTTCCTTGTTGTTTCCAGTGAGCTGTTTCCAAGCCTACACCTCGGATAGGGTTTCCTCCTCCTTGGCAAGTCTCAAATCCAGTTTACCGTAATGAGTGTTTACTTGTATCGAGCCCTATCTTGGTATATATCCGAAGGTTCAGAGCCTCGGCCATATTCCATTGAGACGAAGGATTCAAGTGATCCAACCATCCATTTCGCTCCTACGCCCTCATGCTCTGTTTATCTTGGGGAGGTAGGGTAGTTTAGAAGCTTAGTTAGTCGTAGTTAAGATCTGCGGAAACCAGAGAAAAGGCTTAGCTATGGCGCATTGGTTTATGCACCCTTGTGTCCTACCGCTGAGTAAAAAAGATAGGAATCTTAGTACACCCCTTTTTTACAGTAGAAAATCAGCAAAGAGAGATCTTCCTCTCTATAATCCGAAGAGCATGTACTAACACACTTGCAACAACTGTCCGTTTCCAATAAGCACTCCAGAGGTGCTAATTGAAACGCCAACAAGGCTAACAAAGATCAATTTTTAGTTGACTAGCCTAAGTGACTTTTTCACTAATCTTTTTAGGGATGGATTTCTTCTTTGCTGCCCGAATTATTTTGGCCTTCGGGTGAAATTTGCCAGTCTCTTTGTATGCCTTCTGGCTTGCAAGGCTTTAGCCTCTTCAGGTTGGCTTCAGTGCTACATTTTTTATTGTGATATGTAAGTTCTTAGCTGTAGTCAGCCATGAGTCGATGTAGCCGACCGAGAGTGTACTTGGTCGGTTGTGAGCCATAAGTAAATAAGACATTAGTTAATATTAATAATCCATGTACTTATGTTATGTACGGGTCATGTTAGTTAGTTGTCTCGGGAACAGTTCCTGATGAAGTAATTAGTTATAATGAAGGGATGCGACGGTTGGTACCTTAACCACCGCTAGCGTACTATATGTACTTGAGTCATGTAGTCGGGAAACATGATGGTTCTATTATGCTATGCTATGTTTTGTCTGGAGACATTATGATGTAATTGCCGAATACTGAATAAAGAAGTATATATACGTTTTGTGCGATTGCCATGTGATTATTATATGCTGTCAATGTTATTTTATATCTCTGTTTACTCCGTACATCATTGTACCCGTAGTGAGTAAACATTTGGTGTTGTTGTCAAGCGAATGTAACCACCCAGACAGGAGAATGGTGTTGTGATGGGGCAGCCAACCGAAGGGCCGGTACAAGCAAACGAGGATCATGAAGACGCTCTGACGAAAGACCTCTGCAGTCTGTGGGAAATCTCGTTAAAGGACCACGTACGGAGGGAGGTTCTCAGGCGAGAGATCCCTCAGGCGGTCATTTGGGATAGATTGCGCGTCAACGAAGAGGTCGACCATGTTCTTACTAGACTGCCAAGATTGATAGCACACCACTACATTATCTTACAGGATCTTCGGGCGGAAGAGGATCAAGAACGCTGAAGGCAGCAAATCTTGCAGTGGTACGAGGAACGAACTAAACGGGAAGAAGAGGAACGAGACACTAGCCGAAGACATACCCTTGTCAACCAACAATGATCGTGTGAAAGACCTGTAATGCCCGTACGGCCGAACAAGGACAAGAACCGAATACCATTTGGGCACGAAGCGGAGGAGGAAAGAATTCGGCGATCATTGAGAGTACAAGAGCAAGAAAACCGGCGACAAAGATTAAGTAGAGCACATCAGAGTTTTGTGGAAGGGAGGGACGAGGAACCCTTCATCACCTCATACGTAGACAAATATAAAAACCGAGAAAATGAAGATGAATTGAACGGAGAACTTGAGAATAGCATCCAACGCATTCAAGAGTTGTCCATATCAGACGACGATGAAGGGCTGAGGACAGGGAGATCTGAGCCCAAGACTCCTTGGCAGAGGGAGCACCGGAGTGGGACCCAGGAAACTCAAGGTGTAGATGACGCTGACGGAGGACAGGGAAGTGACTCGTACGTGGCCGAGAGTGCAAGTGACGCACTGGAACGTAACGGGGAAACCGGTCCAGTTGGGTCCAATATACAAAGAGGACAGCGAGGAAGGATGGTGACTCCAGAACGGCAAAAGTTGCCAAAGTTTACGGGGAATAGGTCAAAGGATGCAGTTCGACATTGCAAAACATGCGAGACAATCTGGATAGCAAGTGGAGAAGATAACTCAGATCATTGGAGATTTTTCGGCAACACTCATAGATAGTGCCATCGACTGGTACTCAGAGTTGGATCAAGCACAAAAAGCTACATGGAGACTACCCAAGAAGGCCTTTCAGGACAAATTCAAACTCCTGAGGGATTACAGTGAGATTGTAGCAGAAATCTACAGTACGAAGCAGGGAAAACACGAGAATGTGCGCACATACAATCGGCGACTAAAAGACTTGTTGGGAAAATTGGAGGTTCAAACGAGTGATGGGCTAAAGAAGCAATGGTTCATTGAAGGCTTGCTTCCGTCGCTGAGGAAGAAGATGAAAGTCGTGCCTTCGTCGTCGTACGTTGAAGCATACAATCGGGCAATGGATATAGAAAGTGAAAACAAAACATCCTCTCGAGGGAAAAAGAAGACAGACGACGAGGAGATTGCGGACGACAACGACGGTGAATCCAAGACCGTACAAGCACTTAGGAAAGATATGATGCGAATGATGAAAGAATTGAACGCCAACAAAGAGAGTACGAGGGAAGCACGAGAACTATGGTGTACAGATTGCAATGGGGAAGGTCACACAAAGGTGAACTATCCGAAGAAGTTATTTTGCGATATCTGCCAAGTGATGGGACATTCCGTCAAGGAATGCCCATACAATTTAAAAGCCAAAAGTGCACAAGTACTCTTCGCTCAAGGAGAACCGTCGACACCGCCGAACACACCACCGAAGCCCCAATACAATAGCAATGCATCCCCTGGAGGTTACCAGAGCAACAGGAGTCCGAGGAACAGAATACAGTACGACGGTAAAGGACGACCCATGATCCAATGCCGAAAGTGCAACGAATGGGGTCACTTCGCCAAGGACTGCCAGAATGGCCAAGGTTCGAGAGGAAGACTGTGTAAGTGGTGTGGACCAGGCGACCATGAAGATAGTGAATGCCCCAAGCAGAAGGGTATCCATATGCTGCAAGTAGAAGAACAAGAGGTACTGGCAATCACCAGAGCGCAAGCAAAAAAGGCAACCTATCCAGATCCACGTACAAAAAAGCAAAGGATGAAGGAAGCAAAAGCTGAAGTGGACCTAGCGATGGCGAAGGAGTACAAAATATCTCTGGAGAAGCCAGAGACCTCTCGACAGTCAAAGGCGGAAACCAACATTGTACGACAGGTACTGCAGACCACCATATCGATCAAAGTAACTGACCTTCTCCAGACGTTGCCGCAATTGGGACTGACAATGACAAACGTCCTTGGGGATGTCAAGCAATCGCGAGCGAAGGACCGAAGTCAAGAATTGGTACCGGATTCACCACCGTACAGTGAACAAACCATTGACCCCGTACTACTCACGGAAAACATCGGGAAGATACCGACGGTTGTGCAGATGGAGATCGGAGGGAATATCTTGACAAATACTATCGTCGACAGAGGATCGGGAGTCAACGTACTGCCCGAAGACACATGGAAGAGCCTCAGGAAGCCTACACTCTGGCCACCGACATTCCAACTCGTCGGTGCCAATCAACATGGTATCAAGCCGTTGGGAACGCTGATGGCGCAAAAGGTGATTATCGGGACACAACAGTTTTTGCTAAATTTTGTCGTCATCCCATTGCAGAGGAAGGCGTACGATGCATTGCTTGGACGAGGGTGATTAGTGGCAGCCAAGGCGAATCATAATTGGAAAAGAAATACAATATCCATAGAGAATGACGGGAGGAAGTACGTGATCGACTTGAAGAATCAGGCTATCAGTGAAGAACTGGCATCTTCTCAATCAAAATCCGATAGGGGAGAGTTGGAGATGGACCAAGATAGGAAAGCAATGGAACCTAATGAGGAGGGTGTACTTGAAATCGAGAGTTGCTCGAAAGACGAGACAAGTTCGTTGAATGGCTTATTTCATTGGTAGATGGAAGACTATGAAGTGTTCCACCGAGAGTGTAACATGCTATAGATCGGGGAAATCAAGGAAGAAGAGAACGACACGTTTAGCTAGACACTTTTGGCCGAGTACGAAGAGTACAAAGAAAGAATATTAGAACTAGACGATACGCCAGCCCACAAATCCGAACAGGTACGAGATAGAAAAATTGTGTTGGAGCCAAGAAATGGAAAAAATATAGAATTAGAAAATGTTAAAAATGAAGAGAGAGAAAAAAGAGAGAGAGAAAAAAAGAGATCAAGAAGAAGAAAATAAGAAAAGTAGATGGAAAAGATGAACAAAATGAAAAGCAAAAAGTGAAGAGAGAGGAGAGAGAAAATAAAAATAAGGTGAAAGGGAAATTAAAAGAATTCAAAATAAAAGGCTGGGCCACAGGGACCGTACGACATAAAGAGCAGAGGGAAAGATTGGCGAAAAGAGAGAAACCTTGGCAGAGAAACTTAAAGCTTGAACCGTACAACGTACGGCCTAAGGAAGAGGGAGTGAGAGCTGATTCGTACATCGTACAACTTGAGGAGGGAACCAAAGAAGGAGAAGAACGTGTACGGCTGGGCAAAAATCATGGAGAGCATGTCGTACTGTGATGTCCCCGCTCTAGTTAGTTCTTGGGAATAGTGTGTTAGCCCTTTATTGGACCCTTGTGGGCTAGCTGGATTGGTTAGAGGGTCAGTGGTACTTTCTGGAGAGCTTGGTCGATCTCGTTTTCTGAGCTCAGTGTTTGGTTCACAGGCATTAGCAGTTCAGGGGTTGACAGCTTCTGACGGCACGGAAATATATGGAGATTTGAGGAAGTTATGCTTATTTAAGTGATTTAAGTTATTAATTAACTTATCATTGTTTTATAAAGTCAAATTGACTTTAGCTTTTTATATCACTTAAATATTCATAAAAGGAGTGATTTAAAATTAAATCACTTAATCATTTAAGTGGGCGCCCAATATTAAGTTCCTAACTATTGAAAAGGGATTTAATATTATATTAAAAGATTTAAATGATGCAAAGTGCGTATCTTCTTGGAAATGCGTGCCTTCTTGGATATAAGGCATTTTGGCAATGAGAAACCCTATGATTGATTATTTTGACTTTGCCTTGGATATTTTTCCTGTGCCTTCCTCTATGATCAAGGTTTGAGCATTCTTCCATTGGAGAACGGAATCTCTTCAGTGTTGAGCATTTTTGAGGCTGTGAGAGACCAGCTGAATTTGTGCAGTTGTGAGAGCTTCATACAGAGGTTCTGCATGTTTTTAACAAAGTTTTATTTCAGTTTATGCTTGCTGCAATAAGGAAGGGGGTTTCTACACTGGAGGCGTCCTCTTCAACAGTTCTTCAGCATTTCATTTTTGTTTCTTCAGCATTCTTATTTGGGCCGTACATTTGCATTGGGTTTTGTGCCTCTTTGGAGAAGGGCGTGTGAAGCCAGAGACTAGGGCGCTTTCCTTTGGGCTCTTGTTTGTGCTTCATCATAAGCGGCTATCACTACTGCTGCTTTGTATCTGGTTTTTGATTGAGAGAAGTCAGATCTGGAGGTCAGGAGTGCTTCTTTGTCAGTTTTACACCATTCCGGCTAGCAAACTGGATTTCTTTCTTATTTAATTATTCTGGAGCATTACTGGTATGTAATTCATTTGTAATCTCATTGAATGCATTGCATTATAACATCTATTACCTCTGTTGCTCAGAATATGTTCATGTTTCTCTTTTGTAAGCTTTAATATGATGTGCACCTCTTCTGTCTACAAACATTCTCTAAAAAACTAAGTAAAACACAAAAAGACTTAAGAAAAAGACAGGGGTTTGGAAGAGAGCCAGCAAGGCTCATCACACATACGCCCTAGCGAAGCAGTAGGTGAGCACGTACGACATCACAGAGGAGGAGAGCACGTCGTACGGTCTGGCACTATACGACCTAGCAAGAAGACAGGAGAGCATGTCATATGCCTTGGTAAAGAAAAAAGTGAGCACGTACAAGTTCACAGAGGAGAAGAAGATCACAATGTACGGCTTGGCAAGAAGAAAGGAGAGTACGTCGTATGGTCTGGCAGAAGACTAGACAGACACACCGTATGGCTTGGCAAGGGGAGGAAGAACCACGTCGTATGACCTAGCAGAAGGCAATCTGTATGACCTAGCAGAAGAGAGGAGTCCGTACCCGTACGACCTGGTAGTGGGCAATCCGTACGACCTAGCAGAAGAGAGGAGTTCGTACCCGTACGAACTGGCAGTAGGCAGTCCGTACAACCTAGCAGAAGAGAGGAGTTTGTACCCATACGACCTAGTAGCAGGGAATCCATATGACCTAGCAAAAGAGAGTTCATACTCGTACGACCTGGCAGTAGGCAATCCGTACCACTTAGTAGAAGAGAGGAGTTTGTACCCGTATGACCTGGCAGCAGGACGTACGACCTAACAGAACAGAGGAGTTCGTACGACCTAATAGGAGAAACCACTCTGTACGACCAAGCAAGGAGGAAGTCGTACGCTTTGAGGAGGTCGTACGCCCAGGCAAAGAGGAAGCCGTACGCTTGCATCGGAGGAAGGTCGTACGAGTGGATCAAAAGAAGGTCGTACGATTGAAACAAAAGAAGGTTGTGTGCTTTAAACAAGATGTCATACGCATAAGGAAGGAGGTCGTACACACAATGGAGGAGGCCATATATGTCAAAAAGACCATACCAAATATCGAAGTTTGTAAAAGACAAGCCGTACCAAGCATCAACCTCGAGAAAGTAAAGTCTAAGAAAAAAAATGCAAAATCTGTATTTTCCAGCTTCATCAGCACTATTCGGAAACTTGTGGAAGAGTCATGAAAATGAGGTGCGCAATACAGTTTCGAGTGGTTTCAGAAGTGTTAAATTGGCACTGCCCCCGGACCCCGTGAGGGGCGCTGCCCCTCGACCTCGCTGGGGGTGTTGCCCCAAGATCCCCGTGAGGGGCGCTGCCCCTCGACCCCGCTGGGGGCGCTACCCCTTGACCCTGCTGGGGGCATTGCCCCCAGACCCCCATCATATTTATTGGAATTGCCAAATTGCAGTGCCACCAACCATCATAGTACAAGAGCAGTTGGTTGTCGAGCAAACGAGAGTTGTAGCTCTCGAGGAGAAGTTGGCAAAGAAGGATCAGTTGGCATTCTTGGGTTTCAGTCGTCTGGAAGACAACTACTTCGTAGGGGGGATGATGTAGTCGGCCATGAGTCGATGTATGTAGTCAGCCATGAGTCGATGTAGTCGGCCGAGAGTGTACTTGGTCGGTTGTGAGCCATAAGTAAATAAGACATTAGTTAATATTAATAATCCATGTACTTATGTTATGTGCGGGTCATGTTAGTTAGTTGTCTCGGGAACAGTTCCTGATGAAGTAATTAGTTATAATGAAGGGACGCGACGGTTGGTACCCTAACCACCGTCAGCGTACTATATGTACTTGAGTCATGTAGTCGGGAAACATGATGGTTCTATTATGCTATGCTATGTTCTGTCTGAAGACATTATGATGTAATTGTCGAATACTGAATAAAGAAGTATATTTATGTTCTGTGCGATTGCCATGTGATTATTATATGATGTCAATGTTATTTTATATCTCCGTTTACTTCGTACGTCATTGTACCCGTAGTGAGTAAACATTAGATTTGCATCTAAAACCCTTGCTAATCTATGAAAAAAAAACACTTATGTTCATGTGAAGTATTTATATTCTCAACCTTTCTTGGGAGACCTACATGAATTGTACAACTGGAGTTTTTACTCCATTCCCCTCAACTTTAAATAACTTTATTCTATAAACAATGATTTTTTTATTGACTAGATATTGTCTTAGAGCTCAGATTTGTTAGATATATTAATTAAATTTATTTTGTTATTTAAATTTAATTATATTGTCTTACTGCCTTGATAAGCTATGATATATTAATTAAATTTATTTTGTTATTCCTAGACGCCTCTGTCCATCCATAGACGACAGTGTGATTTCCTTATTTTCTTTCTGCTTATATGAACTTGAATATCAACATCTTTTAAAATTTCAACAATAATAAAACACAACTACTAGTTTATCAATCTACAAAGTGAACACTTAATGCTCAATATAAGAGCCTAAACCTTTTATCAAAGCAAAACAAAAGGGGCAACGTAGCACTTCATTTAAGAGTTCCTTTTTTACTGAAATATATTAGAAATTTACCTACATTAACATTTGTCATCATAGTTCGAAGACTCTTCAGGACTCGCCGCGGACTCTGCGGACTCGGGAGTCCATGGCTGAGCTGAGTCGACTCGCCACAGACTCGGGAGTCGAGTCCAGAAGAGTCCTAGGTCGGGACTCCCGAGTCCGACCTCTAGACTCGGCTGAGTCCGGAGGTCGGACTCGAGAGTCCCGACCCAGGACTCTCGTCCGCGGCTGGGGCGTCTAAATGGGTTAAAACCCATACTTTTTTTCAATTTTTTGTTCATTTTAGCTCGAGCATTGGTGTTTTTTAGGTCTGCAAATTGGTTTTAGCTTGAAAGAAGGCAGGAGGAGGAGCTAAAAAGATCAAAATAGAGCCAGGTAAGTGATCTAACATTTCTTTTTTTTTGTTTTTTTGCTTTCAAAATTTAAAAAAATCAAGAAAAATAAGGGGATATGCTGCCAAATTTTTTTTCTATTTTCCTTAATAGCCATTATAGCCTAATTCCTATTATTTCTAGCTTGGTTTTGCATTCTTTTTTTTTGCAAATAAATGAAACTTTGAATCACATTTTTTTGCTGATTTTTTTGCAAACCCTTGCTGATTTTTTTTTTTCCACGTTGAACTTGAAACAACAATGTCGTCTTCAAATCCAAAGGGAATGAGAAAAGACCCTGCATGGAAGTATGGAATACCAGGAATCAAAAAAGGTGAAGTGACATGTACTGAATGTCAAAAATGGATGACAGGAGGAATAAACAGGTTAAAATACCACCTTGCAAGGATACCTGGGCAAAATGTGGAGGGATGCCCTAAAACTACTCCTGAGATTATTAGAGAGATAAAGGCCCTTCTTGCTGACTATGAGCTAAAAAAAGATGAAAGACAAAAAACAAAGAATGCCCTAGCATCAATGATGAGTGGATCCCCTTCTACACCAACTATGCCTCATGGTGCTACTGCTGCAAGTCCAAGTGTTCGTGCTCCACATTCATCTTTTGGTGAGAGTCCTGAGGGTTCCTATTCTACTGCTAGTGCTGGCCACGGTCCTTCATCAGGACCAAATTATTTTATTCCACGTAATGTTCCAGGAGCACAACCTTCACTTGAAGGTACCGGTTGGAATAAGGAAAAGCATCATGAAGCTAGGATGGCTGCTGCAAACTTTTGGTACTACAATAATCTACCTTTCAATGTTGCAAGCAGCCCATATTGGGAAGGTCTAGTGAACGCCCTTACAGTTGCAGTAAAGGGGTTTAAGACCCCATCAGCTAAAGATTTGAGTGGGCCATTGCTAGAGGAATCCGTAAAGAATACACGGCTTGTAGTTGATGAGCAAAAGAAATTTTGGCGAAGAAAAGGTTGCAGCATTTTATCTGATGGGTGGACAGATGGACAGAATAGAACTCTCCTGAACTTTTTAGTGGCCTCAAATGGTGGATTGGTGTTCCTAAAATCAATAGATGCCTCCCATGAAGTTAAAAATGCTGAGACTTTATGCAGTCTATTGGATGGGGTGGTCCAGGAGGTTGGAGTTGATAATGTTGTCCAAATTATCACGGACAACGCAGCTGCATATGTAGCTGCAGGTAGGCTACTTATGGAGAGGTATCCCACAATTGCATGGTCTCCATGTGCTGCACATTGCTTGGACCTATTGTTAGAGGATATTGGGAAGATTTCATGGGTCAAAAGAGTGGTTGAAGATGCAAAAAGTGTTACAAAATTTATCTACAACCATACTTGGGTGCTTTCTTTGATGAAGAAATTCACAAATGGCAAGGACCTTGTGCGACCTGGAGTGACACGATTTGCTAGCCACTTCCTCACATTGCAAAGCATTCTTGGTGCCATTGGTCATCTCAAGCAAATGTTTGTGTCCGATGCTTGGAAGGAGTCCTCATTTTCCAGTAGAGCTGAAGGGGAGAGGATTGTTACCATAGTTTTTGATGAGACATTCATCAAAAATGGAGAGGAGCTGATGGGGGTAAGTAGCAATCACACAAAAAAAATTATACATGATAATCTATTTGCTGTTTTTTATTTTTTGAGGGGTTAATTTTGTTATAATTTAACATTTGTTTTCATTTTTTTAGGTGACAGAGCCTTTGGTGAGGGTTCTTCGTATGGTGGATGGAGATGGCATGCCAATGGGTTTCATCTATGAGGCCATGGATAGGGCCAAAGAGGCCATATCACGTTACTATGGCGGCAACAAAAAGAAATATGAAATCATATGGCGCATCATTGATCGGAGATGGACAAACCAACTCCACCAGCCGATTCATGCCTTTGCCTACTTCTTGAATCCGAAGTTCTACTTCTCGGACTCATTTAAGGCGGATGAGGAGGTCATGGACGGTGTTGTCACTTGCATTGATAGGATGGTGCCTGATAGTGAGCTGAGAGATAAGGTGCTTGATGAGTTGGAGGTGAGATTTGTTACATCTTATTTATGAATTTGCAATGTTGAGCCTTGACTATCTATGAATTTTCTATATTTGATTTACTTTTTCTTTTATCTATTCAAGGTCTACAAGGGTGCAGAGGGGAGACTCTTTTCCTCCCAACAAGCAATTGAAAGGAGAGGAAAACAACAACCAAGTAAAAATTGAAATTAGAAACTTGATTCTTACATATAGATTTTTACTTTATTCTTATTTCTTAATACTTATATTTTTTAAACATGTTTTTGTAGATCTATGGTGGGAGAACTATGGTGCTAGCACACCAAATCTTCAAAAGCTAGCCATACGTGTCTTGTCGCAGCCATGCAGTGCTTCTGGGTGTGAACACAATTGGAGTTTATTTGAAAACATTCACACAAAGAAAAGAAACAGGTTGACTCAGCAGCGCCTAAATGATTTAGTTTTTGTTCGGTACAACCTTCGCCTTCGAACTAGGAAGGTGGAGGGTGTTTCACACGAGTCCATCGACTTGGATGACATTGATCCATATGGTGAATGGACTATTAATGGACAAAATGATGAGGCTGATGTCTTACTTACTAATGAGGATATTGCTGAATTAAAGAGAGCAGCAGCAGAAGAAGAAGAAGCAGCAAGATTGGATGCCATGGAGGACAACGAAGACACATTTGAATATCATTTTTCCCCTGCTCGATCTCCTAGTCCTCGTTTGCATACTACAACACGGGCACCTTCTAGTTCTAGGCCTCCAAACTTGAGTACCATTGGGAGGGGAAAGAGGAAGATGTAGATTATATGTGGTTGTTAATGTTTTCCTCTTTTTGACATGATTATATGTAAACATTTATAAACTTATGATGTTGTTATACATTGAAAGTGAAACTATGAGTATTTGATGACTATGAATGATTCAATTTCAAATATTGAGTGTTTGATGATCATATGACATGTGTAATCTTTGAATTATGAGTGTTTGGTAATCAAATTAAGCTCTTATATTCTCTAAATGCATTAATTTGTTCTTGTTATTTTTGTAAAACTACGGTTTTTATTTTTGCCAAGTCCTTGCCGAGTCTTTTCCCGAGTCCGTCCCGAGTCCCGAGTCCGAGTCATATTTTTGGGCTGCCGAGTCCGCAGCGAGTCCGAGTTTTCCAACTATGTTTGTCATTTCTCCTTTGTTCTGATAATTTTCAAATTGTCTGAGCAGCAATGGCAAAAAAATTATGAAAAAAAAATGCAACATAAACTGGTAGAAAGCAAACAACTTCATATATACACTTTTTATAAGATAACTTGCAAGTACATCCTTTATTGTCTCTACTTTATTTTGCATAAATAATAGCCATTAATTTTATTTTTCTATGATCTTTCATCCATAATCTTGGGGGACATTGTTATATTGGATTTGTTTTCTCGAAATGTTTCGCATGGAATGTCAATGATTTAGATATCACAGATTAGGGAGGATATAAAATTCATATTAATTTAAATGTATCAAGGAAATTCAAATAACTCACCCAAAAAAATCAATTCTCTTAAGTCATGACTGTATATGGAGTAAAAAAACCTAATACCATACTGTTCACATAATACGCAAATGATCAAGCACATAATATCCACGTGGCAGCGTAAATTACAGAATTTATTAATTGTTGAGTTATGATCCTCTTCACATTACCAATTCTTCAAGTCATAGAAATCATACTAGTCTTATTTCTATCTCAGTATACTAATATGCACTTACTAAGCTGCACTCTATAATAGAATAAAAGTAAGTTCATTGAATGTAAAAAAGTTATATAACAAGAGATGTTTATGCAATATTCATTATGCATTAAAAATTACAAAAGTAAGCCACAAATAAACTGATACATTTAGCATCTAGGCCTGTTATTGTGGTATTCAAATGTTTCTACTCTGTTATTTCTGAAACTTTCACAACTTCGGTTGATGTGGCTATCTCTTGTTCCAATCAAGTTCGCCACCTTTTCTTATTGTACATTTTTCACTGATGCTGCCATATATGTTTTATTGTCAATCCTTCATTATATTTGAGATCGGACAAACATTTGAAAAGCATGTCACTTATAACTCCAGAAAGTAATTCTTCTTGGATTTTTTTCCTTTTTAAACCAAATTTATCATCAAGATATGTTTCTCTACTAGAATGATCTTTCTGGTGTTCTAGATTTTTTTGGTCAAATGACATCTGTTTTCGTATCCATCAAAAACTAATTATCTCTGGTCCTTGCATAGATTACAATTCAAGATTTCTATATGGTCAGATTTTTTGACTAGATTGTTTTCCATGGTAAATTCTGCTCACTTCTGAGTTCTTTTGCCTAGCAGTTGCAAGCTGATCAATATGATGCATAGTTCACTCTTCCTGGCAAAACCATGAATTCAAGAGAGAAGAAACAATGTAGTCTAAAACCACTGCCAGAGATTCCTCACTGTATTACCATCTTTATGCTTGCGAAACAAACGTCTACAAAATGTTTGTTGAAGATATTGTTTAAATAATTGATTTTTCAAAAACAAAGTACCTCTGGACGAACTAGATCCAAATCATGAGTGGAACAAAATGTAGAACCATCTGGAAGTTTATTGAATATTCTAAATGTCAAGCATATCTTCGCATCAACAAGCTCGCATGGTGTTGGTCCAGTCAAAACCAATCTTATAGCAAATACCCTGTACCACACAATAAGAATGCAATGCTAATAAAATGACTCGTACAAGAATGTAAGTATGATGAATATAAAATGTTGTAAACCATACAATGACACCAATTAAGTCAAGGAAACTTTATTACAAAAAGGACATCACAGAAAAGTACAAATTATTTACACAGCATAGTCACCAATGAGTTAGCCATCTATCATTGCTATTTGTGGGGTATGCCTAACCTGATTTTCTAGATTTTTTGGATTATCAGTTAATTATAAATGATAATTTGTTATTACAAAATAGAATTTGTGAACGATCATATTATTTTTTATTTATATCAGCATGAAAGTTTTAGTTTAAGCTTCAATCAAAAAGTTATTTAATTATCATTTCAAGTTTTTCTTAAGGCTGGATAGCTTCTCTATCTTATTATATTCGAATATAATATTAGTATGATAGTAGCAATCCATTTACATGGCATTGGCACGGCAAACTGAAAGTTTAAATGGAATTCAATTGCTCAGGTTTAAAACAGGAAAAGCTTGGCAAAAAAGCTATGAAATTTTCCTTACAAAGGGAGAAAATAATTGTGTTACTCAATAAAGGAAATACATACTATTTAGTAGATATTGTTTTATGAGTAAATTTGCATGTAATGAATATACTTTCATGTTCATTCTAGTTTTACTTGTCTGGATTCTTAACAAGAAATTAGCGAAACTATAGAAGATGAAGTCATAAATAATTTATTGATATTTTGCATATCTGTATTCACTTTTTTTTCTTCTGTAACATTTTCATAGTCACAAATGTTATATGGGAATTCACAATTGGAAAGGTTGAGTTTGAATATTTGGGGAAATAGAAAGAATAGTTCTACAAATTGAATCAAGGATACCAACCATACCTGGCCAAGGTTCAAAAACAAAAGAATACTTAAAACCTTTCAGGAGATAATGTCATTTGTAGATGGAAAACAGTTTAACTAATGGAAAAAGAAGACTTCAAACTTGAATCTTATGGAGAAACCACAAATAGAAAAATGCAACCCAAACTTAATTAAGGGATGCAAAAATGGTTCGGCTTAGAATAAAATAAACCTTAAATGCTCAAGAAAACTAAAAAACTAACTTAAAAGCACAAGGTCTAGACCCTATACATTGAATCCACCTGGTCCTGCAAATGCAAATTTTGAACCCACCTTAAATATGTTGCTCAGAGTTTACTAGTCAGTGGGCATGTTCCTCAAGATTCCATTTTTCATCCCCTTAACCCCTCTGCAAACAAGAAAATTGTGGTTCAGCCAGTAGATACTTCTAATGTTCCACACTTGAAAGTTGCAACTATCCTCTGTCCTATCTCAGCAACAACCATCTACAAGCCACATGTGTGAAATTATGATAACCCAAGCTCATTTGTAGGATGTCTTTTTACTTAACCACTGGATGGGAAAATTGGCCATCTGATAGATTATAACAGATCCTCTTGGTAAGTTCAAAACCACATTTTGTACATGCTAAATGAGCTGTTTAACTATTTATATGAGTACCTGGTTAGAAACCATGAAATCTAGCTTAAGGAAAAACAGCTTGTTTCAGAACCAGAAAAAAGAGTGCCTACATCTTCTCCTTTTCCCTATGTCATGCCCCCCGAAAACTGCAATACAGATTGCTCTTCACCAGACGTGGGAAACTATTAAGATTAAGAGTTAAAGAACAAGGCGTGGCAATATTACAGTGAATAAATGCTAGACGTCCCTCACAGACAGCAATAGGAAGGAATGATAAAAGGATTGAACTATAAACACAAGCAAACCTCCTCAAGCAGGGTCGATTAAAGGATAATGTTAATACAAATTAATTATCCTTTAATGAAGGGACACGATTGGTTAAAGCAATCAAATAAAAGACATGTCTTAATGAAGGGATGCAACCATTGGCCCCATCATGGGTATAAAAGATGAAATCATTTCAAGATAGAAAGGCATCGATTAAAGGAGAGAATATAGAGAGCAGCGAGCATCTACAGGAAAAGCAAATAAGAGAGAGTGGAGGGCTACACCTAAACCAGAAATAAATAATAAATCTCTGTACACACAAAAGTCTGATTTCCTGAATCAGTGGTATGAGATCTATTTTACAGTTACATGTTGTAGCATAGTTTAATATAAGTAATTGTGATTATTAATTTAGATATTCAAGATGCTAATGGTACAGGCTTGTTATAACTGCTTCCTTATACCAGTAAATATGATCAATATTTGTTGTCATATGCCTTGAATGTTTGGCCATGATAGAAGGAGCTGAGACTACAAGAGGGGAATGGTGATGGGGGCACTCTCCTAGGTACACCACCTCAGATGGGGACCTGAAAAGCCCCATGGGGCCAAGGGGGTATGGAGGGTACTGTCTTTAGGCTTAGGAGAGATGGCATTTTTAGGGCACCCATTGGAATCTCACTCCTCCATCATGGATAATCAGCACAGGGAGTCAAATCATAGGGAGAGGGAAATGATTGGCAAGATGAGGGGATAACGGAAGAGATACCTTGTAGATAGATCACCTCATATGGATGGCATGTGCCACATGAGGCCAAGGGGGATGGTATATCCCCTCTTGGGTTTAGGGTAAAAGGGTCCAAGGCACCCAATCAAGTTGCAATCTCCCATTCCCTCGTATGATTGAATCCTCCAAGAATGTTAAAGAGTACTTTGTGATTGAATTAATGAATGGCCATGAGTTTATTAATATATAATTATGGAAAACTGCTAATTATTATTATTGTGATAAATGATTCTAATCCGCTAATCAGTTTGATTATGGTAATTGGTTCTAACCTATGTGCAAGACTTCAATCAGGGTTTCATCAGAGGGAAGGTATTATCTAACCCCGTCATTGTTTAAATTGAGGAAATTAGGGCAAATTTAGGGCACTCCCAATTAGGGGACATTACATCCTATCCAACTATCATGATGTTCACCAATTTGGAAAGTGCAGTTCAAATGGATCTGGTTCCAGTAAAACTAAAAACAAAACAGATGGAAGCTCCAGCAATGAAGGGGTCTCCTCAAGATCCCCCGATTAGTGAAACAAGACTAGTGGTTACTCACCAGTTCTTCAAACTTCAAATTGTTCTCTTTGGTGCAGCTGCGACCTTGGTGAAAACAGAACAGATGGAAGCTCGGTGATGGAAGATCCTTGTGAGAACCCACCAATTAGTGAAAAAAAACAAATGGTTATTCACCGGTTCTTAAACTCTATGTTGTTTTCTTTGGTGTCGTTCTATCCTTGTGGTCCCATTGATTGTTTTAGTCTTGTGGACATTTATTAACTCCTGTCCATCATTGGACAGACTGGAATCTCACCCTTGTTGTGGTTCTCTATCTTGGTCCTACATGTATTTAGCAGTTCTATTTTACTTTCTTTTATCTACAATAATTCATCCTTATGTAGATCTTGTCTTTTAAAAAATTCTCTCCACATCTAAGCATATCTAATCCCAGGATTTTCATAGGTTCTGCATCTTTGCATGGAATTTTTAGCCCCTTATCATTAGAACATCAGTTTGAATTGTAATTATCTCCTAATATAAATATAGATTTTACTTTTCAATGATAAGAATAAACTAGAGTTAAACCTCTCAAGTCTCAGAAATATTGAACTTGGTTTAGAATAGAATTGGCAGGTCCATACTACATACAAGCCTCGCCTTTTTTAAGGGCTGCCTCAGATTATTGTCTTTATCATCTAGGTCATATGCACACAAATCCTTTCAAATGGCTTGTGAATACAATGTGATTGTCAACAAGATAAACCACACATCATTTTGGATAGTAAGTCCCCTCAACAATTTTGTTTTAGTAACACTCAATGGTTCTATCATAGATTTAAAATTCATGGGATGCAAAATGGGCTGAGTTACTTGCCCACTTACTCATGAGAGTTTCAATGTAGACTTGAACATACCGCAAGTACCTATGAGTACTTGGTAAGTACAAGTCTACAATTCGTGTAATAACCCACCCTTAATTTTTATTTTTTCAAAAATTCACAACTTGTTAGCGTTAGCCAATAATCAAAGATAATCAACTTGAGTAAACTTCCTTCCACTTTATGATCACCTAGATCTCAATGTGGGCAAGGTGAGAGCATATGGTGGTAAGATTACAATCCTACGCTATTGAAATTGTTGGTGCGTCAATCAGCACTCTGGAGTGCTTATTGGAAACGGACAGCTATTGCAAGTGTTTTAGTGACTGCTTTTTGAATTATAAAGAGGAAGATCCCTCTTTGCTGATGTTTTGCGTAAAAAGTACAATAAACTAAGGTTCCTATCTTTTTTCCTCAGTGGCAGGACACAAGGGTGCATAAACACAATGTGTTGCAACTAAGGTTTTCTCTGGTTTCTGCAGATCTTAACTACAACTAAACTAGC
The DNA here is from genome assembly GCA_007115665.2 of Sequoiadendron giganteum. NCBI lineage: Eukaryota > Viridiplantae > Streptophyta > Pinopsida > Cupressales > Cupressaceae > Sequoiadendron > Sequoiadendron giganteum. The sequence continues at coordinate 146,125,087 of CM021106.1, read as the reverse complement.
TTTTAATCTATCCTATCTCCTCAAGATAAACAGAGCATGAGGGCAAAGGAGCTAGAATGGGTGGTTGGATTACTTGTGCCGACCGTCTCGCCAGAATGAGTCTAAGGCTCTGAACTCTCAAATCTATGCTGGAATAAGGCTTTATGCAAGAAATCACTCTTTACGGTAAGATGGATCTCATACTTTCCAAGGAGGAGGAACTCTTATCCGAGGTATAGGCTGGGAAAAAACTCACTAGAAACAACAAGTTACGACGAACTGGCTAACAGGATTCCCATGATGACACTTGTCCAAAGTGTAGGCTCAAAAACAACCCATTACACAACATCAAATGATAACTATCAACATCAAAATATCCAAGGAGGAGGAGCCCCTGTCCAAGGAGGAGATTGAAACAATAAGTTATAAGAACAAGACATTTGGAAGAACTCAAATCTTTAGATCAAACTGCATGTGCCTTTTTATTTCCTTCTTCAATCTTTCTCAACGAATTACAAAGAATTGGGACAGCAAAGGTACGATATCATACACAATTGTGATCAAACCAATTAACTCTCATCCAAGAGTGAATGTAGTCAGCAGGTAAACAGTGAACAGATATGTAGTTTCAAACTTGTTGGCAACAATGGCGCAATAATTTTGCGTAGTAAATAAAAGTTGTAAAATAAAGAGCAAAGGCTCTTATTTATAGAACTCAAAGGAGTAGGCAACCCTAAAATCTCCTTGAGTTAACATTAAGTTCTTGCCAATTAGCAAGATTTATTGCTATGTCTAAAAGTAGGTGAGCAAACAGTTAACTGGAAATCTACTTCACTTAACTTGAAACTAAACAAAGAGACAACTAGAAATCTACTTCAGTTGACTAGTACTAAACTACAAGTGAACTTTAATTACAAAATGTGTCTCCAAAATAGACATCCACATTTAGTGGAGATAGAGATCCATAATTCGTGGAAGTCAAAATAGACATCCTCAATTAGTGGGATCTGACATGCATGATCTGTGGGACAGGGAGTAAACTTGGAAAAGGGCATCAAGTTAACTTTTGTTCGCCATTAATGCTATTTTGGAGGGTAGGACGTCCTTTGTGGGTGCTTTACACCTCTGCTCCATTGGTCAACAGCCCTTCTATCTATTCGTTGACCTCTCCGGCCTCTGGACAATTAATGCTTTGTAGGATGATGACGTGGCGTTTCAGCATCTCTTCACCATTCACAAGCTGCTGCCGATATTCTATGCACTTTGCAACTGCATCATCCAACTTGGTGGACATGGCCGCAACCTTACTCAACTTGCAACCATCTGGGTCATCGAAAAATGTGCTACGGACGACATCCTAGAATTGTTTATGTACTGCGCCTAGCTCAATGTAGTACCTCCTTCGTGCCGATAAAGGCAAGGGATGGATATTACCAACATTCTTGCGAATTTGATAATATCTACCATAATATGTTGGTACTCGATCAGTTCCACAAAATTGGCATCATAGGCTTTCACCTTGTATGCGAGTTGTTCTTTCCAAGCGAAGAGATGTTGCTTGTTCTCTGCAGTGGTAACTGATTGGTATGCCAATTGTAAATCTGTGATTGTGACTTCATCCCCAAGCCTCTACTCTGTTGTCTTTAGTTCTGACTGTTGAATCTTTGTGCAGAGTTCATGTGCTTTGTCCCTCGACTGATATATTTCTGCCAATATACACCGTCCTCTGACAACAAATTCCTCCACTTGATTTCTCAAGTGTTTTACATATGAAATCAGCTGGTGATGGTTTTGCTTCGCGGGGAGGTCTAGCAACTCTCGTGGCAAAGCAGAGAAGTTTGGAGTACCATGCATCAAACTAGATATGTACATCCTCAACTGTTGGTTTTCAGCCTTTAAGGCTGCTTTATCTCTTCCATCCTTAGCCATTCTTTCTTGAACACTGACCGAGGCAATTCCAGAAAGATCTGCTTCCAACTGATGAGTGGTCTTACCGAGGTTGACCTTCGATAATGTGAAGCCCTCAACCTCTACCTCATGTATATTTCTGTCCTCGGGTGGGGCAGCTATCTCTATGACAAATTAATTATTTGCATTCCTTCCTACATGAACCTGCTTCTTCAATTTCTTCGCTGGCATGTCTGGAGGGACATGATCAAACTCTATGAAGTCAAGCTGGTAGGATGGCCTTTCTATCTTCCTTCCTAGAAGACCCTCAAGCCAGATTGAATTCTGACTAGCCTCACTGGAAGGAGGAATGTTAGGCCCCTGAATGTTTGATGAATGAGATTGTGCTACAATGGTGTCTCATGGTGGAGAGTCCAAGTCAATGGGGACTTGTGACTGCTGCGATGGTGGTGAAGTAGGAGGTTTTGTCTCTATCACAGGCACTGTATCCACTACAACTACTTCCATTATGGGCTTTGTCTCAACTGTGATTGTCTCAATCACTGGCTCAACTGCAGCGGTTTACATAACTATCTCAGGTACGTTTGTGGCTATCTTCGCATGTAACTCCTATGCTCTTCCCCTTCTATGCCCTAACATTCGCATCCCTTTGGGAGGGTTACTCCACTGCTTTTGTTTGGGCTTCTTCCTTGATGTGGAAGGTAGTGAAGATTGAACCGACGGCAGCTCCGTACGGGGAATTACTACCTTCCTTCTCTTCTTGTTGTCCAAGTAGAGTTGACTATTTCTGACAACCCTACTTGTTCTTTCCTCTATAGATGTGCTCTCCTTGGCGTACCAATCCACTTTTCCAAGTGGTTGTGAGTCTAATTGATCCACAAAGAATGTAGGGAGAATAACCTCCCCGTCATCATCAGATAGGCCCTCCACGTCTTCTAACATGAAGTCAGCAATTTGTGGGAGCCTAAACCAGTTGTAGTTTTGTCTTCATACATCAAACTCATCATCATAGTTGACCCAATAGTCTTCCATGGAAGACTCGTGTGATGAGTGTTGCTCAAGGTGTGTTGCATAAAGGCCTCTTGGATCATACGACCGCCTCTCAATGAGATATTTGAGATTGAGTCTCACCGTCTCTTGGCACATGATTTTGCAATCAACCGATGTTTTACACCTGTAGAGTCCCATCTAGATAGGAAGCTTGCAGTTGTCTTCTTTTTTAGGCACAAATGAGAATGAACTTCGGCCAACTACCGCAAGAACTCCATGAAGACTACCCTATCTGAAGGGTAGCAGGGCATCATGGAAAGATGGCCGTTGTATCCATATACGCGTATATAGGTGACGGTGGGGAATCGGATGAACCAATCCACCCAATCCACCATTGCCTCCTTGGCTGCTAGTGATATACATACATGCATTTCATGGTTGAGGTCCCTTACGGTGTGCATAATGAACAGATCATTTATCCGCATGAAATGTCGTTCTGCTTGTGTAAACTCAAGTTGCGGAAAATATTTATGGACCTTCTGCACACCTAAGGTTCCCACAGTGTTTAATACTCTGAACTGGCCTTGGAAGGCAATCAAGTATACAAGATAGGAGCACATGTGGAACCTGTGAGCCTTTAAGAACCCAGTCATTTGTTGGTGGAATGTATCACTGATGAGGGTGGGCCAGTCGTAATGCTCTCTGTTGCTGACAATCTTAGCGATGATGTTGTACATCCATGACTGAAATTGGTTCCCCTCCTCCTGACCAATGATCTAATTGAGTAGAGTGATCATCACTGCATACCCGTCTCGGAATTCTCCTCACCCAACATTCTTGGGCAAGTTGGCCTTTTTCACTTTTAGCCATTTTTCTACCATTCTCTGCTGATACTTATCCTTGGCCACTTTGAATGCTCCTTCACATTCTTTCACAGATATGACCACATTGGTCGAACATGGTTGAATAGCAAAACATCTTTCGACATCCTTTGGTTTAAGGCTGCAAATCACCCACCCATCCACTGATCGGATTATTCGTGTGGTAGGGTTGTAATGCTTAATGCAAGCAATTACAAACTCCACGTTTTGTAATGTGATGGGGATTGACGCAACCTCAAGCAATCCGGATTGCTCGATATTTTGTAGCGTGATCTGGTTTATGCCCTCCAAATCTTCTAAATTGACCTCTAGGTGTACTTGATGCAAGTCTGTGTCTATCTTTTTCAAGAAATCATGGTACAAGACCGTTTTGGTCTTGTATTGTACTTGGGAGAACTGCATCCTGAAAAACTTAAAGATCAATTGTGCACACGACCCTGTTCAGACAACTTTTGAAAACCCTTAAAAATAGCACCTGTCAAGAAGTATTTTACATGGGCTTTGTTCATGCTTCAATGCTGAACAAACCCAATTCGTTCGATTTTTGAATCTGTGACTTTTTTGGAAAAATCCCTAAAAATAGGGGCAGCAAGTCTGTTGTTTCTGGAAAATTTCAAGAGATGGGTTTTGCTGAAAAACTGTGTTGATCATACCCAGTAGGTCAGATCTGTGATAGCCTATTGTTTTCTATAACATGCAAGAAGTTTAAGACGGAAAAGGGGAAGAAGACAAGAGGAAGATTGGAAGTTATTTGCTGCCCTTTTGTAAAAATATGCCTCTGGATGCAACCTCAGAGAATTTATCTTTATGTGCACCTGACCTTCAAAAAATATGAAGAATGGTCAAAACCCTCTGTCAGATCTTGAAAAGACGTCTTGGAGATCAAATTGTTGTTTTAAACTTCAACCTGCAAAGAAAATAATGAATTGGGAAGCCTATACTTGATTATATAATGATTGATGCTTGGATGCATCAAGTATGGGCGCCAACTCATGATTGAGGAGTAAATTGGCCTCATCCGGAATTCCCAACCCTGATTACCACTGATAATGGGATGTTTAGACATGAGAAGCCTTCAAAATCTCTAACTCAAGTCAACAGATCTTGCTTTGACTTTTTAGGCGTCCTTTTTGTGTGTTGAACACTTTTTTTTATATTGAAGTGCCTCTGTTGGATCTTCGTTTCCAGTTGCTCCATTGATCTTAAGCTATTGTTGATAGATTCATTGTTGAGATAGGACAAACCTGATTAAGTGTGCCTGGGAGCTGCAAAGCTCAAAGACTAAATCTTGATGCCTTAGTTTCAAGGGCGCCTTTCTTCAACAAGGGCACTTTTGTTCTCAGACAGTCAATTTCTTGACTATTCCTCAATTTTATCATTTTGACCCTCCATACTTTGATTTGAGATCACTGCTAACTGATGAGTCTAATGATCTCGCTGAAACGTGGGATGGATAACCAGCTCAGTCCTGGAAAGGATGACTGGCTTCGCAAAGCGTGAAGGTAGGTTTAAGTCCTTCAAAAGCATGGGCGCCCTTGGCCTGTAGGGGCGCTTTTAGCTTTTTGACTTGTGATTTTAATGTTGCAAACCTTCAAGAATGATCCCAATTTGATCTCTATCGTCAAGTGTTTGATTTGTATATTGTCTTTGTTGACGATGTCGTTGTTGAGATTGATCAAAACAGAGGTCATCTTGGAGGTCCCTAAGCTTGCAGACAACATCTGACTGCCCAAAAAGATGGGCGCCTTTTCTCAGCAGGGGCGCTTTTCCCTAACACTTAGCCAATTTCTTCATATTCTTCCTTCAGCTTTCACCTTTAAGTGTCTTATGCTTGATCTCTGCATCTGATTGCATGACAGGTCTTGTGGACGTGCAGTTGAGAGAGAGCTGAGTAGATGCCTTGTAGAAAGCAGTCGTTGAAAACTTCATCAGGTGGCTTAGATTCAATGGCGCCCCTGGCCAGCAGGGGCGCATTTGCCTTGTTATGCACTAATTTTCCATTGATTTGTGCCTTCAACATCCATTGTTTTTGCTTCCGTTTGCCGATGACTGCTGGATCAGATGATCTCACTTGACGATGCATTGGAAAGCCAATAGCAACACAAAGAGGATGATTGCCTTGGTGAAAATTGATGACTGTCTTTGACCCTCTAAATTCAAGGGTGCCTTTCCTCAATAGGGGCGCCTTTTAGGTGTAGTTTCATCATTTGCTTTGAAAATCTTCATCTCTTCACGCTCCACGTTTGGCGTGCATCGTTACTGATTTGATCATTGTTGTTGACGACGCGTGCACCCTAGCAAACACCTCCATCGTGTTGTATGTACGGGTGTTGGAAAAATGACTAAGGCATTCAACTACACAGCCTCTTTGGTAGCAAGGCGTGCGTTTTCCAAACTTAGCCAATTTTCAACTTTTTTTTACTTTTGGAAATCCCCTCCATCGCAAAGCATCTTTTCGAGCCTTTTCCATCATGGATTCATCGTTGAAGCTTTTGAAGCTTAGCTTTCAACACCTGGTACTGGCCAATCTGCCATTAATGGTTGTGGAGGTTCTAGCTTTCTTCCAGAAAAATGAAAATAGACCCACCAGAGTAATACAATGTTTTTGGTGATTTTTACTTGAGCAGTGTGATCATGGAGTCAAATTATCCTATCAAAATCATTTTCAATCATTTCCGGAAAGGTTCTATTTTTTAGGGTTTTCCTAAAAACAAGGGTTTGAAACCCTAATTTCCAAATTTTCAAAAAATTGCAAGCATCTTCCTTGACATAACCCACAAAAACCCTACATTTGGTTTGACCTAAAACATGCTTTTGACAACATTTTTACATGATTTAGCTCAATTTAAGCAAAATGCCAAAAAAATATTTTGGATACAACAGAAATGAACCACTTGTTTAGTGGGGTAAGTATGAAATCTTCAAACATAAGGAAGCATCCACTTATTCAGTGTGAATTACAAATTGTAGGAAATGAAAGCATTAGGCAGCTAACCGTCCAAAACCACTTATGTAGTGGGATGCATAGCTCAACATGAAAGTAAACATCCACTTATTGAGTGGGAATACCACTTATTCAGTGGGGTTAGTATCAAAACCAGATAGAGCAAGATTACTGAATGGTACTACCAAGTTAGTATTACAATGAAGCTCAATACAAATCATTCTAACAAGGATAATCCAGCTGCTCAAGAGTTAGTAATACGAAATAACATCCAAATACCAGCAATCCAACTGAAATGAGATTCCTAAAATGAACCCCAACAACACCAATGAGTTCCCCTTGCAAGAATAGAACAAGTATACCTCAATGTTGGTACCCAACAGTCTGAATAAGGTCTGAAATGCAATTGTTTCAGGTCTGATAAAGAAAGTGCAGTGCTGTTATACTAAAGCCAACCAAACAAACCACTCAAAGTGCACACCAAACCTGACAAGCCACCCCAATGCAAGATGTAAATAGGTATACCACTCCAATAACTCCACAACTCCCTCAAGTGAACTGAAAGGACAATTTGCAGGTTTGATATGAAAGTTGCAGGTCTGAAATGACAGTAGCAAGTCTGGTATGACTTCAAACAGCAAGCTCCCAAGTGGCACGCCACTTGGAGGCTACTCAAACACCAAGAATGACTTCCCTGCAGATTTGCAAGGTCTAGGGCTGATCAAAGTGCCACCAAAGACTCCAAAGACTGATAAGGAAGGGCAGAAACTTCATGTGCCAAACTCCTACAACCCTCAAACTGTACGGCCCTACTGAATGGGGCAACCAGCTCCTAAAAATCCCACTCTTCAACAAAAAATCTGCAACTTGGCTAAAGAGGGCACCCAAGGCTAAGGAAACCAACTAGCCAATACCCAGAACAAGGTCCTCAACACTTCAACTTGCAGCAACAAAATGTGGTACGGCCTAGGTGTAGAAAAAGTAAGGCCAGCAATTAGAGAACACCAAGAAATATTCTTTCAAAACTCTCTGCAAGGTTAGGAATCCACACCAAAAACATAGCAACTAGAAAACATCAAAATGATCAAACCAAAATCTGATTACTCTACTTATAAGCTCCATGGTGATTACTGAATGCAATCACACCCAACCAACTAGGGATTATCTTCCAAATTTGAAACCAGCAACCTAGAGAGAGTTTTCATCCTCTGAAGATTTACTAAAGAACTCTCAGGTTTCAATCCGGCCGCATAACATTATCATCTTCAACATAATTCCAATCATTTTACGAAAAGCACTGGGAGACATCCGAAATGGAAACTAAATGCACCAAGAAGCTGCTAATGACAAGGAAAGATGTCAGGTGCCGAAACGGGCACTTACTAAAAATAGCAGTGTTCTCCAAGAAATGCGGAGAACCACCTAGATGGCCAAAAAGGCAATGAAGGTCATCACCACCATCCCGAGGACCAACAGAATGCTAACACACTGCCAAAACTAGAAACCCTACATTGCACAGTTGCTAGGACCAAGTGTCCAAAATAACACTTACTAAAAATAGCAAGTTGCTAAAATTAGTGTGTCCAAACTCAAAATTGGCCCAAACTGAGATGCACTGGAACTTACCAAAAATAGTTACTAAAAATAGACTGCTAAAAATAGCAATTCTGCCCACCAAGGCCTAGAAAAAGCCCAAAAAACCCCAAAAATGTTCACTGGTAACATCAATATACTCTGAATATGTAGACACAGATTTTGAAAGATAGCAACAATTGCCAAATCAAGAAACCCTAAAAAGGGACATTACAATTTGGTCATGCATCTACAGCAGGCCTGCAGATAGAACGTGCCTAGAATACAAGTTTTTCTCTTTTTAAGCCCTCCACACCCTCACTTCTCACTCTCAGATTGATTATTTGCCTTTGAGCTCTTCTTGTGGCGATTTTAGGTGATTGTGGAAATGAGATTTTAGAGACTTTAAATGATCTTTTGGGTATATTTCTTTCAATTTCTTTCTAATTTGTTTTCATTTCTAAATTTTCCAAAGCATTTAGAAATGTACTTTTACATGTACATTCATATTTTTACATGCATTCAAATTAATCTACTCTAGGTAGGGTTCTGCATTTCTGAAATTTGTTTTTGTAATATTTTCAAAGCTATGTTCTACATTTTTTTAATGCTAGGCTTTGTAGCAATTTATTTTTTTACTTTTTCAATGCCAATGTTTGCAATTTGTATCCAATGGCATCAAGAGGTGGAAACCATAGCATTGGAAACAAGGATACCATTTGGAAGCATGAAGTAGAAAAGTCAACCATGGGATCAATCACTTGCAACTATTGTGGATTGAAAATGAGTGAAGGCATCAATTGCCTCAAATACCACCTTATACGAATTGCCACATTGAGCTTCATCTTCTCCATTTTTTGCTCTAGCAAAGCAACAGTGATGAATCCCAACATGACTCAAGAATCAAAGGCTGACACAATTAACAAGATTGCAGGCTCGTCCTATGATCCACAAATCCACATCATGTCCATTTCATCGAGTTCTCGCCTAATGTAGTCACAAGAATTTGCAGCACTTCCACTTCATCGAGCTCTAGTCGAATGCAATCACAAGGATTTTTTGTTCCACCAACATGCCAAGTTTGCAGCCTTCACTTGAAGGTATAAATTGGAACAAAGAAAGCATCCCTTGTCAATTTTTTGGTACTACAAAAACCTTCCATTCAATGTGGCAAGAATCCCATATTGGGAGAATTTTGTCATAGCCTTGACCATTGTAGGGAAAGGGTTCAAGATGCCTAGTCTACATGATGTTAGTGGGTCGTTGCTCTAGGAAGTGGTGACAAATATAGATATGAATGTGGAAGAGCGAAAGAAATTTTGGTGCAAATAGGGATACACAATATCATCAAATGGGTGGATATATGGAATAAATCACACACTCATCAACTTTCTAGTCGCATCAAATGGTTAGATGGTCTCTAACAAAGTAAAGAAAGCTAAGAATCTAAGTTGAATATTGGTGGAGGTTGTCTTAGAGGTTGGTATAGAAAACAAGGGTCCAAAATGTGATGAATAATGCAGCAACATATGTCGTAGTAGAGAGACTACTTGAGGCAAGTCACCCAACATTTTTTTTGGAGCCCTTGTCTTTCCTATTGCCTTGATCTTTTGTTAGAGGAAATAGGAAAACTTCATTGGGTGAAATACATAGTGGAAGATGTAGGAACATCTAGGAACATTTGTTGGCAAACGGTCAACGTTCTCCTCAGGATTCATGACATGGCTTAATCATCTCATGTGGATCCGTTAACTTTGGCGGTTGTATCGAGCATTAATAGGTAAACCTTTTGGTGCAACGGCAATCGTGGGACCAACAATTGGTATCAAAGCCAAAGGTGTCAGGTTCAAATCCCCTCGGGTAACGTTGAAAGGGAGATTGTTGACAAATGGTCAACGCTCCCCTCAGGATTTGTGACATGACTTAACCACCTCCTATGGATCCGTTAACTTTGCTGGTTGTATCGGGCATTAACAGGTCGACCTTTTGGTGCAACGACAACCATGGGGCCAACAACATCACCAAGTACATTTACAATCACCCTTGGATGCTCAGCTTGATGAGAGAGCATATCAAGGAGGGTGTGTGAGGGGGTACCATACAATTTGCAAAGCATTTATGGTTTCATAACACCTTTGAAGCAAATGTCTGAGCCAGCAATGGGTGGATTCTTCTTATTCAAAAACTATAGATGGAGAGGTCGCAAAGACATTTTTTGATGTCTTTGCAAGGAATACTAGTGAGATCATCAAGATAACTTCAATCTAAACTTGTATCATTTTTGGTTCAAGGAATACTAGTGAGATCATCAAGATAACTTCAATCTAAACTTGTATCATTTTTGGTTATCTTTTAATAAACTCTAATTACTAGATATAATTCACTTTTCTAAGTTTTATTTTTCATTACAAGTTTAAGTTGTTTGTATATTTGAAAATCTTTAGTCAAAGTTTTGTGCTTGGCGAATGGAGAGCAAAACCAAATAGGGTATCCATATGAGGCCAAGGAGGCTAAGCAGGCCATCCAAAAGTATATAAGGGAGATGGAAGAAAATTTGAACTCATTTGGAAAAAATATGATTGAAGTTTGAACAATCATCTCCACTTCCCCATTCATGTAGCAGCATACTACAATTCCAAAATTTTCTATAGAGAGAACTTCAAGGCCTCATAACATGCATTGAGAATGATGCCTAATGAAGAGGTCTAGGACCAAATTATTTTAGAGTTGCAAAGATACAAGCACGCAAAAGAGAGGCTCTTCTCTTCACCACTAGTTATTTTAGGGAGAGCTACCCAAGCACTAGGGGCAAAAAAATCTCAATCTTGACCTCACTTCATTTCAAATCTTTGATGTGTGCAATTATTGCTTCTTTAGAGCTGACTAGTGGGAAGATTGGGGCACAAAAACACTAAATCTTCAAGAACTAGCCCTCTAAATATTATCCCAACCTTAAAGTCCTTCTAGATGTGAGCACAATTGGAGTTTAATTGATGTCATTCACATGAATAAGAACAAGTTGAAATAAAAGCACATCAATGGCATTGTCTTTGTACAATATAACCTTCATCTTCTCTCAAAAAGGGTGGAGGGCTCATTTGATAGCAAGAGGTAATTGATTTGAATGACATTGATCCATATAGCAATTCGACTATCTAGGATAAAGACCCCATGTTTAAAAAAGAAAAATAGGTGATTTGAGAGTTGGGCATAGGAGGGTACAACAAAAGCAAAAACAAAAGACACTCAATTGGATGGAATCATGGTTTAGGATGATGGTGATCTTGACGAGCAATCATTACTTTATAGATTTAATAGAACCCCATCCATCACTAGGATGTATATGATAGAGAAAATTATAAATCATTACAACTTGCATTGAATTGTAATTTTTTATGATGATTTTCAATCTTCATTTCATATGTTTCATACTAGAAACTCATTTCATATGTTTCATTCTAGAAAGTCATTTCATATGTTCCAAAGACTGTTTTCCATCACGAGATACAATATTGTACTCTTTTTCTACTCAAATCTAGTAGAAAGGGAGGAGAGGGAGGCACTCTGGTCGAGGGTTTGGGATTCACGCTAAGTTTACGACAGTGGTGGGGGAGGCTATACCCTCCCCCACAGAGGTTTGATTCCATAGGATCTCCTTCACCTTGGCATTTTCTCATTTTCTGGTTTCCAATTGTGCCTTGTTCAAGCTTCAGCCCTCTGCTTTTATTTCGTATGCGTGAGGATTTTACAAGTTGTTTCATATCGTGGTTTATTCTGTGGTAAGTTTCAATTGCATTTATGGAGGGGGGTAAGAAACCCCTCGACCCCCCCATTAATCTGGGTAGCAATGCTAGCCAAAATAATCTGCAAAAGTCGTGTTGTGAGGTGGTGGTTGAACAGGCGTTCGTCGCTTCGCAAGGCGCTGGTTTCGCGGTCGAGGAGGTGTGTAGCGAAGATGGCAAAGAAGGTAAGGCACCCTCCGATGCAGCTATGGACTTTCATCTTTTCCCAAATGCTGTTATGAAGGAAACAATAAGTAAAGAAAGAACAAAACTTAAAGATTCTGCAATTTTTTTAGTGGTTGTTGACAATAATAAATTTCTTGCAAGAAATTTTATCGATTCATGGTTCTCTAACATTTGGCTAAACAAATTTGGTGTGCAAATAACATATTGTAGGCTATTGCAAAAAGGCTTGTTTGTTATCTTCCTAAAAAATCATGCCATGCAAGAAAGAGTATTGGCCAAACCCTACTGGAATAAAGGGGGTTGTACATCTTGTGCCCTCAAGTGGTCCTCTGTCGCCATCGCTGAGGAAATTATTGCATTTTCAATCCCTAGATGGGTTATTGTTAAAAAATTCCCCCTAGAGTTTTGGCAAATCCTCCCCCAAATCCTAGAGCCAATAGGCAACCGCAAAACTATAAGGGTAGACGAGACCAAGGTGGCTCTGCCAAACCTTGACACTCGAGCCCTGGTTACCCTTAACCCTAGAATTGAAATTCCCAAGTGTCTTAAAATCTTTAAAGATTCAGGGGTTACATCTTGCCCACTCGAAATCTTGGGTGGAATCAACGCGTGTTAACTCTACAGAAGAGGGGCATATTCATAAGAATTGTCCCATAATCCGAAATAAAAAGTCAAAGCCTGCGAGGGGAAACCCTAAGACAAGCCCCAATAGGGGCTCGCTTGAGGAGCAGGTTTGTGAAGAGGCTAATAGTAACCAGACTCTCACATAGCATGTCAATACCCCTAACCCTAGTTCTAAGATAGTAAGGAAATGGGCGTGGGCGATTCGGTCCCTAATTTGTGCATTCTCAATTCCAACCCCCCCATTGATTCCCAAGGCCTCATTCTCTCCAACTCCTTCAGCACCCTTGAACAAGGAGAGGGCGGAGAAGCAGAATCTGAGCAAGCACCTACTCTCAGTGAGCACGTCGCCATCAATAGCCCTCCTCATCGAACCTCCAAGCAGGACAAGATTGGGGAGGCTCAACTCCTCCAAAGATTGAATGCGCAACAGCTAGCCATGAAGCAAATTAGGCAGAGGATTGAAGAAAACTACCTCAAACTGGAAACAACCCCAGTGCTAACCCTGTGTTGAAAATTAAGCAAGGCTCTAACCCATTTGCCTTCAATTTGGAGAAGCAAAATCAATGCAAAGGTGAGTCCGCAAGTTTGGGCGGGAGCCCTAGGGACCCCTCACTAGATCATGCCTCTTCTGGTTCTAGCCCCCCCGTTGGCACTCCTGGCTCTAGTGTTTGATCGCTTGTTGCCCCTGACCAAACCTGCGAGCCCACCTTTGACCCTGGTTCTGCCTCTACGTCTACCCAACTCCCTACCGGATTGGAGTCTCATGTTTTCCAGCGTCTTGAGCACCCTCCTGTTTGTGAGGATACTGAGAAAGAGCGAGATTGTAATCCTAGCTTAACTACTGAGTGTGAGGTTTCTATAAGGAAGGAGGATAAAACCCCTACCCGAGAGAAGGAATTCAAAAAGATAGACTCTATGAATGTCACTCAAGGGATGCCCAACCAGGCTCCCAAACAAAAATTGGTCTTGGGAGGCCAAGGAAGAAAAAGAACTCAATAAAAATTGGCAAACTCCCACTAGTTGTCAAAACTAAAAGGAAGAAGACAAGTCTAGTAATTCGGTCGCCGACGGCTAAGAGGGCGGTAACAAAGGATAAACTACCTAATTGCTTTGAGCAGTTTAGGAGTGACAACATTAATTGTGTCATGGAATGTCAAGGGGCTTGAGTTGCCTGACCGAAAATATATAATCAGGAGGTTCTTAAATTTGGTAAGAAAGAAAGAGTTTATTCTGGTGCAAGAAACCAAAGCAATTGGTTTCACTAGAAACCAACCTAAAATTTGTATGGAATGGAGCAACCTTCTTCACTACCTCACATGAAAGGGGTAGGGATGGCGCAACTATCCTAATGGCCAATCACTGGGCTCATTTGGTCACGAATAGTGGCATCTCCCCCTGCAATAGGGTGGTTTGGGCAATAATAAAAAAGGGTGATATGGCCTTTGGGGTCTACTTTGTCTATGCTCCTAAGGGCCACATGGATAGGACAAGACTGTGGCAATGGCTCGCCACCCTTCCAGATGTGCCTTGGATTGTTGGGGGTGACTTTAACATGGACCAGACTGAGGATAAATTGGGGGGGAATTGACTGTTTTGGAAGGGTAATGAGAAGCATTTCTGACAGGATCAAGCACAAACTCAACCTAATTGATCCAATGGAAAAAGGGAAGAGTGATTGCAAAGGGCTCTAGTACTCCTGGTGCAACGCACAGAAAGGTGGAAACAGAATCTATTGCAGGCTTGATAGGATATAAGCTAATAAGGACTTCTTCAACTTTGTCCCAAATGAGGAGGGGGTGAAGGTGTATGTATATCCCTACACACTATTAGACCACCATCCTATTAAGGCTGAGTTGGTAATGTGCCAATGTAGACCAAAAAAGGCAAAGAGGGATTCACCATTCATCATGAACAAAAGCCTACTAAAGGATAAAGACTATAGGGATGCCATAAAATCCCTTAGAGAAATCAATAAATGTTTGCTAAAAGAGGAAAGTGCCACAAAACGGTGTAATACCAATGTCAGAAGCTGGAGGAAACTTTTGCGAGGAGGGTTGAAAGTGAATTACAAGAAGCTCTCTTAGATGCAAAGGTAAAGTTGCAGGAAGCACCAAGTGATGTGCTTCTAGGGAAAAGATGGTTAGAGCCAACGACATCCTAAGGAAAATCCAAGCCCACAAGGTGAATGGTCTGAAAATCAGAGCTAAACTCAATTGGCTAACTTGTGGAGACAGAGGCTCCAAAGTCTTCTTCAAATACCTAAAGGAGAAAAATATAAAGGAACAAATTGATCAAATCTAGGACGGGGAAAGGATGCTTTCCGACCAGGTGAAGATTTTAAGTCAGTTTCAGTCCTTCTATAAGAAGCTCTTTACTTCGGAGGGGGGATCGCGTGAGTGCCTCAAGGCAAGAAACATAGTCCAAAAGCTCATTCCAAGAAATTTTTTTGGGGAAGATGCTGCCAAACTTCAGGCTTCCCTAACCAAAGAGGAGATTGACAAAGCCATTGCATCGATGAACAATGACAAATCCCTGGGCCATGATGAGCTACCAGTGGAATTCTATAAAAAAAATTTAGAATGGGTAAGTGAGGATCTACTCCAGGTCTATGAAGAGGCCATAAACATTGGAACCTTGGGCAACAAGATTAATAAAGGGATAATCAAACTGCTGCCCAAAGGTGAAGATAAAACCCTTGTTAGAAATTGGAGGCCAACAACCCTCCTAAACATGTCCTACAAGATTTTGGCCAAGGTTTTAGCCTTAAGGTTGGCTGATATACTCCCAAAGTTTGTCAACAACACTCAGACAAGTTTCATTAAAGGTAGATACATTCTTGAAAACTTAATACAAGCGAGGAGGCTATGTAGTGGGCCAAGCTATCTTAGCAAAAAGCGGCAATGCTACTCCTGGACTTTGAAAAGGATATGATAGGGCGAAATGAGACTTCTTGAGAGGTATCCTTCAGGATTTTGGATTCCCTACCTTATTTTGTAAATTGGTGGACATTCTTCTCAAGGATGCCAATGCGCATGTGGATGTAAATGGGTCACTCTCTGATGAAATCAAGTTGGAAAGATCAATTCAACAAAGTTGTCCTCTGGCACCTACCCTATTCGTAGTAGCATCAAATGCTCTTTTCTACCTGTTGAGGGAATCCAAAATTTCAACCAAGATCAAGGGCATCAAGCTACTGGATGAGGGGGAACTGCTCAATGTTCAATTCGCAAATGATACTGCACTCTTTCCAGAACTAAATAAGGAGAACATAGAGTCCTTAATGATGAAACTTTAAGTATTTTGTAAGGCTTCTGGGCCAAAAATTAACAATGCCAAGTCTATTGCTCTAGGGTGGGATAATAAGCCACCAGAGTGGCTCAAAGATCTCAATTTTCAATGGGGAGGGCCTAACCTCCAGGTGAGATACCTTGGTATCCCCTTTGTTGTTGACCCGAACCTTAAGGAAATGTGGGGTTGGATCAAAACAAAAATAGATAAGAAGTTGGAGAGTTGGAACAAACAATATCTCTCCCTTGCGGGGGGAGGATACAAGTTTGTCAAAAGATCTTGTCATCCTACAGTATATACTTCACTTTTGTCTGGTTTTTCTGGCGCTATCGGGGTAATGAGATCCACAAAAAGATAAGAAGTTTCTTGTGGTTTGATGAGAAAGGAAAAAGAAAAAAGCATGTTGTGAAATCGGATTGGTGTTGCTTAGATAAAATGTAAGGTGGCTTAAGACTGAAAGATCTGAGACTGCAAGGTATTGCATTGGCAACAAAATGGATTGTGAAAGCCCTGGATGGAAATGAGCCTTGGAAAGTGTTGGTAAGAAATAACATCAAAATGGCTATACCTAAACAAACAAAAGCGTGGAAAATGCTTCCCTTGAGTGACATTCTCATGAGTAAATTTTCAATGTCCCCAACTGGGTCAGTGGTTTTTAAGAGCCTTTGGAAGGCCTGGGAGTTAGTCAAACAAAATGCCCACTTCAAATCCAATGACATAACCCTAAGGAACAATGTAAAATGCTAGTGTTACGGTTCCATTTGGTGGAATGTTTACCATAATGACAAGCCCCTCGCTCTAACGCAGGGTTGCTCTGCCAAGAAATGGAATCAAAAAGGTACCAAATCCTTTGGGGACATTTTGGCTGAAGGGAAAATTAAGAGTTGGATTGGTTTGGTGGCTGAGTTTGACCTCCCTGCCTCGAATTTTAGAACCTAATCCAAACTTGCAGAAGCATGCAAGGATACCAACTTCCCCCTAGATACTAGAAGAGTCCTTGATCGGGCCAACAATATAGTTTGGAAGGAAGGGGGACCTGTCTCCAAGCTCAAAGCAAGGACTATCTATAGAGATTTAACCTGCATAAACACTATTTTTGAGCACCTTAATTGCTATTGGAATATGGATTTGGATAATAAAGATTGGCATAAAATACTAACGGATGTCTGGTGTAGCGGTCTTGAGCCAAAGAAAGCTTGCTTCAAGTGGTTAGTTCTGCTTCAAAGAATTCCTTTAAATCCAATGGGGATGATGATGATATTTGCAATATTTGTAAAACTTTGAGATCGGTAAAACACATTCTATTTGATTGTCTATATGCTAAGGAAATTTGGAAATTATTTTGTTGTAATATTAGAATTTGGGATAATAATGATAAACTTGTTTGGAAAGATGTTCTAATGTGTGATAAAAAAAATGAGCAAACAGTAAAATTTTTTGGATTTTTCTTTCTACAGAGATAATGTGGCACAACTGGAAAGCAAGGAATGACGAAAAGTTCAAAGGTACTAAGAGATGCCTTACTGAGTCTTCCAAAAGACTCACCTTTCTCTATTTTGCATTGCAGGTGTCGCTCAATAATGAGATCTCATTGTCCAAGTTTGTTAACCTGATCAGAGACAGGTCAATAAGGATCAACAAGGCCAAAGTCAGATGTGGACATGCTTGTCAACTGGAAGGCGCCGAGCATGAGATATTTCTAAAAGCCATAAATGAATTTCAAGGAGACTTCAACATGATGGTGGAGGTACAAGGAAGACATAGGGGACCTTGCCCGACCAGACAAATGCAAAGTGATGCTCAGTCCATGGTTGGACAAGCTAAAAGTGAATGGGTAGAGCAAGGGAATGACAAAGATGAGGAGGAAGACACCAGCAGGGCGATGGATGGACAATACACAGACTTGGCAATAGCAGGATTTTGTCCGAACAAAGGTTTTGTATATGCAAGAAGTGGGAATGTATATCCCCGAAGCAATGATTGTATATGATTTTGTAAAGGCATGAAACAAATGGACAGTCCGCATATATATCTTTGTAATTATGTATAACATGTTACAAGCTTAGCAAGTATAGTAATGCTAATACAATTTTGTATTTTGATATGGGTTCCAACAATGGCATCCCAAACGTGACATAATGTACTGATTTCCGAACTATCTTTAATATAAAAAACAAATCTAGTAGAAAACACTTCCCCGAGATTCTAAAAACTCAATATTGTACTCTTTTTCTACTCAAATCTAGTAGAAAACACTTCCCAACATTCTAAATACTCATTTCATATGTTGATGTTCAGCGTCTGGAGAACTACTTCCAGCCCGAATTGAAAACAATTTAAATAATAGCATGTCGGCTATTTAAATTGTAATGCGATTGCCTTATGAAGAGACACGTCTTTTATTTATGAGAAATTATTATTATTATTATTATTTAAATGAGGTCAACTTTGTGAAAAGTTGTGATTTTCTTTTGAGAAAATATTATTGTCTTGGGCCGACCTCTTGGTGTAAGAGACGCACCCCCTTATTGATACATGTATAAATACAAGTTGGAGATCATGCAATTGATCATCAAGTTCATTCATCATAATTTCCATTCCTAGAGGAGTTCGCACTTGAGCAGCAGATCATCATTTTTGTAGCAGCAGATCATCATCTTTGTAGCAGCAGATCATCATTTTGTAGCAGCAGCAAATCGATTCAAGAAGAAACACATTCAGTTGTATCTTACATCTAAGGGAGGTGCTATTATTCATTGTATCAAATTTGGCCTTGTGTTTGGCCTGAGTTGTAAGCAGATTTCTGCAATTATTAATTCAATATATAAGAGATATATTGGCTGGGTTTTTCTCCCTCAGGTTGGAGGGTTTTCCCAGAGTATTTTGTGGTGTTCATTGTCTCATGTGTTGCATTTTCTGATTACTTTGAGTGTTGAATTATCTGATCATTAAAAACTAACATGGTATCAGAGCGGGTTTGAAGAAGATCTTGATCAGATTTTTGTGCTACAGCGATACTCTTTATTCTCTTTCTCATCGTTGATTACTTCTACCTTATCATCAAGATGGTGAACGGACTCAAGGTTGAGGACAAACTTGAGGGAGCAACAAATTTCACATCTTGGAGATTTAGAATTATGCTCACCTTGGAGGAAAGTGAGTTGGCAGAGTTTGTGGAGAGCACAGCTCCCGAGCCTACGAATGAGGAAGAAAAGGTTCAATGCAAGAAGAAAGATACCAAGGCAAAGAAGATGTTAGTTGATTCAGTGAAGGATCATATTGTTCCAATCATCTCTAAGTTGAAGATAGAGAGAGAAATGCTTAAAACTTTGGAGGAGATGTATGAGATCACAAGCCATGCACTTGCATTAAAGCAGCAACTTCATCATGTCAAAATGATGAAAGAAGAAACTGTCACCGCTTACTTCATGAGGATCACCAAATTGAGAGATCAGCTCTCTACTATTGGTCATATTGTTGATGTCAAGGATTTGACCATGTTGGCTCTTAATGGTCTTCCTTCATCTTGGGAGTCTTACATTCAAGGAATTAGTGCGAGATCAAAACTTCCCAAGTTTGATCGTTTGAGGGCAGATTGTATTCAAGAAGAGTCTAGGTTGGCTGCGAGAGGTATTGGTCGAAGCTCTACAAATGAAGACATTCATGTTCTTGCCGCACATTTCTTGAAGAAGAAAGGGAAAGAAGGAAAGAAAGAATATTTCAAGCGGAATAGGGATAAAGGTTCTGATGGTGCTCCTGCATTCAAGAAGAAGTGGGACCTCTCTCGTGTTCAATGTTTTAGATGTGACAAGTTTGGTCACTATGCAAAGGATTGCCCAACTAGGCCTAATCAACATGCTTCATTTGCGGATGTGGATGAGATCTCTCCTCAAAATGATTCTAGGTAATTTCTATTCTAAGTCATGGGCTTGTGTTCAAGCCGTGAAGGTTGTGTGCTGATCTGAGCACAAGAGCAGCGTATCTTACTGTGTCCAGTAATTGCATACATCAGAATATTTAAAGAGATAAGTATTCCTTGTTTGCTGAGTTATATCATTTAGTTGGATTTTGTAATTAATAAAGAGAGATAGTGGTTTCTCTTGAATTGTGTTCACTAGCCTAAGATCCCTTGAAGATTTCATTTATTGCAAGTTATTTCATGCTAGTTGTGAAGATTTTTGAGTGTGACTCTGAAATAAAAAGCGAATTGCAATTTCGATGATGATTAGTTGGTCACATCAATATCATTCTCTAATGCATGAACTGTGATAGAGCCTTGAACTCTTGGAGAGAGATGGTTCTACATACTAACTGCATAGTGCATTCAAGAAATCTGTAGTTGTGCAGATTATCTTTTGTTGTGCTAAGTTTAACACTCCCGAGAGGAGTAAAAGATGGAAGAAAGAGTTATATCAAAATTCAATAAAGATAAGTTTCTTTATCCCTTCATTTTTTATCTTTTGATATATTTCTCTTCTAGGTTGAATTATTTATTCATGTTTTAATATTGTTCATAAATTCTTATTTATTCATGCTATAACCTGAGATAGTAAACTTTGTATGATTATAGCCTTGATATTTCTTTGGCTAGTTATAAACGGTTAGTAATCTCTCTCTAAAATACTTCTAGGCCAGATCTAGGAATAAGAAGGTGATGAGAGATTGCTTAGTGATGAAAAGCTTGAGGCACCTTGTGAGGAAGTCATGCCGACCAAAGAAATGATCAAGCGAGAAGTCACGACTTGCAGCCATGGAACTGAGGTGGTGGTTAGAGGGAGTTCACCTTCAAAAGTCTTCTTTGCAATCTCTGAGGCAGGGATCAAGAGGGAGTCCTGTAACTCACTGAGAAGAAGTGGAGGTTGCAGCGTTGCAAGGCAAATGATAAATTTCCTTGGAAAACCTCTTCAGCTGCTGAGATTTGAAGTGCTCAAGACAGTCATCTGGATTTGACATTGGTAGCTCCACAACCTATTCAAAATAGTGTGATCTCATCGAGGAGGGCAATCCTGAACTCTCTACAGTACCATAGGTGTGGGTTGGAAAACATTTATCCAGAGGTCAGAAGGTTGATGCAAGTACTTGAAGACTCAGAGGGGCCTACTGAACCTAAAGAAGATGGCAGTTGATTGGATCGTTGATGTATCTAGTCAATACTAGACCAAATATTTGCTATGCAGTACGTGTACTTAGTCAGTTCATGTGTGAACCAAGGCAAATACATCTAGTTGCAGCAAAACATATCCTGAGATACTAGCGTGGCACAGTTGGATATGGGTTGAGATATTCTTTAGGTGTGGACTTGAAGCTGCATGGTTATACTGATTATGATTAGGCAGGGTGTGTTACTGATCGGAAGAGTACCTCTGGATGTTGCTTCAATTTGGGGTCTGCGATGATATCCTGGTATAGCAGGAAGCAATCTTCAGTGGCACTGAGTACAGCAGAGGCCCAGTATATTGCAGCTTGTATGGCAGCTAGAGAAGCAGTGTGGCTTCGAAAAGATCCTTGCAGGATTGTTTGGACAATCGATGGAGCCGACTGTCATCGATTGTGATAATCAAAGTTGTATGAAGCTTTCTAGCTGAGAGGGAGTCTCAGCATCAGTGATCTTCTTTAATGCATTTCTCTCTGTTAGAGAGATAAGAGGTGCAAGCCCTTGTTAATGCATTTCTCTTTGTTAGAGAGATTTGAGGTGCAAGCCCTTGTTAATGCATTTCTCTTTGAGAGAGATTTGAGGTGAAAGCCCTTGTTTCCACCCTTTGGGAGAGCCATGGTGAATGTCACAATGAAGTGACAACATTATGTTGAGTGATGAGCACTTGTACATACCATACATGGGTGTAGCCATGATGGTGCATGTCACAATGAGGTGATATCTTTCTTTTCCACACATGGGTGTAGCCATGGTGGTTGATATCACGATGAGGTGATATGCTTTTTTTCACACATGGGTGCAGCCATGGTGGTTGATATCACGATGAGGTGATATGCTTATGACTTATGCAGTTGGAAGTATTCCTCCCTAGCTGAGAGGGAGTGTTGATGTTCAGCATCTGAAGAACTACTTCCAGCCCGAATTGAAAACAATTTAAATAATAGCTTGTCGGCTATTTAAATTGTAAAGCGATTGCCTTATGAAGAGACACGTCTTTTATTTATGAGAAATTATTATTATTATTATTATTTAAATGAGGTCGACTTTGTGAAAAGTCGTGATTTTCTTTTGAGAAAATATTATTGTCTTGGGCCGACCTCTTGGTGTAAGAGACGCACCCCCTTATTGATACATGTATAAATACAAGTTGGAGATCATGCAACTGATCATCAAGTTCATTCATCATAATTCGCATTCCTAGAGGAGTTCGCACTTGAGCAGCAGATCATCATTTCTGTAGCAGCAAATCATCATTCTGTAGCAGCAGCAGATCGATTCAAAAAGAAACACATTCAGTTGTATCTTACATCTAAGGGAGGTGATATTATTCATTGTATCAAATTCGGCCTTGTGTTGGGCCTGAGTTGTAAGCAGATTTCTGCTCTTATTAATTCAATATATAAGAGATATTGGCTGGGTTTTTCTCCCTCAGGTTGGAGGGTTTTCCCAGGGTATTTTGTGGTGTTCATTGTCTCATGTGTTGCATTTTCTGATTACTTTCAGTGTTGAATTATCTGATCATTAAAAACTAACATCATAACTATATTTTGCATGATTTTTTATGTTTTAAAAGGAATTTAAGTATTTTTTTAATTTGTTTAGTTTTGCAAAGTTTTTGCCTCTTGTCAAGTCTGACTCCATCAAGTATTGTTGAGTCACGAGTTTTTGAACTTTGGGTTGTATGCTAAATTTTGTGGCACGTCCATCAGAGATAAGCCTTTTTTATCCTGGTTTTCTACAAAATTTCAATGTTCTTTGGTTGATTAATCTTTCTTATCTTTGGAACATGAGATTTTTACTTTTGAAGGCTTCACTTCTTTGAAAGAGAGAAGAAATTATGTATATATATATATATACACTCATCAATGTCAAGGAACTAGAAAATAAATCCACTTACAATAGAAAAGTAACAAGTTAAAAGGAATTAGAAACCATGAAAGTAATTAAGCATTCAAACACCAAAATGATGAAAACATAACAAAAGGAGGTAAAGCCAGAGAGATCAATAGAGGCAGAGAGTCTTTAGGCACTCAAACAATAGGTTGAGGTACTTGTCTAATGTAAAGGGTTGACTCACTTCACCTAGATGCCAAGTGCTTCCTAGAAAGAACAAGAAAGACCCCTTAGAAAGAACAAGGAGAAAATGAAGACTAAGGCTAGAAGCCAATATTATCACATGCACAGTAGCAAGACATGCATTTTAAATGCAATAAAACTCATTTTAAATGAGCACACCTAGTTCCAAATGTTTTTAACTATGTTACCGATTCAGCCCCCTAGACCTATAGGTTCGAGTTCAATCTTAGCCCAATACAACTTTGGGTTCAATTTGGCGGAGGATCTAGCCAGGGTTTCACAAAAGTTTTGCAGACGAACCTATCTTGAATTTCACCTCCTACTCTTGCCACAACGAACCCATCACTTTTTTGCGATTTTTTTCTATATTTCTAATTTGGCATTTAATTCAACATTCATCCTTGTCTTTTGGCTTATTTTCAATTAATAAAAAATATAAGTATCCTTACGAGGATTGACACTATTTTATCAAATGCAATGAATAGGTATCTAAACCAATCAGTTCAATTTTGCTAGTATGCTCCAATCTGTGCCAACATAACAGCATTGGATCATGGTATGGTCATCTATCAAACCATAATGAAGAGATATTTTTAATCAGATATTGTAGTTAGAAATGCCCTAGTCGATAGTATGCAAAATGTGAAAGCATACACAAGGCACGTGAACTATTTGACAAAATGCTTCAAAAATGTGTTATCATGGAATTCAATGATTGCAAGGTATACGTAAAATGGTCTTCTTGATGAAGCTAGAAGAGTTTTTAAGAAATGCAATAGATACGAAAAAACATGAAATAATGCAATTTTCACACTAACAAAATACAATTGTTTGTTTTATTAAAAATTATGGAGATGGCGTGTGTCTCTACCCCTCGACTCCACCCTATACTATGACAAAGAACACGTCAAGGGCACTACCCCTCAACCCTGCGGGGAGTGCTACCTCTAGACCACTGTGAGGGGCATTCACCCTCGACTCTAAAAAGGCCACTAGCTCAAAAAACCCATCGTACTCATTTGATACATTTTGTTATTGTATTTTGAATAAAAATATATATTTTTAAGAAATTTACAAATTTTTAAAGTTGTCGAGTCTAAGTCAAGCATGAGTATGCAAACATGGATATCCATCAAAGCATAATTGATAGTTGATTTCTATCAGGTATTAGAACTTGCCAGTGTCCTAACAAATATCTATGCCAAGTGTGAAAGTAGACACAACATACATGAATTGTTTGACAAAATGCCTCAATAACATGTGGTTGCTTGTAATGCCATGCTTGTAGGATACACACAAAAAGAATTTCTTGAGAAGGCCTTTGGAAACATTTATGCAAATGAAATTCGAAAATGTGAAGTTCAAACATCTCATTTCGCAAATTTTATTATTAGTAGTAGCAATAATAATTATTAATATTGATTTATTATTATATTATAATATTATTTATTAACTTCATTAATATTGTATAAAGCTTATAAATATTCTTGTATATTAAAAATATTAGATGTCTCTTATCATTTCTGATTTTAGGTTGCAAATATTGTCATGTCTCCTTTCTAGAACTAAAAAGATTTATCGAGAACCCATAGTCTATTATTTATTCGCCGTAGGCTAAAGGATAAAATAAGGAAAAAAATAATATTTTATGTTGGACCCAATTACTTTTTTTTCAAAGGGACAACGTAAATATTACTATAGGACCTATGTAATATTTAAAAAGCGTTTTTTACACTTTCAATATGTAATTCAAAAAGTGTCTTTTGATGAATTTTAAAGTATTTTTAAATAAATGGAAGGAAATAACAAATTAAAATTAAAATAAAATAAAATAGAGGACCCAAAGTGGATGCCTATAAAAAAGAGGTCAAGGCTTGAAGCAAATCATCCAAATTGGTCATTTCACCTTTCCTTCCAAATTGAAGTTTGAAGTATCCAAGGACGAAAACCCTTGGCATAGGAGGTCTTGAGGACAAAAACTCTCTTATCCATTGTAAGTGATTCCAACTATGAATGACAATTATGCTGAATTATTGAAGATTGTGGAGCATTTGCAAGATTTTAACATTAAACCTAATTTTTCATCACTCTAGAGGTGTGCCCCTATTTGATATGTTATTTGTAATGTTTCCGGCCATCAATTTAATTTTCCAGCTAGCATAATGGCTGTACCCAGCTTTTGATCATTGTTTTCATTTTTCAACTATCATCATCAAGGCACCTAGGGTTTCAAACTGTTGTTATTTGTGGGATATTTCAGTCGTTGGATTACCTATAATTCATGTTTCCAATGATCATTTTGAGGGAGTTTTGTTGTTGCTGCTGACATAGAGTTTGTATCTAATGTTTGTTGAGGTTTCTAGCCATTAATCAATGTTTCCAGTCCTCACAATAGCTGTGCCTAGCATTTGGTTGATGTTTCCATCCATATTTGATATTGCACCTAGGGTTTGGATTATTTTGCTGCAGTTCTAAGTCAAATCAAACATTCCATCTGGTGTTTGGGGTTTTTTCCAACCTACATCTTGCATCCTAGCACCGTTATATGTTGTGTCCCTGTTGGTTTTGAAGATACTAATGCTGATGCTGTTGATAAGGGTTTAGATCTGCAAAATATCAGATCATTGCCACCCTATTTCCATATATTGAGTTATCTATTGTAGCTGCTGATTTTCCAAGGGTTTTTAGATATATTGCTACTATTGGAGGAGTTAAATTTTTATTTTATGTCGTATGTTGCTGATTTCCAAGCCCTAATTGCTAGTGTAAGTGAAATTGCTCATTTGTTAATGAGCTAGAATCAATATAAGTATTTTCATAATTATTTGCAGACCTTTACAAGTGCTGATCCAGGGTTTATTGGTGTTGAAAGTGATTAATTTAAAATTATTTTGATCTATCATTTATCACAGTAAGCAAATCTGCTATATATGATTGAATGTATAAGGGCATAGCAGCAAATATCTTTTGGTGAAAAATCGGCAAAACCAAAAGTATAATATTTTTTCAAAAAGTCGGAAAAAAATCAGAGAAAAATCTGGGGAAAAAATTAGATTATCTAAGAAAATTCAAAAATATAAAAAATGAGAAAAATCCACCATTTTTTAGTTTATAGGCAATTAATAGCATAGAGATATAGAAACAAAATAAAAATGAAAGCAGGTATCTAGTGCAGCCACTAGCATGGTTGAGGGGCAATGACCCTCACGAGGTCTAGGGACAGTGCCCCCAACAAGGTCAAGCTCCCTCACAAACCTTCATGAGACATGCTATTTTTCATAATTTTATTGTTTTTAATCAAAGCTTAAGACTCCTCCAAACCTTTCAAAAAATGTTTGACTTTCACAATTTCAGATTTTAGTGTTGTCAAATTTTTATTCCTCTTTGTAATTCATAATTATATAATATTAATATAATAAGACCATTACAACTTTCAATTATAATATAAGAAACATATAAGATTTAAAAAACTTAAACACTTAACCTACAAACAAAACATTCACAATTGATGAAACCATAGTTTTAGCACTCGGCGAATACTCAGCAAAACTCACCTAACTCACAAGCCTTCCAGCTAGCCGAGACAAATCAACCAGACTCGGGAGCCGAGTCTCGACAAGTCTTGTCAAGTACTTGTCTGAATCTCGACGCAAGACTCTTCGAGTCTCGGGCTTGGACTCTCGAGTCCTGAGCTCGCACTCTCGGGCCGCAAAGTTAATGCCTAGGCAGGGTTTTAAACCAAAAACACATCAATTTTTTCATTTTTAGCTCATCTTTGTCCATTTCACCGAGCCACACATCGGCCTAGCAAGAAAACAAGTTGAGAAGACGAGATTTTAGGATCGACTCCTCAAAAAAGTAAGCAATTATTATTTTCTTTTTTTTGGTTTTTTTATTTGAAAATTAAAAAAACTTGAAAAATTAAGAGAAATGCTGTCAAAATTTCTTCCATTTCCCCTCATCCCTTATTTCCTAACATTTTTACCTTCTGCTTGGATTCTATTTTTTTTTAACTAAATGCTTATCATTTTCTTTGTTGTCTTTTTGCAAAACCTTGCTGATTTATTTTCCATGTTAAAACAGCAATGTCAACTTCAAGTTCAACACAAATGAATAGCAAAAAAGATCCTGCATGGAAGTATGGGATAGCGGGAGCTATGAAGGGCCAAGTCACTTATATTTAATGCAAGCAAAATATGGCAGGTGGAATTAATACACTAAAATACCACCTTGCTAAAATACCTAGGCAAAATGTGAAGGTGTGCACTAAGGTGTCTGAAGAGGTTTCTAGAGAGATGAATGCCTTGCTTGTTGAGTATGAAATGAAAAAAGTGGAAAAGCAAAAGACAAAGGAAGCATTGGAAACCATCATGAATCAAAATGTATCTAGTTCTATGCCTACGGATTCTTTTGTTTCCCGAACTCGAAGCTTCCATCATCCACATTCATTTATCGGTGAGAGTCTTGAGGGTTCTTTTTCTACTTCTAGCCAAATTCTTTCATCATCACAAAATTTATTTGTTCCACGCAATGTTCCAGGAGCACAACCCTCACTTGAAGGTACCACTTGGAATAAAGAAAAACACCATGAGGCTAAGATGGCAGCAAAAACATTTTGGTACTATAATAATTTACCTTTCAATGTGGCAAACAACCCATATTGGGAAGGGTTGGTGAATGCATTAACAGTTGCGGGTAAGGGGTTTAAGACTCCAATAGCAAGAGAATTGAGTGGGCCATTGCTAGAGGAAGTCGTAAAAAATACACAACTTGTGGTTGATGATCAAAAGAAAGTATGGCGAAAAAAAGGTTGTAGCATCTTATCAGATGGATGGATAGATGGACGAAATAAGACTCTTCTTAAATTTTTACTAGCTTCTAATGGCACGGTGTGTAATGTTCCTCAACAATTTTTTTCAAATTTTAACATCATCAAGTCACCCATCAGAGTTAGCAAACCAAACCAATGCTGAAAAGTAACCCTACACCAAGAATGTACACCAAGATCCCAATGACGAGCGAGGTGTGAGCATATGGTGTCGGGGATAGTTAGCTTGAAACCAATACTGAAAGTAACCCTACACCAAGAATGTACACCAAGATCCCAATGACGAGCGAGGTGTGAGCATATGGCATCGGGGATCATTAGCATCCAAAACTAAAAGAAGTACAATGCTGGAAAATAAATATGCAACTCGACCACTTATTCAACGGGAGCGTATTAACGGCTCAGCCGATCAGCAATATGAGAAATGCAACTCGACCACTTATTTAGCGGGAGTGAATTACAATACTGAAAGTAAAGTGCTGAAAGTAAAAGACGGTGAGGTCTGTCTCTTCCACTAACGTGGGAATACAAAAAGTTTGCAGAAAGAAGAAAGTGTTGATCAGTACTACTAAAACAGCATACAATGAGATGAAGAAATTGCAATATCCAAGTGTTAGAGATGTCCAAGAAGCTGCAAATGTTATCATATGTTTTTTCCAACTCCTAGTGACTACGAAACATGAAATACCAAGCCAAAACTCCAACTACAATAATCTGATAAAATAGACAAGCAAACTGAAAACTAAGACCAGCAACCCAAAATCCCAAGTAAATGCTTCTAACTCCCTCAACACCTCATCAATTGACATGAAACAAAAGGCTAATGACTCCAAGAGAGAAGGCGACCAAGACAAGACTCAGAAACTGTTGCAAATATGAAGCATCAATTAAGCACGTTTCACAAAGCACTCTCAGGCAAAAGTACGGCCCAAGGTAGGGGCGACCAACCATAGAAAAATCTAGACTCCACCAAAAAGTCTCGAACTCAACTAGAAAGGGCGTCCAAAGCCTAGGAAAAGATAGAGCCAATACCCAGAAGCAACAAAAATTCTCCCAAAGACTTATGATTAAAAAACTCATTTAGCTCCTCAGCAAACCACCAACCTATGAACTGACAAGACACACCAAAAGACATCAAAAAACTTCAAAGACTCCATTACTATTTGCTCAATCTGCTCTTCAAAGTAAAGAACAGCCTTCAACTTAGGTAGTTGCTATCTCTCAAGCAAGAAACTAAGCACAAGCTAGGAGGTATGCATTCCTCGAAGCAATTCCAGCACCATTTCGGCAACACTTCGTTGTAAAATATTCATGAATGACTAACCAAGGGCCCACTACTCTTATTTATAACATTTCTTGCTCCAAATTCAAATTCAATCTCCCCAAATGGACACCAAAACCAAACTCAAATTCACAATGTCAAATTATGTCATTTGTATTTCATTTCTCCAAGTCCTCCTCCTCCAAGAAGCATTATACTTTATTAAAATTTCAATAAAGTATATTATGGCGTCCAATATAATAATAAAGTGAAACACTTTATTAAACTGATTTAATCCCTCCACGCTAGGCATCAAAACAATAAGTGAAATATAAATATAAATGACCACTTATTTCTCCAAGGCGTCCAAACATGCCTTAAAAATATTTCACTTAATAAAATATCATTTTCTCACCAAGTGAAGCGCTAAGCACAAGCTCAAACCTGCCAAAAATAACTCTAGAAGTGTTGAAGACCACACTGCTCAAACTGACCTGCCAGAAATAGCCTCAAAATTGGCCTACTAAAAATAGCCACTGCTAAAAATAACACTTACTAAAAATAGCATACTGCTAAAAATAGTAAGTGTGTCCGAACACATTTTAACCACATTTTCAGCAGCCGTCGCAACTTACTAAAAATAGTAAGTCCAGAAAAGATCCCTAATTCAATGGCATGTCACACCATCGTGAAGCTCTCTGAAAACCCAGAAGGACTCCAGAGTCAGAACGGTGAAACTCCAACATGCAAGCCATCAAAACGGCTAAACATCCTCCTAGAAAGTAGGAAACCCTAATTTCTGCTTCCAACTAGCCTACGAGCCTCAGGAATAGGCTAACGGCCACTGCACTAATTACTGTTGAGGAGAGGACATTACAATCCGCCCTCCCCAAGATTGTTTGCCCTCAAGCAATCGCAAGTCTGGATTCTGCAAAATTTCCTCATTCTTCCAAGTAGCATCCTCCATAGGCAAATTCTTCCACTTCACCAAATACTCTTTGATTTTCCTTCTCCTCAAAGATTGTTGGCCCACAGTTGTCGTTGCACCAAAAGATCAACCTGTTAATGCCCAATACAACTACCAGACTTAACAGATCCACGAGAGGCGGTTAGTCCATGTCACGAATCCCGAGGGGAGCGTTGACCATCTACCAACAAACTCCCCCTCAGCGTTACCCGAGGGGATTCAAACCCGACATCTTTGGCTCTGATACCAATTGTTGGCCCACAGTTGTCGTTGCACCAAAAGATCGACCTGTTAATGCCCGATACAACTGCCAGAGTTAACGGATCCACGGGAGGCGATTAGTCCATGTCACGAATCCCGAGGGGAGCGCTGACCATCTACCAATAGAGCGTTCCCTGGAATCACTGATCTCCTCTGGAATCAAAACCAACTGTCCTTCCTCATCCAAAGGAGGCAAATCTGAAGAAGCAACAACATGGTGTCCCAGCGCCTTCTTGAGGCGAGACACATGGAAGACATTGTGAACTTTGCTACTTGCTGGTAGCTCCAACTCGTAATCCACTGCACCCACTCTCCTAATGACTCTATACGGCCCATAGAAACGTGGATTGAGTTTCTCTAATCCACTCTTCTTGCGAGTAGACTATCTGTAAGGCTGGAGTCTAAGGTAGACCATGTCACCAACATCAAAAGTGCGCTCAACTTGCTTCTGATCAACGTACAACTTCTGTTGATTTTGTGCAATCTGGAGATTGTCCTTCAAGGACTTCAAGATATCTTGACTCTATTGCAACATATCCCTCGCTTGAGGGGCTTTGTTGTCACCAAGCATCAAATCAACAAAACTAGGGGCCTCATATCCATAGAGTGCCATGAATGGAGACATCTTGATAGATATGATGAAGGAAGAATTGTAACAATATTCTCCTAAATGAAGCCACCTCACCCAAGCTTTTTGCTGCTCTGAGACATAGTTTCTGAGATAGCCTTCCAACCACTTGTTCACAATCTCCGTTTGCCATTAGTTTGTGGGTGATAACTGGTGCTTAGAGTGAGCACAGTACCACTATATCTAAAAACCTCTTGCCAAAAGGTGCTTAGGAACTTGTTGTCCCTATCACTCACTATGTTTTTTGGCAACCCATGCAATCTAAACACCTCATGAAAGAACAAATCTGCAACTTGAGCTGCTGAAAAAGAGCTAGTGATTGCAAAAAAGTCAACAAACTTGGTTAATCTATCAACCACAACATAGATACAATCTTTGCCTTGAGCTTTAGGCAACCCTGTAATGAAATCCATTGATACACTTTCCCACTTTTGGTTGGGAATAGGTAAAGGTTGCAACAAACCAGCTAGTGGAGCATGCTCATTCTTGTTCATCTAACAAATGTGACACTCCTTAATGTAGCATAAAACTTCATCTTTCAGCCCCTTCCATGAAAATCTTTCACGGATCTGCCTATAGGTCTTGAAATAACCTTGATGACCAGCAAGCGGAATGTCATGAAAAGTCTACAATACCTTCTTTTTGAGCCTAGATTCAGGTACTAAAAAGATTCTCCCTTTGTAGTGTATCAAACTGTCAACCACTTTGTACCTTTCGTCATGGAAAGTACCTTCAATAATGCTGGTTGCAAACTGATTTTTAGCATAATCAGCAAGCAACAACTCCTTCCAATCAGCAGTAAGTTCACACAATGAATTCAAGTGAGGCCTTCTGGATAGAGCATCAGCCACAATGTTGTTCTTGCCTTTGACATACTCAATGTCAAAGTCGTAAGCTTGAAGCTTACTCACCCACTTCTGTTGCCTTTCATTCAAGTCCTTCTGATGCATAAAGTGCTTGAGGCTATTGTGATCAGTTTTGACAACAAACTTGCTCCCCACCAAATATTGCCCGAATTTAGCCAATGCATACATGATTGCAAGCATTTTTTTGTCATAGATGGAGTAAGTCCTCTCAACACCTCTTAGTTTTCTGCTCTCAAACACAATTGGATGTTTATCTTGCATCAAAACAGCACCAACACCTTCTCCTGAGGCGTCACATTGCAGCTCAAATGGCTTGGTGAAATCTGGTATAGCCAAGACTGGACATGAACTCATAATCTTCTTGAACTTATCAAAAACCTCTTGTGCCTTTTCTGACCAAACAAAGGCTCCCTTTTTGGTGAGATCAGTAAGGGGAAAAGCACTTTGTAAGTAGCCTTTTACAAATCTTCTATAGAAGCCACAACGACCCAAAAACCCCTTCAAATGCGTCAAGTTCTCTGGAAGTGGCCAATCCACAATTGCCTTGACCTTTTCTGGATCAACCTTCACACCCTCAGCACTGATGATGTGGCCAAGCTAGAGCAGCTCCGGCATTCCAAATTCACATTTGGATTCTTTGGAAAACAAACTTTCTAACTCCAAGATGCTAAGCACTTCCTCCAAGTGCTTGAGATGCTCTTCCCACGTCTTGCTGTAAATGAGGATATCATCAAAGAAAATTAACACAAACTTCCTCAACTGCTTCTAAAATATCCAGTTCATACAAGACTGGAAGGTGGCTGGACCATTAGTCAACCCAAATAGCATGACTAAGAACTCAAAGTGACCGTAATGGCATCGAAATGCTGTCTTCTCAACATCTAATCCTCTCATCCGAATTTGATAGTACCCCGATCTTAGATCAATCTTTGAAAAGAACTTGGCTCCATGCAGCTCATCAATGAGCTCATCTATTCGGGGAATGGGGTACCAATTCTTGATCGTGCTTCGATTGAATGCACGGTAGTCCATGCACATACGGATGGTGCCATCTTTTTTCTTCACCAACACAACAGCTGAAGCAAAAGGACTCTTACTTGGGCGTATAAGACCCATCTCCAAGAGTTCCCTTATGATTTTCTCAATCTCATCTTTTTGCTTCTTAGGATATTTGTATGGAGTTGTGATAACGGCTTGGCTCCTTCCTTGAGTTCAATGACGTGCTCAAAACCCCTATCAGGAGGTGGCTCAGGAGATAGATCAGCAAAGACTTTACTCTTCTTTGTGAGCAAAGATTGAATATCAGGTGGATGATGTCTCTTTGTCTCCACTGGATCAACTGGTAGAACCATACATTCTGCTGCCCACTCAACTTGATCATGTCGGATCAGCCTCTCCATTCTTTTGAAAGATACTATTCGTGGTCCTCCATCTGACATTCCTCTCAACACCACCTTCTTTCCATCTGAATGAAATTTTAACTCCATGGTTTGCAGATTTAGAGAAATTTCTCCAAGAGAACGCATCCATTGAATGCCAAGAGCAGCATCAGTATCTCCAATGTTAACTACATAGAAGTCATCTTTGACCTCATGATTTCCCAATTGCAAGGACATGTTGGAAACCTTTTGATTGCAAGATATATGAAACCCATCTGCCACCATGACTTTGAATCCTTCGAGCTCTTCAGTCTTGAGTCCTTTCTTCGCAACCACATCTAAAAATAGCACTTAATAAAAATAGCATACTCCTAAAAATAGTAAGTGTGTCCAAACACATTTTAACCACATTTTGAGCAGCTGTCGGAACTTACTAAAAATAGTAAGTCCAAAAAAGATCCCTGATTCAGTTGTATGTCACACCATCGTGAAGCTCTCTGAAAACCCAAAAGGAATCCAGAGTCAGAACTATAAAACTCCGACATGCAAGCCATCAAAACTGCAAAACATCCTCCTAGAAAGTAGGAAACCCTAATTTTTGCTTCCGACTAGCCTACGGGCCTCTGGAATAGGCTAACGGCCACTGCACTGATTACTGCTGAGAAGGGGACATTACACGGTGTTCTTGAAGTCTATAGATGCCTTACAAGAATAAAAAATGCAAGGTTTGCGCAATCTATTGGATGGGGTGGTCCAGGAGGTTGGGGTTGAGAATGTTGTCCAACAACATATGTAGCCACAAGGAAACTTATTATCGAGAGGCATCCTACTATTTCATGGACTCCTTGTGTTGCACATTGCTTGGATTTGTTGTTAGAGGACATTGGAAAAATTGGATGGGTCAAAAGTGTAGTTGAAGATGCTAAATAGGTTACCAAATTAATCTACAACCATAATTGGGTCCTTTCTTTGATGAGAAAACGCACAAATGGCAAGGAGTTTGTGCGACAAGGAGTGACACGATTTGCTAGCCATTTCCTCACTTTGCAAAGCATTCTTGCCGCAATTCCTCATCTCAAGCAAATGTTTGTGTCTGATGCTTTGTTGCAGTCCCCATTTTCCATAAAAGTTGAAGGGGAGAGAATTGCAAGAACAGTTTTTGATGACTTATTCATCAAAATGGAGAGGAGCTAATCAAGGTAAGTAACAAATACAAACATAAACTTTATACAAAATAATCTATTTGCTGTTTTTTTTTTAGGGATTAATTTTGTAATAATTTCAAATTTGTTTTCAATTTTTTTCATGACAGAACCTTTCGTCAGGGTTCTTCATATGGTGGATTGAGATGGCATGCCGATGGGTTTCCTTTATGAGGCCATGGATAAGGCCAAAGAGGCCATTTTGCATTAATATGGTGGAAACAGAAAAAAAAATATGAAATCATTTGGCACATCATTGATCGTAGATGGACAAACCAAGTCCACCAACCGATGCACACCTTGGCCTACTACCCAAACCCAAAATTCTACTTCTTTGATTCATTTAAGGTTGATGAGGAGGTCATGGCAGGTGTCATTTCATGCATTGATAAGATGGTGCCTGTTGTCCTCACTTTTGAATTCTCAAAATTGGACAACCCATATGAAATTTTGCCTAAATTTTCTTCATAAATCTCTATGGCACGCATTTCGAGGCACCAAAATTCTCCAATTGAATTGTGCAGCCATTGGTATCCATCCTATTTTGCCTTGTGTGAAATTTGGAAACATTTCGACATGTTTTTCCCCTTGTTTTGTCCAATTTTGGGATTTTTGATCACCATTGCAAATAGGGATTTTTGTGTGTTAAAGCACGTTTTAAGAGGTGTTGAGGTTGTAAAACTTTGGATTTCAATTGATGATCCCCTTGGGTATCCTTTCATCAGCTTCCCTTTCCCTTTTTGTAAAATTCTAAGTCATTTTTCTTGTCTTTTTAGTCAAATTCGGGTTTTAAGGCAGCTCAGCAGAATAGGGAATTTTAAGTCTAAAAATAAAATTGCTAAAGTCTCTAAAAAGTCCGATTTTTGCTTAAGTTGTGAAAAGTTCCTACTTTGCTAAAAGCAAAATTGCTAAAACTTCAAAAAGGTCCGAAATTGCTTAAGTGGCCAAAAATCCCTACTTTGTCAAAATGAAAATTGTTAAAAGAGCTAAAAAGTCCGATTTCACTCATTTGACAAAAGCACAATTGCTTAAGTGTCAAAAAGTTCCTATGGTGCTTTAAGTAAAATTGCTAAAGTGTCAAAAAGTTCCTATTTGGCTTAAATGACAAAAATAAAATTGCTAAAGTGTCAAAAAGTTCCTAAAATTGCTAAATGAGCCAAAAGTTCTTATTTTTTCCAAATTGTCAAAAGAAAAATTGTTGAAAGGCTTCAAAAACCCGATTTGGTCTCTTTTTGCCAATCTGAAAATCCCCTTCGTCAAAAAGCATATTTTTCAACAATTTTTCATCGTAGAGCATTCTGCTTTGAGTTTCAAGCTTAGATATTGATACCTAGTACTGGCCAATTGCCATTGACGACCTCAAAGGTCCTAACTTTTCTCCTGAAAAAGTGAAAACTACCCACCAGCCTTAAACTGACTTTTAACTGAAACCAACTTCACCACTGTGATCGTGATGTGAAATAAGCCAATCAAAATTAATTTCAGCCAATTCTGACAAGTTCCTATTTTTTAGGGTTTTGAGCTAAAAATAGATTTCAAAAACCCTAATTTTCAAAATTTTCAAATTTTGTCAGTATCTTCCTACCACCACACTGACTAAAAGCCCACACTTTATTTGCCCAAATACTGAGTTTTGACCCCATATTTACAATGTTTAGACCATTTTAAACAAAATGCCTTAATGAAGCAAAAAATTTGGTTTGGATACAACACAAGGTATGTTGTTTGCTTTCCATTTGCCATTTTTCTCTTCCATTTACCTTGCCATTATCTCACTAGTCTTATCATTTTTCCTTCCCATACTTGTAAAGTTTACTTGTAATAATGTTTTTCCATATTGCAAGTAAGTCACCTTTCATTTGCACTTGCAGTCAGTCTTCCAAAACCCGAAATTGAGCTTTGGCCTCATTTTTGCAGCCCCTTTGTCTCATTCTCGTTACTCCTATTTGCACACATGACCTACCAAATCAATAATATAAGGCATGGGCCTTATTTTTCAAGCAAATTCCAAGGCTAGAGAATGATACAAAGAAAGAACAACAACATGACGAAGCCACACAAGGAGTTGAACAAGTGACATGATTGAGCATGGACTACTTTCAAGACGGAGATGGAAACATGTTTTCTAAACAGCAGCATGAAGACCCAATCAAGGATGATATAGTTCAAGTCGTGTCTTTGGACACTTCAAATAGTTTCAATTATGTATTTGTAATTTAGTTTTGACAAATTACATGTAAAATGGAAAATTGTAATTGCAAGTAATAATCATATTACTTGCAAAGTTGTAAAATATAATTACATGTAAATCCTTACAAGTCAAATTACAATAGGACTTGTAATGTTGAATAGGTCAATTGCAGTTAGTTAGTGGTTGAGAGAATTTCTCAAGTTTGTTGGGATCCTCCCACCTTTTTCTCAAGGCTTCTCTCCTATAAATACTTGAGGAGGTCCTTTGTAATTTTTATCTTTTGGGCAATGCAACAAAACTCTGCCAGTTTGTATGTGACCTCTAAGACTTTGAGCTTAGATGTAAATCAGATTGCAATCAATAAAAGAGGAAAATTGCTTTCAAACTTTGTGTTGATTCAAGGTGTTATGTGACGACATTTTCTACATATTGATTGTGAGTTTTGTGGTGTTATACAAGAGGGATTCAAGCTTAACTTTGCAGACTTCGAGTTGCTTAATGCGTTTGGAGTTTTAGATTGGTTTTCAGATTTGATACAGCAGACTTTGAGCTGTTTGTCGCATTTGAAGCTATTGTAGAACGCTCAAGCAAAGGGGGTAACTTGCAGACTTTGTGCTGCTTTTATTTTCTATGTTTGTGCATGTAAAGTGCATCATGTAATTAGACTTTGAGCTGCTACATATTGTACTTAGTTACTAGAAAACCATCTTAAAAAGGTTCATAGGAGAGTAAGTTGTCAAAGACTTTGAGCTTTCGATTTGTTTTCCCATCCCGGAGGAGCAACGGAGGACTTTGTGCCTTCATGGAAACTTTGCTTCTTTCTTTACTTCATTAATCATTTATGCTTTCAATTGTGATTCTTTTTTTGAAATAAAAGAAAAGGATAATTGTCTTTTCTGGAAAAAGAGAACAAGACGAGAAGTTTCACCCAGGTTTAGAATAGATTTGTAGCTAGAATTAATTTTTGAATTGGTAAAATAGAAAGCGAAGGGGGAGCCTTCCCTTTGAAAATAGTAGAGTTTATCTCACATACTGTGGCTGAAACCACAATTTTGTACGCTTTCCCAAGTATACAAAATTTTCAACCAACAATGCCAAATGTTGAGATGAAAGATAACGTTCTTGACGAGTTGTAGGTAATATTTACTATATCTTATTTATGAATTCAGCTATGTCAACTCTCTAGAAACATCCATTTTACATACATAATAATCAACATGCTATATTTCATCCATCTATTCAAGGTCTACAAGGGTGCAGAGCGGAGACTCTTTTCTTCAGATCAAGCAATTCAAGGGAGAGAAAAACAACCAGGTAAAAAATTTAGTTCAATACTACAAGTAGAAATTAGAAACTTGATTCTTATATTTTTTACTTAATTCTTATATTTTTTAAATTGTTTTTGTAGATTTATGGTGGGAGAATTATGGTGCTAGCACACCAAATCTTCAAAGGCTAGCCATCCGTATTTTGTCCCAGCCTTGTAGTGCTTTTGGGTGTGAACGCAATTGGAGCTTATTTGAGAGCATTCACACGAAGAAGAGAAACAAGTTGACCCAGGAGCGCCTCAATGATCTTGTCTTCGTTTGGTACAACCTTTGCCTTCAAACTAGAAAGGTGGAGGGAATTTCACATGATTCCATCGACTTGGATGAGATTGATCCTTATGGTGAATGGACCATCGATGAACAAGATGATGTCCTCCTTATTGATGAAGATCTTGCAGAATTTGAGAGAGGAGCAACAAAAGTAGAAAAATTGGATGCAATGGGGGAAAACAAAGACACTTTTGAAGAAACAATCCATCATCGTTTTCATATTGTAGAACCTTCTAATTCAAGGCCTAAAAAATTAAGTTACATTAGGAGGGGAAAGAGGAAGATGTAGATTGTATTTGGTTGTTTTTTTCATTTTGACATATCATTATATGTAAACAATTATAAATTTATAATGTTGTTATACATTTGAAACTATGAAATTTCTAATTTTGCGAGTTTGAGAATCATATGAAATGTGTAATGTTTGAATTATGGCAAATTGGCAGTGTTACCCCGAGTTTTCGGGATGGGGATGGCAGGGGACAGCGAGACACGTCCCCAAGTCCCCAATTTTGGGGATGGCTAGAGAATGGCAAAGGGGATGTCTATATAAAATATAGGGAAAAATTTAAATATATAGAGAAATTTTAAATATTCATATGAAAACATGGATAAAGCATGCATATATACATTATAGAACCTACCATAACATTTGTGTTCAAAATTCATTTTCAATACTCAATATGCATTTAGAATTCAGAATTCAATGTCAATATGCATGTGATATTAAAAAATAACATGCAAGTTATAAACTTATAACAAAATGGCATTGAATGCTTTAAAACCCTCCAATAATGACTTTTATGATGCTATTCTAGCACTTTTCAATGACCTTGAAAATCTACTAAATGAAATTCTATCTGTTCAACCTGGAAACATAAGAACTATTAGACAAACTAGCTTTCAAGAACCAAAGAGGACAAAGACTTGCATTACATGGCCCCAATGATATTAAACATTGACAACAATGTATCAAGTGAAATACTTCAATAGTCACCCAACTATTTTAGGGTTTTACAAGACCATACTTTTCTTAGAATAGTTGTCTAGTAATGTATTGGATAGAAAGAACTATAACCCCCCAAAAAGCATTTTGAAAAATCCTCAATTATACAGTAACTAAATTAGATAACTTTGTGGTTCCTTAGTAACTTCTTCATGCATCAAAGCTCTCCTCATCACCAAGGATTTACCTTTCTCTGGTTTCCCAACTGAATTAGGGGATCCAACATGTTCTTCATCCACATAAGCTACTCTTTCAATATGCTCAATTTTTTTCTGGTACTTCCTTGATGACACTCGAATGCTCTATGTCCTTCACCTCCACACTTGAAATAGGTTCCTCTAAATGGTCTTCTCTCAGATCTTCATCTCTCTGATATCCATCATTGTCGTAAGAATTATGACCTCCTCTGTTATTGGGGTAGAAATTTTGATCTTCTCTTCCTCTGTAGTATGATTTAGTATCCTTTTCTTCACTCCGTTAGGGCTTTGAATCTTTGTTCTACTCTACATATGGTCTTCTTTCTCCAGACTGGGGTCCACTCTTTTGAAATCTTCCTCTTGCACTTCTTTGCCTTTGTTCAAACTTCTTGTTCAGCTTCTCTTCAACCTTCAATGCATATTGGTATGCTTCCTCAACATATGCCATCTTTACCAAGCTCAATTCCTCCTGAATGTTTGTTCTCAGCCCATTGATATATCTTGCAACCTTTTCTTTGCTCACTTCACTATGACAGGTTCTAATTATCATCTTGTAGAATTCTTCAATATACTCCTTCACAGATCTTTCCTTTTGTCTCAGGTTTTGCAATCTCTTCAACAATTCTAGTTCATAATTTGCTAGTATGAATTGATTCTTCAACTTTGTCACCATTTTATCGCATTTGATGATTCTTTCTTTGCCTCTTCTATTTTGGTCTAATGGAACTTCTTTCTGCCATAATGCAGCATGACCTTTCAACTTTGTTTTCGCAAATCTAACTCTTTCTGGATCTTCAATTTCTTCATATTCAAAGTGTTCTTCTATTTCATTTATCCAGTCAATCAATTCTTTAGGATTCGAATTTCCTGCGTAATTTTAAATTTCAACTCTAGGTCTTTTCCCAATCTTTGAGATTGCTTTCAACATCTTGATCTCATCTGGTTCTTCTTCTTCTTCACCTAGGGCTTCGGAAAATTGATTTACTTGTTCTGCTTCATCATCACTTTCATCATTTTGCCTAGGGTTTAGGCCTCACCTTCGATCTTCTTCAACAACATCTAACCTAACTCATATCTCATGCATCATCTCTAGCATTTCATCCATTCTTCCAGCAACATTCACCATAACAGGCGCTCTCTTTGGTGGCATATCTCCCCTCGAATCGATGCAAATGCCTCAATTCAATGATCTGGCTACAAGGGTTTCAACTGCCTCACAATCAGTGATTGATTGAAAACAAATATAGTCTACCTCAATTCAGTCATTTGTTCACCTCACGGTTGCCTTCAGGAATCGAAACTCTCTAATACCACTTGGTGTAGTCATGGTAGGAGGGTTCCAAAAGGAACAATCCGAACCATGCAGCAATGAGTCAACACAGTGGAAATAACACAACAAATCGATATGCGAACATGAAATCTTATTGAATCAACAATCTTACATGCAACATATGCCTTATGGGCTAATATCCAGGGCTCACAAGCCTGCCACAAGTGCTTTCAACAATACAACTGGCCAGCAAGCCTTATTACATGCCCCCGAAGGGTTTATGTGAAAATATACTAAATCTATCTAATCATGAACAACCAACTAATCTTCTACAATGAATTACAATGCATATAAATATGCTTCTCAAACTCCCATATAGGTCTATGTCGGCCACAAGGGTTAATAACCCGATGAATGATCAAGTATGAATGGTGGCCTTGAGATATGAAGAATTAGCTCCACGCAAAATGAATTAACTTGTGAATCTTCAAGATAGGTCCCAACGAACCCAAGATGCTTGTATGATGTTCAATTACGCTCCGCATGATTTGGAATAGGTCCGCACTAAGAAACTAGACCAGGTCGGCCCCAAATGCTCTGACTGGTAAACACAGTGAAATTCTGAGAGCGATAACTTCCATTAGACAAATGCAAATGATGTGAAATTTGGATATGGAAAATGTTGATGCGTAGATGCTATATCCGGCTCCGCGAGCTGAGAAACAACGATGTGGTAAAATGCGAAATAAACTACTGAAACTGCTATTGAATGCAAGAAAAGAAAAGAATTGTTTTTGGTTGATACAGGATTGCTTTACAACTAGGGATACTTCTGCATCAGTTGACCAACAATAATTAGAGATTCAAGTCAATTAATATAAACACCCGCTATGCAAGCTCATTCATCCAACGAGAGGGATTTTCCATCAATATAGAGGCATGATAATATATGGAGGTTGTGTACATCGCATGTGATAATAATGAAAATATTCCTATTTCTCAAACTTGTGTGCAATGTCTTCTTTTGTAGGTGTTGGTGTTTCAATTAGTACCTCTGGAGTGCTTATTGGAAACGGACAGCTATTGCAAGTGTGTTAGTACATGCTCTTCGGATTATAGAGAGGAAGATCTCTCTTTGCTGATTTTCTCCTATAAAAAAGGGGTGTACTAAGGTTCCTATCTTTTTTACTTAGCGGCAGGGCACAAGGGTGCATAAACACAATGCGCCGTAACTAAGCTTTTCCTCTGGTTTCCGCAGATCTTAACTACGACTAACTAAGCTTCTAAACTATCCTACCTCCTCAAGATAAACAGAGCATGAGGGCGTAGGAGCAAAATGGATTGGTTGGATCACTTGAATCCTCCGTATCAATGTTATATGGCCGAGGCTCTGAACTCTCGGATATATACCAAGATAGGGCTCGATTCAAGCAAACACTCTCTTACGGTAAACTGGATCTGAGACTTGCCAAGGAGGAGGAACCCCTATCCGAGGTGTAGGCTTGGAAACAGCTCACTCGAAACAACAAGGAACGATGGCTTATCTAACAGGATTCCCGAGGAGGTGACGACACCTGTCCAAAGTGTAGGCTGCAAGACAAATCATTAAACAACATCAAACGATAATGATTGATGACAAAATATCCAAGGAGGCGACGACACCTGTCCAAGGCGGAGATTGAAACAATACACTATTTGAAAACAAGACTATGAATAGACTCAAGTATTTAGATCAAGCAAGCATGTGCCATCTTATTTATTTCTTCAAGCTTCTCCAAAGAATTACAAAGGTCGGGACAGCAAAGGCACAAAATCATGCACAATTGCGATCAACCAACGAACTCTCATCCAAGAGTGAACAGATAAAAACAAGCTAACTCTGGCAACAATGGCGCAGCAATTTTGCTTAGCAAATAAAGGTTAAAAACAAATAAAGAACCTAAGGCTCTTATTTATAGAAACTCAAAGGAGTAGGCAACCCTAAAATCTTCTTGAGTTAACAAACAGTTCTTGCCAATCAGCAAGATTTATTTCTCTATCTAAAAGTAGGTGAGCAAACAGTTAACTGGAAATCTACTTCAGTTAACTGAAACTAAACAAAAGTCAAACTAGAAGTCTACCTCAGTTGACTGACACCTAACTAAAAGTGAACTTACAATTACAAATGTGTCTCCGAATAGACATCCACCTTTAAAGGCGATCTGAGATTCACAAATCGTGGGAGTCAATTAGTCATCCTAGATCAGTGGGATCTGACATGCATGATCTGTGGAGATCTGGAGTCAACTTGGAAAGGGGCATCAAGTTGACTTCAGTCATATTTAATGCTATTTGGAGGGTAGGACGTCCTTCCTTGGTGCTTTACACCTCTTCGCCACTGGTCAACAAAGTCTCTATCCAGTCATTGACCTCTTCGGCCCCCGGGCAATTAATGCTTTTCAAGGTGACTATGTGGCGTCTAAGCATTTCTTCACCTGTTGTAAGCCGTTGCTGATAGTTTATGCATTGGGCAGCTGCTTCATCTAACTGGATAGATATGGCTTCAATTTTGGCTAATTTGCAACCATTGGGATCTTCAAGGAATGAAGATCGGATGACATCTTGGAACCGTGTCTGTACCGTTTGAAGCACAACATATTCTCCTCCTCGCTGATATTCTAACTCAGGGAAGGATATTACCAACGTTCTTGCGAAGTTGATAATATTGGCAACAAAGCGTCTATAGTCAATCAGCTCCACTGAAGTGGCATCGTAGGCTCTCACCTTGTATGCCACCTGTTCTTTCCACTCAAAGAGATGGTGTTTGTTCTCTATGGTTGTAACCGATTCATATGCTTGTCGCAGATCAGCAACTGTCGCCTCCTCTCTCGGCCTCTCTTGAGCTGCTTTCAAGTCTGACTGTTGGATTTCTGATCGAAGTCCATGTGCCCTATCTCTCAGTTGATATGCTTCTACTAACACACACCGTCCTTTGACAACAAACTCATCCACTTGACGTCTCAAGTGTTTGCCGTATGTAATCAACTGATGATGGTTTCTTTCAACTGGGAGATCCAATAGTCCTTGAGGCAAGGCCGAGGAGTTGGGAGTGTCATGTATCAAACTAGAAATGTACAATTTTAGCTGACGGATTTCAGCCTTCAAGGCTGCTTTGTCTTGTCCATCCTTTGTCATCCTTTCTTTGACGCTCGCTAACGCGATTCCAAGAAGGTTTGCCTCCACCTGTCGAGTGGTCTTTCCAAGGTTCACCTTTGAAAGTGTGAAATCCTCAACCCTCACATTATGTATGTCTTTATCTTTAGGCGAGGCAGCAGTCTCTATGACAACCTCGTTCTCTGCATTCCTCTCTACATGTGTTTGCTTCTTCAACTTCTTTTCCGGCATGTCTTGTGGGACATGGTGGAATACAGAGAAGTCAAGCTGATAAGAAGGTCTCTCTCTTTTCCAGCCAGATAGAATCTCGGCTAGCATCGCTGGGAGGAGGAACATAGGCCCCCTGAAAGCTGGAAGAACGAGACTGTGACGTGGCAATGCCTCGTGGTGGCGAGTCCAAATCAATAGGACTTTGCGACCTCTGTGATGGTGGTGAAGCCAGTGGCTCTGTTTCTATCACAGGCACCGCTTCTGCTGCAACTTCTTCTACAATGGATTCCATCTTTGCAGCGATTATTTCAATCACTGGCTCTGGTGTAGCTGCAATTCTCAACTGTTTCAGGTAAATTGGTGGTTGTCTCCACCTGTACCTCTTGTCGGCTTGTGCTAGCAATTCCTCTTCTTCCCCATGTGCTCCCTGACATTCGCATTCCTTCTGGAAGAATGCTCATCTTCTT
Source organism: Sequoiadendron giganteum (assembly GCA_007115665.2). Lineage (NCBI taxonomy): Eukaryota > Viridiplantae > Streptophyta > Pinopsida > Cupressales > Cupressaceae > Sequoiadendron > Sequoiadendron giganteum. Next base: position 146,080,218 of record CM021106.1, on the reverse strand, counting down.
CTATCTAGGTTTCCTCCTAGATGAGGAAGGTAGTGTAAACTGAACCGTTGGCGGCTATGATCGAGGAAGTACTACCTTCCTTGTCTTTTTACTGTCAAGGTAGAGTTGACTATGTCGAACTACTCTACCAGTTCTTTCCTCAATAGACGTACTCTCTTTTGCGTACCAATCTACTTTGCCGAGTAGTTGTGCATCTACTTGACCCGTGAAGAAGGAAGAAAGAATGACTTCTTCGTCATCAAATAAGCCCTCGATGTCCTCTGACATGAATTCTGCAATCCACGAGAGCTTGAATCTGTTGTAGTTCCTTCTTCTCACTTCGAACTCATCCTCGCAGTTGACCCAAAAATCCTCCATGAAAGGTTCATGTGATGATCTTTGCTCAAGGTGTGCTGCGAAGATGCCTCTGGGGTCATAGGATGGCCTCCTGTCAATGAGATACTTGAGATTAAATCTCACTATTTTCTGGCTTATCAACCTAGCATCGGCTACAATCCTGCATCTATAGAATCCCATCTGAAAAAGAAAATTTGCAGCAGACTTTTTCTTTATGCGAAGGTAAGAGTGAACCTCGGCCAACTGCCTCAGGAATTCCATGAACACTACCCTATCTGAGGGGTAGCGTGGCATCATGGCGGGGTGGCCATTGTAGCCATACACGCGTATGTAGGTGACAGTGGGAAATTGGATGAGCCAATCCGCCCAGTCCACCATTGCTGCCTTAGCTGTTGGTGAAATTCGAACATGCATCTCATGGTCTAGCTTGTGCACGGTGTGCATAGTGAAAAGGTCATTTATCTTCTTGAAGTGCCTTTCCACTAGAGTGAACTCAAGGTGAGGAAAGTATTCTTGGACCTTTTGCACAGCCAGGGTTCCCACAGTGTTTAGTGTTATGAAATCGCCTTGGAAAGCTATCAGGTAAACCAGGTAAGAACACATGTGGAAACGGTGCTCTTCTAGAAACCCGATAAATTGTTGGTGGAGTGTGTCACTGATCAGAGAGGCCCAATCGTAATGTTCTTTCCTGCTAATTATTTTGCCAATAATGTAGAACATCCACGGCTAGAAGGATTTCCCCACCTCTTGCCCAGTGACTCTGCTGAGTAGAGTGATTAACACTCCGTACTCATCTTTGAATTCTCCTCTCCCAACCAATCTGGGCAAGCTGGTTCTCTTTGTTTTCAACTAATGTTCAGCCATTATAAGCAAACACTCATCCTTCGAAGCCTCGAACGCCTTTTTCGCGTTTTGTCACTGATATGACCTTCTTGGTAGGGCATGGTGGAATTGCAAAACAAGTCTCTATGTCCACCGGCTTCAAGCTGCAAATCACCCTCCCATCCACTGACAGGATCTCTCTTGTAGTCGGGTTGTAATGCTTTGTGCAAGCAGTTACAAGCTCAATGCTCTGTAAGGTGATCGGAATGGACGCAGCTTGGAATAAACTGGATTCTTCAATGTTTTGCAATGTAATTTGGTTCATACCCTCCAAGTCTTCAGAACTGACCTCTAGATTTTTCTGCCATAAGTCTGTGTCAGTCGTTTTCAAGTAATCATGGTATAAGACCGTCTTGGTCTTGTATTGTACCTGGGAGTACTGCATTCTGAAAACCTTGAAGATTGACTGTGCACTTGATGCTGCTCCGACAACTTTTCTAGAACTGCTAAAAATAGCCTTGCCGGGGGTAGTTTTTACAAAAAATTCTAAGACATGGGTTTTGTTGAGAATGATTTTCTAAACAAACCCAGATCGTCAAAAATTCAAAAAAATGAGTTTTTCTTTGACATGCAAGAGCCCTTCGGTGGCAGAGGCAGCAAGGGCACCGAAAAGAGTTTTTTCTCGGAAAAATCCAACACATGGGTTTTGTTCGTGCTTCAAAGCTAAACAAACCCAATTTGTCTGTTTTTCAAAATTACGACTTTTTCCAGAAACCCTAAAAAATAGGGGGCAGCAGGGCTACTTTTTCTGGAAAAATCCAACATGTGGGTTTTGTTGAAAAAGTTGTGCTGATCATACCCAGTTGGTCAGATCTATGATTATCTGTCGTTTCATGTGACATACAAAGAAATATAAACAGAAATAGAGGAAGTAGACAGAAGATGGATTGGAAGTTATCAACTGCCATTTGCAATAATCTATCTCTAGAAGCAATCTCTGGGGAAGAATACTTTTACTGCCACTGATCTTCAAAAATATTGAAGATTCGTCCAAAACCTCTGCCAGATCTTAAAAACGTGTTCTTGGGAGCTATTTGATGTTTTATCCTTCAACCTGCAAAAAGAATAATGAGGAATGGGATGCCTAGCATGAATATATGGTGATTAGGGTTAAGATCCATCAAGTATGGAAGACAACTCATGATTTAGGCCTGATCTGGAGTTCCAAAAGATGATTTCCACTGATTGTGGAGTGTTTGGCCTCTTTTTGGCTCCAAATTTGCTAACTCAAGTCAACACTTTTGCTTTGACTTCTTTTAGGCATCCATTCTTAAAGTTGATCATTTTTGTCCATTTTTGCAAGCTGAAGTACCTCCGTTTAATCTTTGATTCAGGTTACTCAGTTGATCCCTGGTAGTGGCTGGCAGTTTTGTTGTTGAGGTGGGATCAATTTGATGAGATGTGCCTGGGAGGGATTAACTCAGAAAACTGAGCTTAGGCCTCCAAAAAGAAGGGCGCCTTTCCTTGAGAGGGGCGCTTTTGATAATGCCTTAGTCAATTTTCATTGACTGTTCTTCATTTTGACCTTTTCAGACCCTCTTTGCTTTGATCTGACGTTCCCGATGCTGGATGAATCAGATGACTCTACTTGACGATGCATCAAGTAGCCAGCTTGGTCCTGTTCAAGATGACTGACTTCTCAGTTGAAGCTAGCAGGTTTAGGTCCTTCAAACTAAAGGGCACCCCTGGCTAGCAGGGGCGCTTTTAGCTTTTGCTTGGTTTTATCTTGGCTGTGGACTGCCAATCTTTGACCTTCTCCATCAGATGATTGATTTGTCGGAAGTTCTTGCTGATAGTCTAACCGATGAGGCAGGTCATAGCTGAGAAGGTCATCCTGAGAGGCAGTGAAGATTCTGACTGAATCTAGATGCCCTCAAGAAAGGGCGCCTTTCCCCAAGAGGGGCGCTTTTAGCCATGCCTTAGCCATTTTCTAGCTTGTCTTTCCAGTCCTTCAGTTTTGGCTTTTTTCTGCTTGACCTCAACTCGTGATCGTTTGGCGTGTCTTGTGGACCTGCTGTTAGATTGATCACATAGTTGGGAGGAAACTGGAAAGATATTATGTATAGAGTTGTTGCTTATGGATTCATCTCGTGCCTGTAACTGAGGGGCGCACTTGGCCAGCAGGGGCGCTTTTACCTTGAAGCTCTCTGTTTTGGCATCTTCATTGTTGATGGATCCTCCATACTTTGCTGACGGTTGGTCAATGATTCCTAAATCAAATGATTTTGTTGATTGTTTCGTTGTCGAGCCAACATGAAAGTGAAGAGGTTGACTGAGTTGAAGATGTCAAATGATTACATCTGCCCTCTAAGATACAAGGGTGCCTTTCTTCAAGAGGGGCACCTTTTTCACCTTTAGGCTATGTTTTGCCTTGGTAGACAAAACGTGCACCTTCCAGACTTGGCCAAATTTTGGCCTTTTCCGTTTTGAGAATCTCCTTCGTTGAACGGCATTATTTTCATCCTTTTCTGCCATAGCTTCTTCGTTGGAGTTCTTGAAGCTTAGCTTTCAGCACCTGGTATTGGTCAATCTACCATTAATGGCTGCGGAGCTCCTAACTTTGTTCCTGAAAAATAGAAATAGACCCACCAGAGTAAAACATGTATTTTGATAATTCCGACTTGATCAGTGTGATCGTGAAGTCAATTAACCCTATCAGAATTATTTTCAATCATTTCCAGGAAGGTCCTATTTTTAAGGGTTTCCTTACCCTAATTTTCATTTTTTCAGAATTTTAACCATAGGTTCTTGGACAAAAACCCACAAAGACTTCATATTTGTTTTGACCTAAAACATACTTTTGATGGCATTTTTACATTGTTTAACTCAATTTAAGCAGAATGCCAAAAATTTCATTTTGGGTATAACAGTAGGTAAGTGCTTCTTATTTTGTCCATCAACAAGTCTGTTAATGTGCATGCTTATGGAATTAAGTATAATAAAGTACAGATCTGTTATTTCATCCTAAAGAAATCTGATTTGTTACATGTTTAGCCTCAAATTTCTGCTCATAGATCTCATCTTTCAGAGTGTATATTGACGCTCTCCTTGTACATACAGTCTTTCCTTAACTGTATTCTGATTTCAATGAAGGGATGATACATAAGCCTCCCCTGTACCCATTCCTATAGCCTTTAAAATGGCACTTTCACAAGAGTCATTGCAGTTTTATGGAGATGATCTGTGCACATTGTCCATGAACATACTTGAAATATTCTCTCTCAATTTTTTCTTTGTTTTTAGTAACATTTACAATATAGCCAATGCACCCGTTAAGGTTAGATTAAACCAAAACGATGCAAATAAGAACTCTAACCAAGAATGGCGCCCTAAAACCACTTAAGGAGGAGGGGCGAGCATATGGTCAGAGGATCCCTAAGATCTACTGAAACAAAGATACAAGAATGTACTTGAAAGAGAAATATTAAACTCAACACCAAGAATGTGCACTCAAGATCCTTTGCAGGCGAGGTGCTAACATATGGTGGAGTACTACTACGGAATTGAAATAACAATAAGGCGGATAACCAGTCAAAGACTTCCACGCTACCACCAAACGGTGAGGGGACAAATTACAACATTAAGACTTCCTCTGCTGCGGCAGGCATCCACTAGAACGTGGGAATTCTCCACTTGAAGTGGGTATGAAAGAGGTTACAATATTTCATCCTCACTGGCGGTAAACCATCCAGGGGTGCTTAGTGTGAAATTAAATAACAAGCAGCAATAAATGACTGAAACAGTACTACTGTATCAGCTTACAAAATGAATTAAGAGCTGCAATTTACAATGTCAATTTCACCATGATTCAAGCACCATGCTTATACATTATCTCCATGTCATAATAGAACGAGAGAAGAGGGAGAAATGATAGAAGAACAGCAATTGTTTAATTCTGATCAGCAAACTGTAATTCTGGAAATGTATATCAGCAACTACAGAAAATATGAAAATTGCTCACAACTCATTCAAGGTACCTCCGATAGGCGTGAGATCGAAGCCTTGTTCACTTGAGAGATAGGCGCCCCTATTGAGACACCAAAACCAGTTCCAAACACCTGCAATTATTTGTGGCACACTTCCCAATGCAAGGACAAATGGTACGGCCCTTGAGAGGGGCGATTTTGTAATATAAAAATGCACACTTTAAATTAAAATCTGAAACTGCTTGGGAATGGTCGCCTGGACCTTGGAAACTTTATTAGCAAATGCCCAGAATGATATAAAATTCGTACAATCAAATGTGAGAAAAAACTACTTTCAGCTGTATGCAAACAGCAACTGTAAAATTGGAAAAACACATTAATAATTCAACTTGAGGCACAATCTGCTAGTCTGAATGAGAAGCAACAATGATTCAACTAGGTGTTGTCTTACAAACACGAAATTGAATGAGAACTAGGAGGTCAGCATTCCTCGAAGTAGAAAATGACAAAGCATTTTGACAGCATGACTTTAGCATAATAGTGGATGCCCAATATTGAAAACAAACCTCACTTTTAAAGGACAAAGGAAACTGTTCAAGTCTCCCCAAGAGGTACGCCAAAAGACAAGACTCTTCAAATTTCCAAAGGAAGAGTCATACTTCAAAAATACGCCCCCACTTGAGAAAGAGGATTTTAATTAAAATAAAACCTTTGGACTTCTTTATGTGGCGCCGCCCTCAAGACCCCTTTTTCAAAACAACTTAAGTTCATTCCTTAGGCCAAGGGGGTCAACTGCAAATTAGAATTAATTGCTCAAGTAATGAAGCATTTCATTAATATTTTAATGGCCAAGGCTTAATGCTGATAACTGCTTACTGCCAGAAAAAGTATTTACTATAAATAGTAAATAATGAGAAAGAACCACAAAAACCTCCATGAATGGAATCCTTTGAAACATCTCAACAAGCCTACAGGAATCCGGAATAGACTGATGAGCTAATAACAGGATCACTGTCAAAAGGGGAACATTACAATACTCAAAAGTCTATGATATGGCCTTCCTTCCCCTCGAAACTTTCATACAATTGCTACCAGCATTCTAGAGGAAATCGAACAATATCTAAGGAGATTGAAAGAGAAGGACCCGATCTACTGATTCATGGTGTGCTATATTGCAGTCCAAAAACATTAGCTGACTAGATTTCCCACAACAGGAAATCAGTAACCCGTGGAGATAATTCTTTCATCAACATGGTATTTCACAACCACATTTTCATTTAAAGTAGACAAAGATGCCATATCTGAAGGAGGTCCTTGGTTTTTAAATAGAGTTGGTCTACTTATGGAGCAACAACCTCTCACCTTCTATCCAGAAAAGGCCTACCATTTATTATGCATGTTTAGGTTCATCTAGAATCTATTAATCACTTTTGGAAGAGTTTTAGATATAACCTTCACCACAGTTCTAATTCTACCTTGGTAAGTACCTAAAATCAGTTTCATTTTACTGAGGAACCAAGACTGTTGGCTATGTGGCTTCACAATGGACAACAGCTCACCAAACATAGTCCTAAAATGATAAAATCCCCAAGCTAAGAACAACACAACCAAAGTTATTTGTTTATAACCATCTAATTCTTCAGCGTGAGAATAATTTGATTATCCATCCACTGCTAATACAGCACCAGAAGGCATGCATACCCTCTTCAACTGCTAGTGAAGTCAAAACAGAAGCTATTTGATCCATAGGTGCATCCTAGATAATAATCATTGTACAAAAAATAAAAAATGTAGACATCTGCACAGTAGCAGACTCCAACAATTTCCATGGATTTTTCACAAAGAGGACAGGAAAATTTCTCCAACTCTAAATCAAGTGATTCAGGTAATGTCAATAACCAGCTTTAGAACCAAGAAAACTAAAAACACAACAAGCCTATGGTTCATAACTTATCAAAGATTCAAAAGCACATATAATTCAGCTCATTTACCAAAATTTTGAAGCCATGGGAGGAGATCTAACATTACAACATGCCTTATCACAACATGAAACAAATAAATAGCCATGAAATCATATCGTGGAATATGTGAGGATAGTAATTGGAGAAAAACATATCTACAGGTACAAATCAACAAAAGCAAACCAGACATGATCTTATTACAATAAACCAAACTCAAATTGAGGAATGGAAATCACAAGGCCACATATATGGCCCGTGGAAGTCTTCATTAATATAAACTCATGATCAAGATCGCTGAGATCAGCAAACATGAAGAAACCTAGAAAAGCATCAACACAAGGGTTGAGCTATGCTTCTGAAAAATGATGATCTCAAGGGAGAGACTACAATGAAGTTCACCTCCGTTCCAGGAATGAAGCAAGTCCAAGATAACTTACATAGAATATTAGAATTGCATAAAACAACAAGATGGACAATGCTCCACAAAAACTTAAAGTCTAAAAGATGTGTTCAGTTTGATTCTCGAATACTTACAATGCACTTATGATTTATAATGAATCAAAATCCAATCTTCTATACAATTACCAACGAACCCAGCTCTAAAATATGAAACCATGGTGGAAGCAATAACAAATCTTTATTTAAATGCATGGGCATATACTACAGTTGCACCTTAGTTAATTGTTTTGTTGTATAACTGCTAATAAAGTATGATAATTTGACATTGCTTCCCTGAAATTCAGAAAGCATCCCAATATAACCATGGGATATTTTGGCCACTAAAGCTGTTGATTTGGGTGCAAGCTCTCCAGTTCCTCTTCTAGGAGCAAAGCTTTAGGGTCCACATGCAGTGGAATGAAAATGTCCATCAATCTGACAAACCCCAGTATGGAGAAATCTTATATACCAGGTATTGTAAATTCCAAAATTGGCATTAATCTCTCCTTCATCACATCATGCACATGGTGAAATTTTTACATAATGATGAGAAAATAATCTTGGGAAAATTTTAAGGATTTTAACTTAGATAGCATACCTAAATATTTCATTGAGACCGTCTGCGGGATTGAGTGTAACATCATCAGTTTTGATTATTGCCTTCTTAGCACACCGGATAGGATGTGATGGCTGTGACATGCGTGCAAAAACTGTAGACAAATGAGCAAATAAGATGAAATCAGGTACACTCAGATGACAAAGGCAAATGGTTGCAAAAAATAGATTTTAATTTGAGTGTCTTCTAGAGAGGTAAAATGAAATTATCTTGGTTGCCAAATATCCAACCATCAAACATATTGGTGCTCAAGTGTCTTCAGAAACAAATTCACAATATTCTTGACTTAAAATTGACTCTTTACAAGTTCATGGGCATTCATTTCATATTTAGCTGAAGACTACAATTGACAGTCACACAGAACTGCATTACGCCAAAACTGCTTGTTGTACTTTATCCATGGATGCATCCAAGATGGGAGAAGAAGACTTTCTGATTTCTCTTGCCTTGATTTTTCATTTACTTATTCCCTGGAATCTTGGCAGTCTGATCACAGGCATTTTACATCAAACCATTGACAAGATATAGTCAAGAAATGCTCATTTAAATCCTTTTCTTCCATCTAATGTCTGGTAACATTTTCTACAGATATATAAAAGAACGAGAAAATATTATTTATATAACATTTAATCAAGTTGTCAGTCCTTATACAGGTTCAGGTATGTGTGTGGTGATTGGGCATGATAGTTCACGGATTATTTTAACCCTGGGGTCAGTACAGCTTGATATGATTGCATAAAAAAATTAGAATCTTTAAAAGCATAAAAATTCTTGCCAAATAAACATATTTAACCATAATATGCATAGAATGAATGAAACCAACAAGAAAACACTATCAATAAATTAATAATTGATAGTTTATAATTCAATGCCAAATGCTAGATGATAATATGATAAATCAAAATAGTTTAAACTCTATAGCATTTGTTGAGTGGTCCAATAGTAAACTACATAGTGCACATGAAAACTCAGTATAAATCATCATATTGCTCTTCATTGACAGCATCAACATCATCAATTAATTTATTATAACCACAAGTAACTCTAGTGCCAGTTTCAATACCACTAACTGCATTACACAGGTCCTATACAAAAGGCTCTTGCCCCTCCTCATCAATGTTGACTAAGACAAGATATGTAATGGAAGCAACCAAATCGGGATGCTTTGACTTTACATCTCTATGTTTCATCACCCCTTCCAAACACTCAACTTGCTTGTGTAATATGAGGCCCAAGTTGGAATGCACATATACCAACTCATCTGCCTTTTTGGCTTCCACCCAGTTATGCTTAAGTAATTGGACAAAGGAGTACATAATCCAGTTCTGCTCTGCTGAAATGTTTAGAAAACATACCTGCAAAAAAAATTTTGATGGCAAGAGGTTGCAGGTGCATGGATCCTAGAGCATTAAGGTACCACAAGATGTGAGTGTCCTTGTACTTTCTTTAAGAGCATTAACGCTATGACCTATAGAGGGTATAGACTTCCCAAACTCACCCATATCTAGATCCTCTATATGTAGCCCAGAGAAGATTCTCATGAAAGACTGGCTTACAGCCATCACTAACATCAACATCCTTTTATGGTAGTACCCTCCTAGGAAATGAATTAGAGAAAAGGTAAGAAGATGCAAAAGGGTGGTAAGTTGTTCCACCATGCATTGAGAATTCTTTCCACCTATTTGTCTCTGAAGCATCTTGCCCCTTTGATTTCTCGATCATGAAGTTAGCGTCATCATTGATTTCACCCAAGCATGGTTGATCCATATCAATAAATCTGATCAATGAGCTTAGGAAACTCCACAAATAATCCACATGAGCCCTCTAATTGTCATCTATAAGCCCTTTCACTTTTTGGGCCCTCTTTGTATTTGAATACCTCCTACAGCCAAAAGATTGTCAATGACCATGGTGTACAAAACCTCTCACACCTTCACAAGTGAGCTCAAGACGATAGTGTCCAAAATGAATTAAGTCTCAACAATCTAAAGGGAATCAAGAGGTTTAAAAATAAAGTCAAACACAATTAAAAGTACAAGTTACAGCACCATCTACTTTGCTTTTTAAATTTTATGTTTAAAAAACAAAATACCATAGATTTAAAAAAACATAGTAAGTCATAATAAGCAAAGATTATTTGTGATGAACCTTTCTTAGATGGCCAATGTTAACTGTAATTTGCTTGTTGTTGCAGTGGTCTTCTACTGACAATAAGTGCTAATTTTGGAATAATTAATACATACAAGAAATGTGCTAAATGTACTTCAGACTAGAGCAAGGTTATGATTTCAACTCGTAAGTCATACTTAACAAGTTCAGCATTTACAGAACATTGATTTCCAAGAAAACATCTAACTCAGAACATAAATAAGGCAATATTCAACTTCCAAGATAGATTAGATGCACAAGTTCAGACATACAATCATCAACAGAAAACAGTCGGCACAGCCTCTTAATACCGTCTCAAACATTCCATGCGAGCAATCATATTCAGTCTCAGAGATACGTGACTTCAGAATTCAGCCATAAGAAATATTACATACAGTATTTGACGTACCCATGTAAAATGGAGCTGCTGGATTGCCCGATATCGGGACTTAGAGATTGCTCCAGTTGTTGAAGCAGTTCCCACGATGGATGACAACCGACATGCTCAGGCAGAAATAAGAGACAAATGTGGTAGATAAGGTGGAAGGACGAATCACAGATCCAATATCAGGTATTGAGATATCAAGACTGAACCTGCAAACCACTCAATCATCAACAGATTACACCATATAAAATACGCCAGCACCATATTCACTTCCGCCACTATGCCAAGCCGTTCAATAGTATTTGATGCCATCGTTTCATCTTTGGATTCACAAATATAGAAAGATAGGCTCCGCTCAATACTGAAAAACAATGCCAATGTAATCCCGATACCAAATATGGAGAACTGATACATCGCCGAGTCTAGGAATGAGAGCAGGATTTGGATACGACAAGCACACTTTGTTTAACTCATTCACCATTAATGCAATTAAAAACCATACTTGGGGCTACATCCAAACATGGTGATGAATGCTGAGAATTTCCGTTCTCAAAATCAATGTGAAATCAAACATTTGATTCTCCTTGATGCCCCAAGAGATTGCTTCGATCTCCATTAAAAGTCGGCCACCTTTCGTTGCAATAACGGAATTATTTTTAACACAGACTTTATAAAATGTAAAATATTTATTAATAATCTTTTATAAAGTCCCAATGAATTAATTAATTAAATATTTCAAAAGTCCTAAAGATAAATAAATAAATAAAGACTAATTGAATATTTAATTAATTAATCTCAATTTGCATTTAATTCTAGAAAAGGGACGGGGACATCATAGTCCCCCCTACTCGGCATTGCTTGTCCTCAAGCAATTGCAGACCCGGATGTTGCAATATCTGCTCACCTTCCCATGTGGCATCCTCAATAGGTAGATCCCTCCATCTAATTAAAAACTCTTTGATTGTTCTGCTTTGCAATTTGCATTCGCGCACATCTAGAATAGATTCAGGCACCAAAATCAACTTTCCTTCCTCATCTAGTGGAGGAAGCTCAAGAGATGGAATAGTATGTAGTCTAATTGCCTTTTTAAGGCAAGAAACGTGAAATACATTATGGATTTTGCTCCCTATAGGTAGCTCCAACTCATATGCTACTTCGCCTACCCAACGTTTGATCTGATAAGGCCCATAAAACCTTGGTTTGAGTTTTTCCGCACCACTCCGCTTCACGGTAGATTGCCTGTATGGCTAAAGACGCAAGAATACCATATCACCAACTTCAAAAACCCTCTCAATCCTATGTTTTATCAGCATAAAGTTTATGCTGATTCTGAGCTTGATGTAAATTTTCCTTCAGTGCCCTAAGAATGTCTTGACTATCTTGCATCCATTCCTTTGCCTTGGGTACTATGCTATCATCAAAAGCTAGATCCATGAAAGACATAGCATCGTATATGGTATGTTGTGTTATAACAATGTTTTCCCAAGTACAGCCAACGAACCCATGCTTTTTGTTGACCTAATACATAATTCAACAAATATCCTTCAATCCACTTGTTGACGATCTCAATCTACCCATCGGATTGAGGATGATAGCTCGTACAGGGAGATAGCTCAATTCCTGCCAACCTGAACAATTCCTACCAAAATAACCTGAGGAACCTGTTGACTCGATCACTCACAATATTCCTTGGGAGCCCATGTAATCAAAATATCTCTCTAAAGAATAACTCTGCTATCTGAGGTGTTGCCTTAGGTTCGGTAGATACAGCAAAGAAATGTGCATAATTTGTTAACCTATCAACGACAACATAGATGCAATCTCTATTTTGAACTTGCAAACCTATGATAAAATCCATGGATATGCTTTCCCATTTCTGATCAGGAATGGGTAAAGGTTGTGTAAATGTATTCAAATCTGATCAAATTATTCTATAAGAATAAATGGCAAATTCTAAATGTCAAATTTTGTATATGTGTTCTAAGTCAAAATTCTAATCTTTATTTCCTAATCTTCCTATTGCAGAATATTAATCATTTCGATATCTGTAATAGAAGATCGAATGGAGCTTTTTATATTATAGAGAGGAGACACGTCTCAAGGAGAGACGTGTCTCATGACAGGACGTTGTGGAGACACGTCCGCTCATGGGACGTGTCCCTTGAGCGTGTGGACTTCCTCTTAGCCAACCAATGTTTATTAGTGGCTAATCTCCAACCACCCGTAAGGGTCTAGCAAACAGCAATTAGTGAAGGCTGAGTTCGATCAACATTAAATTCGAATTTACTCAAGAACAGAATTCAAATAACTTACTTGCAAACATCATAGTAGATTTTGATTATATATAAATGATGATAATGCATAATGCAATCATCATTTATATCTGACCGAAGCTACATGAAATCAACACTCCCTCTTAGCTAGGGAAGATAACTCAACAAAAGTAAGTAGAGATATCACCTTACACGTGATATCGAAGATATGAAATGTTTCCAAACTTTGTCAAGTCACATGACATTCTTCATAACACATCTTCATTATGGTATGTGCACTGACATCAAGTCTCATGATGTCTACCATAATAATTCATGGCATGTCCATGGATATATACTTATCCACCATGATTATCTCATAAGGATCATAATGATCTCCAATTGACATCAAGTCTTCATGATATCTATCAGAATGTCCACAAGATACTATCATGACATGTCCACAGATCTCAAGTCACATGATATCTATCATGATAGTTTAACTCATCATTATAGAGTCGTCACTTTACAATGTCAAATACAAGTGTTCATTATTAGAAAGATCATCACCTTTCAATAATGTACACAGGGGGATAGAGGGCCCATAAAGTCATGGAGTCACACACATGACAAAAGAGTTTACACATTAAACATCTTTAAATATATTAGTACAACTAAACAATTTGAATCTCAAACACAATATCAAATTACATTTCAACCATACCAAGTTTCTTCCTGAAGTGTTCAACTTTAATTTTTGGAGAGAGGCTTGGTGAAAATGTCTGTTGTTTGATCATTTGTACTAATATACTCCAACTGAATCGCATTCCTTTCTACCATGTCTCTTACATAGTGGTAAGGGATCTCAATATGCTTAGATCTATAATGGAATACTGGATTTACTGAAAGTTTAATGCAACTTTGATTATCACAATGGATAATAGTAGGATTCAAGGGTTCACCAAAGAGTCCCACAATCAATTTCTGGAGCCATACTGCTTCTCTTGCTCCCATAGAGGCTGCAATATATTCAGCTTTTGTCGAGCTCTATGCCACTGAAGACTGTTTTCTGCTGATCCAAGAGATCAGAGCCGATCCTAAACTGAAGCAACATCCTGATGTGCTTTTCCAATCGGTTACACTTCCAGCCCAATCTGAATCAGAGTATCCATGTAAATCTAGTTGGTCATTTTTGTAAAGAAGACCATATCCAATAGTGCCTTGAAGATATCTCAATATGTGTTTCACAGCCATAAGGTGAATTCCCTTTGGCTCACACATGAACTGGCTTAGAGCATTCACTGCATAGCAAATATTAGGTCTGGTGTTAACCAAGTACATCAATGATCCAATTATTTGTTTATATAGAGTGAGATCTGCAAACTTAGATTATGTTGTTGCTTCTTTTAGTTTGTGTCGGTTGGTTTCCATAGGTGTAGACATGGGTCTACAATCCAACATCCCAAATCTCTTCAGAATATCAATAGTATACTTTCCTTGATTTAGTATGATGCCATCTGATTTCTGCCAGACTTCTAAACCCAGGAAGTAATGTAAAATGCCCAAGTCTTTCATATCAAATTCTGAAGTTAGATCCTTCTTTCCTTGAGCAATGAGGTGATCTTCACCTGTTATCAACAGATCATCAACATATAAAATAATTATTAGCATATCACCTTTAATTACCTTAAAATAAAGATTTGGGTCTGCATCATTCTTGCAAAATCCTAATCCCAAGAGAAAGTTGTCAATTCTTTCATACCAGGCTTTGGGAGCCAATTTAAGTCCATATAGAGCTTTCTTTAATCTGCATACATGTGAGTCAGGTTTATGTATCACAAAACCTTCAGGCTGTTCTAGATAGACTTCCTCTTCAATGGTCCCATTCAGGAAGGCAGTTTTCACATCCATTTGATGGATCTTCCAGCCTTTTAGCTGCTGCAATAGCTATCATTGCTCTCACAGATATGTATCGGGCAACAGGTGCAAATGTTTCTTCATAATCAATGCCTTCCTTTTGTGAAAAACCTCTGGCCACAAAGCATGCCTTGTGTTTTTCTATACTGCCATCAACAGCATGTTTGATTTTGAAGAGCCATTTGGAAGAAACAACAGATTTCTCTTTTGGTCTAGGCACTATATCCCATACATCATTTTTTAAAATGGACTGATACTCTTTTGTCATTAAATCCTTCCATACTTGATGTTTGAAGGCTTCAGTAACACTGGTGGGTTCTGAATTGATGATTTCATTCATTAAGGCAACATAGCTTGAGAACCTTTTGGGTCTCTTACTTTCCCTAAAGGTTCCCTTGGGTGTTGCATGATTCTAAGCTTCTTTAATCATTTTCCTAGCCCAAAGTGGTCTCTTCTTGCTGTTGTCATTTGGATTCTCTTCTGAAGCAGATTGAAATTCACTTATTGTTTCTTCAGGATACTCCCTCTGAATCTCAGGAGTAGGTTCCACTTCTAAGACTCTAGGGGAATTATGAATTTCTATCTCACTTGAACTCCTTACCCTTTTGAAAGCAAGGCCTTCTTCAAAGATGACATCTTTGTTTAGTTCAATTTGTTTCTGCCCAGTTATGAATATCCTGTAGGCTTTGAAGGTTTCACTATATCCCACAAATACCCCTTTCTTTCCAAAAGGTTCTAGTTTGAATCTCTTTTCTTTAGGTACATGAATGTAGACCGGGCAACCAAAGATCCTTAAGTGACTAATGTCAAGCTTTATACCAGTGAAAGCTTCTTCAGGAATCTTGTTGTCTAGATGAGAATGTGGGCATCTATTTTGGATGTAAACAGCAGTTCTAGAGGCTTCTAGCCAGAATGAGGTTTCTATGTTTTGGTCAAATAACATTGTTTTTGCAGCTTCTACAATAGTTCTATTTTTTCTTTCAGCAACACCATTTTGTTGAGGGTTGTAGGCTACTGTAAACTCCCTCTTAATCCCAACATTTATGCAAAATTCCTTAAAGATTTCAGAGGTGTATTCTTTCCCATTGTCTATCCTAAGAATTTTGATTTTCTTCCCGGAGAAGTTTTCAATGAGAGCTTTGAACTCCTTAAACCTTTTAAGGATTTCTATTGACTCTTTACACTTAAGAAAGTAAATCCATGTCTTCCTAGAGTAGTCATCTATAAATATTACATAATATAGGAAGCCTGCCATGGAGGGTACAGACATGGGTCCACATAAATCAGAGTGAACCAGTTCTAACACGTCTTTGGTTTTACTCAAACTATTATGGAAGGATCCCTTTGTATTCTTTCTTAGGGCACACCCTTTACAAGCTCCTTCATGAGTTTGTTTTAATTTAGGCAATCCTGTTACTAGTTTTCCCACAAAGGGTAGGGCACGGAAATGAAGGTGTCCTAATCTTCGATGCCAAATTTCATTTGAATCAGAAGTATCAAGGGTAAGGGCTTGCTTGACTTCAGTGCACAGTTTGTAAAGATAACCTTGTCTTACACCTATGGTTTGAGCTTTCTTTATAGTGGAGTTCTTAGGCCATGCCTGAACTTTCCCATCCATAAAGGTAACCCTATATCCATTGTCTTCAAGAGCAGAGATGGATATTAGATTCCTCTTTATTCCAGGTACGAATAAGACTCCAGTGAGTTGTAGGGAGAGACCAGATTTCAATTTGATGGAGCAAGTTCCAACCCCTTTTACAGGATGTGCAGAATCATCCCCAATAGTTACTTCTTCATCAGTCTCTTCAGTCATAGTGTCTAGGTGTTCTCTGAACCCTGTGATGTGCCTTGAAGAACCACTATCAATTACCTAGTTGTTGATGTTGTTAGATACTTGACTTGATAATGCTGAATAGAATACTAATTTCTCAGAGTCATAGTTTGTATTTGATTTTCCTACTTTAGCAAAAGATGCTTGTTGTTTTGATCTATCAGGGCACTTCATTGCATAGTGCCCATATTGATCACATCCGAAACATTGTATTTGAGAGATGTCTTTCCTCTTCTTGAATGATCCTTTTCCATAGGAATTTCTCTTTCTCTTAAATGATCCTTTCCCGTAAGAATTCTTCTTAACCCTTTTATTAGATGTTGTGTTGAGCACATGAATATCCTCATCTACGGGTTTTTGTTTGTTTTCTTTTGTTGAGAGTCCTGTTTCTTCTTGTAAGCAATCTGTTCTTAGCCTATCAAATTTAGGGAGTTTAGATCTCACACTTACTCCTTGAACAAATGACTCCCATGAGTTAGGTAGGCCTCCCAGAGCTATTAGTGTTAACTCCTTGCTATCAATTTGATATCCAATTGTAGATAATTGATTCCTTAGTTCAGTGATTCTCATGAAGTATGCATTAATAGTTTCTCCTTTGTTTATTTGAACATTGTTAAGTTGTCTTTTTAATGCAAGAGTCCTACTGGTGTTGTTTATTTCAAAGGTGCTCTCAAGGGATTTGAACATTAGATATGCAATCTCATGTTTTGACAAGATAGGTACTATATGGTCTCTTACTGCATCTACTAAAATTTTCATGGCTTTCTCATTGTTCTCAATCCATTGAGTTTTCTCTTGATCATCCTCTGGTTCTCTCTTGTTTTCTTTCACAAATGAGTCTAACTTATTTTCTTTTAGAATCATCATGATTCTGAATTTCCATGATGTGAAGTTGTTTGCACCTTCAAAACGGTCTTCAAATCTGATCACACTTGACATTATGAAGAATGTGATGTGAATTTGATTTCTTAAAAAATATGATTTTTCTAAATAATCTGATATCTAGATTTGATTCGGATTTTCTCAACTTGGCTCTGCTACCATGTAAATGTATTCAAATCTGATCAAATTTTTCTAAGAATAAATGGCAAATCCTAAATGTCAAATTCTGTATATGTGTTCTAAGTCAGAATTATAATCTTTGTTTCCTGATCTTCCTACTGCAGAATATTAATGATTTCGATTTTTGTAATAGAAGATCGAATGGCCCCTTTATATTATAGAGAGGAGACACATCTCAAGGAGAGACGCATCTCATGAGAAGACGTGTCTCCACAAGTGGAGACACGTCCCCTCTTAGCCAACTGATGTTTATTGGTGGCTAATCTCCAACCACCCGTAAGGGTCTAGCAAACAGCGATTAGTGAAGGTTGAGTTCGATCAACATTAAATTCGAATTTACTCAAGAACAGAATTCGAATAACTTACTTACAAACATCATAGTAGATTTCAATTATATATAAATGATGATTATGCATAATGCAATCATCATTTATATCTGACCAAAGCTACATGAAATCAACAGGCTGCAATAAACCCGCTGGTAATGTATGTTCAGACTTGTTCTGCTGACAATTCAAACACTCCCTGACATATTGCAAAACATCACTTTTGAGACCCTTCCATGAGAATCTCTCCCGAACCTGTCTATATGTTTTGAAGAATCTTGGATGTCCTGCCAAAGTGGTGTCATATATAGCCCACGTGATCTTACTCTTCATTTTTGACTCTGGTACCAAAAATATCTTGTTCTTATAAACAATCAAATCATCAATCACCTGATATTTATCAACCTATAAATTCCCATCTATGATATCACAAGCAAAAGCATTCTTAGAATATTCAACCAACACTTGAGATTTCCAATCAACTGAAATCTCTAAGAAAGAGCAGAGTGTTGGTTTCCTAGATAAAGCATCAGCTACCACGTTCTTTTTGCCTTTTACATATTCAATATTGAAATCGTAAGCCTAAACTTTGCTTACCCACTTCTGTTGACGCTCATTCAAATCCTTCTGCTCAAGGAAGTATTTCAAACTGTTGTGGTTTGTTTTAACCACGAATTTCCCACCGACGAGGTATTCCCTGAACTTTGTCAAAGCGTGCATAATAGCAAGCATTTCCTTGTCATATGTAGAGTAAAGCCGCTCTACATATCTCAATTTTTGACTCTCGAATGCTATAGGATGCCTATTCTACATGAGTACCGCACCTATCCCCTCACCTGATGCATCGCACTCCAATACAAATAGTTGAGGGAAATTCGAAAGAGCCAAAACCGAACAAGAGCTCATCACCTGCTTAAGTTTTTCAAATGTAACCTGTGCCTTATCTGACCATTTGAAAGCCCCCTTTTTCATGAGGTCTATAAGGGATGCAATCAATTGAGAAAAACCCCTAACAAACCTCTTGTAATAACTGCATAAACCAAGGAAGCCTCGCAGATTAGAGATATTCTTTGGTGGTGGCCAATCCAAAATTGCCTGTATCTTTTCCTAATGAACCTTCACACCACCTACACCAATGACATGCCCCAAATATAATATCTCTATCATCCCAAATTCACATTTAGATGCTTTTGCAAACAATGGTTGGGCCTCCATGATGCCTAGAACCTCATCTAAACGTTGAAGGTGTTCCTCCCAAGTCTTACTGTAGATTAAAATATCATCAAAAATTACCAACACTGATTTCCGCAACTGCTTCTTGAAAACATGATTCATGCAAGACTAGAAGGTTGCAGGTGCATTCGTAAGACCGAAAGGCATTACCAAGAATTCGTAGTGTCCGTAATGGCATCTGAATGCAATCTTATGTATATCCTCATCATGGACCCGAATCTGATGATATCCCGAACGTAAATCAATCTTAGAAAAATAAACTGCTCCATGCAATTCGTCCAACAACTCATCTATTCTCGGTATGGGATATTTGTTCTTAATTGTTTTTTTGTTCAACGCACGATAATCAATACACATATGCATCGTACCATCTTTTTTCTGCACAAGCAATTTTGATGAAGCAAATGGACTGGAGCTAGGCCTGATGTGCCCCATATCTAGCAACTCCTTGATTGTTTTCTCTATTTCATCTATGAAGCGCTTCGAGTGTCAGTATGGAGTGGTAATCACGAGCTTGGCACCCTCTTCCAATTCTATCACATGCTTGAATCCACTATCCAGTGATCTATCAGGAGGAAGATCTCCAAACCATAGTTGGCTCACTCGCCAAAAACTTGCGAGTTTTTTTCAGAAACGAGTTTTTACAAGTTTTACTCGCAAAAGGTACAGTCCATACTTTTTGGAAAAACTCGCCAGAAAAACTCGCGAGTTTTTGCAAAAACTCGGCAAGTTTTTAAAAAAAACCCGTGCGGCCTGTGTCTTATGTCCGCGGCCGGCCAAAACATCATTGTCATTTCATTTTGTCACTTGTTTTCACTCTTAGTAGAGAAAAAACCTTGCCCAAAGCATTTTGCACTATTTATCTGTGATTTTGCATCGAGGAGACGAGATTTGACGGGGATTTTCATCAGATTTCGAAGGCAAATTGGATTTCCAGGTAGGTTTTCTAATTTTTCTTGTTCTTTCTTTTTTTTTCATTTTTTCTTCTTTTTTGTTGATTGTATGTTTAAAAAACATCATGAATGAACTATAAAACAAATTCAAATACATTTATATGTTTAAAAGAAGATTTAGATTCAACAAAACAAGAATTTGTGACACTTTTTTATGATTTTTTATATATTTTGCTGTTTTTTTCATTTTTTTCAAATTTTCTTCAAACTCTAGTTATTTTTTGTAATTTTGATTCTTCTTGTTTGTTGAAAACATGTTTAAATTTATATATTAGCTTAATTTGTTACTAATTTAAAGTAGTTTTCTGATTTTTACATTTTTTTCACATTTTTTTGTAACCCTAGTTTATTATTTTCTTTTTTTAATCCATTTTTTTTGATGAAAAATTGAAAATGTTTAGAGTTTAGACTTTAGAATCTTAAATTAGTTTACTATTTAGAATCTTAGATTAATTTAGAATCTATTTTGAAATTTTCAATTTTGATTTAATCTAATTTAGCTTGTTTTTAAAATTTCTATCAAAAAACTAACAAGTTGTGATTTCACTTTGTGTGTGTACTGTGTAGGTAACAGGTTAATTGATCATGGCTTCTGAATCCGCTTCTACCCCTACCTCAGCCCCATCCGCGCCTGGGAGTGGGGAATATGTAGGCACTCGTCCAAAAGGAGCTAGAGATCCCGCTTGGAGATATGCATATGAAGGACTAGAACCTGGATGAGTGTATTGCATTAGGTGTAAAGAAATTTACCGTGGAGGCATCAATCACCTCAAATAGCACCTTGCAGGCATCCCTAGACGTGATGCTAAGGCTTGCATAAACACCAATGAGGAAATCAAAAGACAAATGAATGCAATACTTTCCGCTGTAGAAGAAAAAAAGATGCAAAAAGCGAAGGCAAAAGCAGCAATGCAAGCTGCCATAGCTTCTTCTCAAGGTGTTGCAAGTGCAGACAACCTTCACTCACTGTCAGATGATGATGATGTAGTAGCCAACATAGTGGGCTCTCTTCGTGGTCCACGTGTGCGAAGGCAACCCACCACCACCACCATGCCTTCATCTTCCTCTACTAGAGTACCAGTGGCAGGATCAACACAGACACCTAGAGCCACAGGTTCACACATTGGTGATTTTTTTGTGCCTAGAAACACACCTGGTGCACAACCTTCTTTAGAGGCAACTGGGTGGAATAAGGAGGTGCGTGAGCATGCAGATGTTGCTTGTGCCGATTTTTGGTACTTCAACAACATCCCTTTCAATGTGGCAAGCTCACCTTATTGGGACAATTTGGTGACCGCATTGACAGTTGCAGGGAAAGGCTACAAGGCGCCTTCGCGCAAAGAATTGAGTGGAAGGTTAGAAATTAGTTTATGTTCTTTAATTTAATTTTATGTTTCTTAAGTTTAATTTATGATTAATTTAAGTTATTTTTTTGTTTACAAATTAAAATTGTGTACTTAATTTCACTTTGTACTTGTAGGTTGCTTTCTAATGCTACTGAAAGAGCAAAGGCAGTGATACAAGAACAAAAAGAAGAATGGCAACAATATGGCTGCACTATTCTTTCTGATGGGTGGACGGATGGAAAAAACCGTACCATCATAAATTTTTTGGTTTCTTGCAAAAATGAGGTGGTGTTCTTGAAATCCGTAGATGCCTCCAACATAGTAAAAAATGCAGAAAATTTGGCTAGAATGTTGGAGCAAGTGTGCATGGAGGTTGGGCTTAAAAATGTCGTGCAAATCATAACTGACAATGCAGCGGCATATGTGGCAGCAGGAAGAATCCTCCAAGATAGACACCAAACAATTTTTTGGACACCATGTGCTGCCCATGTCCTTGACCTTCTTTTGGAGGACATAGGAAAATTACATTGGGTCACACCGATTGTAGAGGATGGAAGAAGGATCACTAAATACATCTACAATCACCCTTGGGTTCTGAGCTTGATGAGGGAGCACACCAATGGGAGAGACTTGGTGAGACCTGGTGTGACAAGGTTTGCAACGGTTTTCTTAACGTTGCAAAGCATTCTTGGCGCATTGACGGCTTTGAAACAAATGTTTGTGAGTCAAGCATGGATAGACTCACCTTATTCAAAGAAGCCGGAAGGAGAAAGAGTTGCAAGCATTGTCTTCGAGCCCCTCTTTGCACAAAAAGCAACAGAGATTGTGAAGGTAACTTCAAAACTTTGAGTTTGAATCTAAATTCAAATTGAACATTTTCTTAAAGTTAATGTCTTTCATTGTAAATTTGTAAATTACTAAATTGTAACTCTAATAGTTTTTTGCATTTTTAAATTTATATTGTAGGTGTCAGAGCCCTTGGTTAGAGTGCTCCGTTTGGTGGATGGGGATCAAACCCCAATGGGTTATCTTTATGAGGCCATGGATAGGGCCAAGGAGGCTATTAGAAATTATTATAAGGGGGACAGCCTCAAGTTTGATCCCATTTGGGAGATTATTGACAGGAGGTGGAACAATCAACTCCACCAACCTATCCATGCAACAGGGTACTTCTTGAACCCCCGTTTCATCCATTCAGGCACCTATACAGATCCTACTGGAGAGGTTATGGAGGGCCTCACTACTTGCATTCAGCGGATGACATCCACGCCTGATGAGGCAGACTGCATTGTTAATGAATTGCAAAGTTACAGGGAAAAAAGGGGTGTACTCTTCTCTTCAGACTTGGCAAAGAGAGCAGTATCTAGGCTGCCACCAGGTATAAAATTTGAAATTTACAAGTTACAAAAATGAAAATTTGATAGTTACAAGTTACAAGTTACAATTTTCTAACTTTTTCTTCTTTTTTTTGTAGATGTTTGGTGGACACATTGGGGTGGAAAAACCCCACATCTTCAAAACTTTGCCCTCCGTGTTTTGAGCCAGCCTTGTAGTTCATCCAATTGTGAGCGCAATTGGAGTTTGTTTGAGGCCATCCACACAAAGAAGAGGAACAAACTCGCTCAAAAACGCCTCAATGACCTTGTCTATGTGCAATATAATCTTCGATTGCGCATAAAAAAGGTAGAGGAGATATCATATGATGATCCAATTGATTTGGAGGAGATAGATCCATACAGTGATTGGACAGGGCGAGGGGAGCAACCTCCATTGTTTACCGAGGATGAGATTTATGATTTAGAGCGACAGGCAATGGAGGAGGGTGGATTTACATTCTCATTGGATGACCTTGAGGATGATCCTGAGGAGGAGTCATTGCCAGTGCCACCACCAGCAGCTGCAGGAGGATCTACATCTAGGATGGAGGTTGAGGAGCCACAGGCACAGCAGGAGCGGAGTCCTATGATTACACGGACACCCTCTTCCGGTCCCATACTGAGATCTAGACATGGGAAGAGGAAGATGTGATTCATGTGAATTTGTAAAAACTGAAATATATTAATGTTTATGACATATGTAGTATTTACTTTCAGTTTTACAAAAACAATTTGCTATTTCATTTTGTTTCAGACTATTATCATATCAGCACATTGAGCATTCCACATGAGGATGCCATTTTGTATCCAATTTCTTTCAAATCAATCAAATATAGCTTGTTTCTTATATGTACTCATTTATTGACTCATTGGATGCATCTTATCTTTGAATTTTGCAAAAAAAATGAGTTTTTAGTGAAGTTTAAGCAATTTTTTAAGTTCCAGAGTTTTTTGCCGAGTTTTTTCCGAGTTTTTGCCGAGTTTTTCGGGCTTGCCGAGTACTTGAAAATGCCGAGTTTTCCAACTATGCTCCAAACACCAAGTTATGCTTGTCTAATATGGTCTGCACATCCACTAGATAAACTTTATCTTTCCCGGTGGAAGAATCATAAGATACAAAACATTGGGCTGCCCAAGCAACCTTTCCATGTCTGAACAAAGCCTCCATATGCTTTGTTGAAAATATCCTAGGCGCACCATCTGATAATGCTCTCAACACAACATTCTTACCGCCTGATGTGAACTCTGACTCCATCTTCTAAAAATCTTGACTGTATCGTCCCAAAGAGTAGCCATTGAACTCCCAACACTATATCAATGTCACCAATTCCAATCACATAAAAATCGTTTGTGACTGTATAATCTCCCATCTGAATGCTCAATTGTGGGACCTTTGTAGTGCATCCCATCTTAAAGTCATTTGCTACTGTGACATTGAAACCAGCAAAGTTTTCCAACTGTAATCTCCTTTTGGCTACATACCCCTCATCAATAAAATTATGCGTGACTCCGCTGTCAATCAAGCATGTCACCCGCTGTCCATTAATAACTCCTCTTACTCGGAACAGATGATACTTAGGCACACCAGATAATGTAGCAATGCCACCTTGAGTCTCCTCTTCCATGGGATTGTTACGTTCTATCTGTTGCTCATGTTCACTTTCAAAACTAGTGTCGACTGTCTCTCCTCCACATCAGAAGTGACCTCTATATAATGTACTTTACCCTTCCCAAGGCATCAATGATTACGATCCCACGGCTC
Organism: Sequoiadendron giganteum; assembly: GCA_007115665.2. Classification (NCBI taxonomy): domain Eukaryota; kingdom Viridiplantae; phylum Streptophyta; class Pinopsida; order Cupressales; family Cupressaceae; genus Sequoiadendron; species Sequoiadendron giganteum. The sequence goes on along the minus strand of CM021106.1, from coordinate 146,055,468 downwards.
CTTCCAAGTGAAGCATAGTTGCTTCCTGTGTAGTTCATTCTTGCTCTCAAAATCTAGCTTAGGTGGATTTGGTTAGGGCTGATTAGAAGTCTTAGTGAATGGCTTATTGTTCTTGAAACTCTTCTTTGGAAACTGTGGGCTAGATAGTGTAGTTTCAAGGTCTAATGCCATCTGAATAGCATCCTGCAAGGTCCTTGGCTTAAAATCCTTCACCAACCCTCTCAAACTATGACGCAACCCTTTTGTGAATAACATCACCACTCTCCTCTCAGATATATCAGGAACCATAGTTGCCAGCTTCTGAAATTCGTTGATATAACTATCAACATCACCATGTTGTCTGATCAAGGCCAACTCACTAAAATAAACTTCTTCATCTTTCTTGTCAAAGCAAGCAATTAATTTACTGCTAAACTCCCTGTAAGACTGGATTAGAGCATGATTCTGTGTTACCAATCCATGATGCCACCAATCATATGATGCACCCTCTAGATGTAATGTTGCAAATTTAATTGCTTGTCTTCGGCATTGGTTTTAGATTTAGGAAAGTATCTAACTTGTGGATCCAAGAACGGGCTGTAGTTTTCCCACTCCCATCAAATTTAGGAAGTGTAAGTTTACTCAAGGCATGTTGGAAATCTCTGTGAGGCCCTCAAGGTCTCTGTTCTTGTTGTGCTCTCCTCCTATCCCTACGCTAATTCATATAGTGATTCAACGTAATCTCTTGTCTAATAGCATGAGTAAAATTGTGATATTCCTCGTAAACTTCTATCACTTCATCGGCCAAAGGTTCTATTTTTGGTTGTGCCTCTTCCTCCTCATTCCTAGGGGTAAATGTAGGTAGAAAAGGTTTGCTTGTTCCTCCTAAATTGGTTCCCCTGAGTATGTTGTTTCCAACATTACTTCCCTCTCCTGAGTTTTGATTCACCCTCAATGTGTTCATCTCCTAAGACATTTGTCCAATAGCAGTGATCAACTGCTACTGGGACTGCATAAACTATTGCATCATCTGTTGTTGGCCCCGTGCTAGATCATTCGGAATATTCTGAACGTTGTCATTCTCTCTTCTATTGCCTTTGATATGGGAAGCCTCATGATTTGAATCCCCCATTGCTTCAATTTCTAGTGGGACACCAGGAAATTGTCGGGCTGCTAATACTACAGAGAAGGTGTCCTCTTCAGGATAAGGATCAGCAATTTGGAATTGCCTCTGTCTCCATTCTCTTTCAAAATATCTTTGAGCCCTATCACTAGTGTTCATGAACCCTCAAGCTAGGACTGTGATGTCCCCGTCCCTTTCCAGAATTAAATGCAAATTGAGATTAATTAATTAAATATTCAATTAGTCTTCATTTATTTATTTATCTTCAAGACTTTTGAAATATTTAATTAATTCATTCATTGGGACTTTATAAAAGATTATTAATAAATATTTTACATTTTATAAAGTTTGTGTTAAAAATAATTTTGTTGGTGCAACAGAAGGTGACATACATTTTATGGAGATCAAAGCAATCTCCTGGGGCATCACGTAGAATCGAATGTTTGATTTCACATTGATTCTGAGAATGGAAATTCTCAGCATTCATCACCATGTTTGGACGTAGCCCCAAGTATGGTTTTCAATTGCATTAATGGTGACGGAGTTAAACAGAGTGTGCTTGTCGTATTCAAATCCTGCTCTCATTCCTAGACTTGGTAACGCATCAGTTCTCCATATTTAGTATCGAGATTACATTGGCATTTTTTTTCAGTATTGAGCGGAGCCTATCTTTCTATATTTGTGAATCTAGAGATGAAATGATGGCATTTTATACTGTTGAACGGCTTGGCATAGTGGCGGAAGTGAATATGGCACCGGCGTATTTTATATGGTGTAATTTGTTGATGATCGAGTGGCTTGCGGGTTCAGTCGTGATATCTCAATACTTGATATCGGATAAGTGATTCATACTTCCACCTTATCTACCACATTCGTCTATTATTTATGCCTCAGCACATCGGTTGCCATCCATCGTGGGAACTACTTCAACAACCAAAGCGATCTCTAAGTCCCGATATCAAGCATTCCAGCGGCTCCATTTTACACGAATATATCAAATACTGTATGTAATATTTCTTATGGGTAAATCTTGAAGTCGCGTATCTCTGAGATTGAATATGATTGCTCACGTGGAATGTTTGAGACGGTATTAAGAGGCTATGCCGACTGTTTTCTGTTGATGATTGTATGTCTGAACTTGTGCATCTAATCTGTCCTGGAAGTTGAATATTGCCTTATTTATGTTTTGAGTCGGATGTTTTCTTGGAAATCAATGTTATGTAAATGTTGAACTTGTTAAGTCCGACTTACGAATTGAAATCATAACCTTGCTCTAGTATGAAGTACATTTAGCACATTTCTTGTATGTATTCATTATTCCAAAATTAGCAGTTGACGAAATGCAGGTGACCATGAGGAGCGGCCACAAGAGCACAATGATGTTAATGCGGGAGGTGCGGCGCATGGAGCTTGCCTCATTATCTGGAGTTCCTAAGTACCACCACCCATTTAGAGTGAGAGGAGTTATGTGTGGATAACAGATTACTTGTTTGGTGGATAATGGGGCAGCTCATAATTTTATTGAGGGTCTAGTAGCGAAGAGAGGATTGCAAGTGGGGGACTTTCCAGCATTCAATGTCATGATGGTTGATGGTTTCAAAATGAATTGCACTCGGAAGGTACCACAGTTGAGTATTCAGTTGTGTGACTATACAGTCACTGGCGACTTCTACATGATTGGGATCGGTGAGACCGATGTTGTCTTGGGAATTCAATGATTGCATTCACTCGGCAAGTACAGTCAAGATTTTCGGACAATGGAGTTGGAGTTTATGTCGAAGGGGAAGAGGATTGTGTTGAGAGCTTTGGCAGATGGTGCCTCGAAGGTACTTACTGCAACGAGACTGGAGGCTTTGCTTGGGTGTGGCGAGGTTGCAGGGGAAGCTCTTATGTCTTCCAAATTTTCTTCCAGGGATGACAAGAAATACCAGGTGGATGACCCATGTGACAATCAAAATCTTGTTGATAATTCAATGATAACAAGTAGGTATGGGGTAATTTTGAGCAATCCAAGGCTCACACATGACATGACATTTCAGGAAGGGATTAGGCTCACACATGACATGACATTTCAGGAAGGGATTATTATTCCTTGCCTATTGAGGTCAACACTTCTCATCACACCAAAAAGACTCAAGGTGATAATTTTCAGATGTGTTTCAGGGCAATTCATCTCACGCATTGTTGTATGGTGGTTGTCTAATAATGTTGAGCATAAAATTTTCAGATTTGGCATCGATGACTACAGCTAGTCACTTGGGGTTGTATGCACAGAATGATCATTTCAATATGTGGAGTTTGAGTGACAATGCTTTTGAGGTTCTTGATCCAAGGATTTACATGATTATTAGTCTGCTTCACAAGGTGTTGCAAGGAGATAGACTTGCAAACTTGGGTTGTATTAGAGTAGTGCAGCGGTCTTCTATGAAGACTAAGGTATATGATGGTGAATTTGTTGATTAAAAGTTGAGGATTATTGCACTACTATCCAGGAGAGATAAGGAGATGGCATTTGCAGATCTCTTGCAACATAGTGTTTCAGATAGCAAAGTACACAAATTTATGAGTTTAATATGGGATCCTGGAAGTTGGTGTTGGGCATGCAGGTATTGATTGCTTGGAACAAGCAATCTCTAAGAAGGGAGGATTGTAATGTCCCGGAATTCCGAATAGACGCCACCGAGTTTTTAATTAATTAAATATTAAATTGTCCAAAAATAATATTTGTGGACGTTATATTTAATTAATTAATTAATGTTAAAGCGACTATAAAATAATATATATTCAAATATTATATAAAGTTACTTTACAAAAACAAATTAATTGATATTTAAATATTAGGAAGGTGTTGGATTATAAAAGGTGGCAGAAATGAATTGAAGGGATCTTTTGGAAAATTATTATCATGAGAAGATTTTGAGAGCTCAGCTTTCAAAAAACATGAGGACGAAAACCCTCGAATTTGTATATTGGACAGAAACCCAACTCCATGTGTAGGCGGATTCAACTCGGGATTCTTGCAAAGATTCAAAGGATAGTTGAATGATCCATGTGAAGTTTGTGAAGTTTGGAGAAGACAAATATCATGGGTTTTGATAAATTTCAAGAGAAATATTCCAGCATTTGGTATTTGTTGACGACGATTTTACTCGTAGCAACAGGGCGAATAAATTCTTCACAGACAAACCACAAAGAGCCTATCCTTCTTGAAAGATATGGAACAAAGACAATCTAAAAGGGGAAACTATTTTAACAATAAAAGATTGACTCAGTTCAATCCCAAGTCTCCAGTAGTCAGGTCTTGGCTATACTAGGTTCACTCCAGGTAATGATGTGATATTGTTGTTAATCTCAAAGGGAATGTGGTTGTTTAAAATCATATATATTAGACGCGGAGTTTTCAATTGGATCGTAAGAACAAATATCATGAAATCGAAAGATTTGAAATAATATTTCATGAACATCAACAATTTCTTTGCTATCACTTAAGTAGGTTTAGCATTAAGCATTCAGCAATTTCATAGGAAACAAAAGATTTTCAATAAATTTCCATTCATTCATCTATTTTTTGGAACATTTTCAAGAATTTAAACATCTATTCTAAAACAAAGCATAAAAATACTTAAAAATTTAAATTCCTCCTGATTATTCTCCACGCATGCCCCAAAGAATTAACCAAATCAAAGCAAACCGCTTTATACTTCACCAAATTGCTTCACAACTACATATAAAATGGTGCAAGCTTTTAAAGAGAGGGGTTTTAGTTTGGACTCCGACTAGGTTCTGTATGCACCCTTAAACGGCGCAGCACAGGGTCTTGTTTGGTTGAACTAACAAAACCATCTACAAAAAATTCATGAGATAGGTAGCTATCAAATTGGCTCTGATATTGATTAATGACTACGTGCATACAAGTTTTTGGACCGGAATGATTCAAAAAACAAGAAAAAAGAACAAAACTTCTTTAAGTTTTGGCTCTTCCAACATCCACAAATTCTTAACTTAAAATGAAAATAAAGTAGTAAACGGCCTTTTATTGGAACAAGGCCCCAAGAGTTCAAACTTAAAGTTTATCCAGAGAATCAGAAATAACAAATCAAAAAGTACCACGTGGCATATGCCAACTGTCATCAAAATATTCTAGATGAAGTCAAAACTTTCACTTCATCAGCAGCAACACTTTTTCACATCTTACTTCAGTACTCAATACTTCGCATAAATCAAGGCTATCGGCATCCTTCAGAATATCGGACAGGGAACATCTACCAAGACCGGGAACAACCTGCAAAACTCAAAACTACAAAACAAATATTTCTGCAACACCTCCGGTATCCGGTTCTTCCTTTCATCATTCAGGGCTTGGGCTCCAAGATCTTTTCTTCGCCTTTCTTCAATTGATATTCTCGAAAATCACTCAATGTTTGATGCATATGTTCTTTTGAAATCCCTTGTACTGCCCTCCAAGTGAGTTTGAGCCTAGTGTATTCTTCTGATACCTGGAGTATAATATCATTCCTCTGCACTTTGTTTGTTTCATATCTAGCTATAGTGTTCCTACACTATATAATCTCGTCAATGACCTCCTGTAAGAAGCCTTGCAGATTTGACTTAAATGTTCAGTTTTGCTCGTTCAGGAATTTTGTTGAACAGTTTGCTTGTGTCTTTTTTTTTAACTGCTGTCTATGACTTCTTTTTGTGTTTGCAATGTATAAGATGATAGCATAGAGTTTAAGGCTTTTGTTGCAAAGTTCTAGAGACTCGAATGACTTCAGTAGTGCACTTCAATGCAATGAGACAGCTAGTATGCAACTACAACCCATGGGCATTTAGTCAAACACATGTCATGCAATCTCAACTCATGTATTTTGCTGTTCAAGACTTAATACACTGATTGCAAAATGCATATAGAGACTCGGATACAGTAATGAAGTATTTTAGCAACACTTCATGTGCAAATATCCAAACTATATTGAAAGCTCCAAACTGATTACAATGAAGTTCCAGGTATAATGACCAACAAATATGCAATCTTGTCTTCTAAACATTTCATCAGAATATCACTTTGTGACAGCAATCAGTCCAGCATCTCAAATCATTGAGAATGCAATAGAATGCAACTACAATATTTATTTAATAGCAGCAGCAATCTGAGAACAATATTTTCTGAGTTTACAAGCTCTGATTTGCTATGCCTAGCAGACCCAGATTTTAATAAAAGCATATGACATTACATTAAAGTGCATAAATGCTTTTACCATCTCAAAATACACAGGATTTAGGCATGAAACGCCCAGACCTGAGTTGAGTGAACTTGCAGCAGACAGAACAATGTAGGAATCGACTAAGAACTGCCCAGAATTATTGCAGCGAATGGTATCTTCACTTTGACATTCGATTCTCTTGTTCTATGATGTGTTCAGCCTTGTCTCCTTCATACACCACCTCCCAAGGTCTCCAACTGCAGCCACGACCCAAAATACCAGCAAAATATGAGTCGCCTCCTCTCTAAATAACACGTTTTCCTTTGTATGCTGCAGCTACATCAATGTGACGCCCTATACAGTTATATTCAGCAAGGAAGAAGCTCGCCTAAGGTTTCTCCTAGGTAAAAAGCCTTAAATAAATAATATGTGACTGATTCCCAAGTCATTCTTACTCAGCTATCACGTTTTTTTACACTAAACCGCCCAGATTTCTTTCAAACACGAATTGGCAGGAGTCTCTTGCTTAGAAACAGTGCACCTAAGGTTTGTATACTGAGAGACGCCTTCACTTGTATAATATTCTCTCCAAAATCACCCAAATGAAGCACTAAGAACCTCCATAAACTGGAATCACGAAAATCTGAGATACTTTCATATTTTCATTTCGCCTTTCCCAAATAGGGTTGATATCCCACAACCAAATGGGCGCCATTAGGTTTTCTCAAACCCAACCAGAAGCTCGACTAGTTTCTGTCGTGAAAAAAATGTTCATCCAAAGTGCCGACTAAGATGAGTTTCCCTCCTAATATTCTCCAAGGGAAAATGCTCGACAAAGATCTCTTCTTTTTGTTTATTTAAATTTTCCCAATACTTTATAGAAAGTGACTTTATAAAGTTGTAATTTAAATATTTCTTCAAGTCACTTTATAAACAACAAATGAGTGACTTTATAATATTCACTTAATTTAATTAAATTAATCGATTAAAGTCACCCTTATGAAATATTATTAATTTTTGGGACAACTTAATCAATTAAATTAATTAAGTCACTTAACCATAAATTTGGGGACATTACACCTCTTGACTTAATAGTTGAACAGGGTCTTTGTTTATTCTTTCAATCCATTTTTTGAAGGCTTTAGCTTCTTTACCCTCCTATCCTAGCGTTTGGGGATCACAACCTTGGCGTGCTAGCATTTCAATGAAGTCTTGATCTTTATCAAGCAATTTTCTACATTCCACGATGACCTTTTCAAATCCTTCAATACATTGCATCAGCATGTCACCTTCCCATTTCAATTGTTTCTTCCATTTTTCTGGCAATGGAACTTCTCGCTCTAAAATTACATTTCCTTGTATTAATTCTTGGACATCCATTTGTATGAGAATTTCAAGATTTTGCTTTTCGGCATCAATTTGTTCTTGGTGAACCCTGCATTCACTTTCAAATCTTCGGGATTTCTCAGACCAATGGTATGCTTTCTTATACTTTCCTATTGCATTTGTAATGAATTCTTCCCCTTTCCTTACCCAATACTCAATCCATTCTTCAAATACATTCATTTTATGGCGAACCGCTGCAATTGCATCCACCTGTTCTTGTGACATTAGTACTAGATGTTGGGGCAATTCAGTCTGAGCTTGATCAGATAGGGTTAGTGATTTTATAAAATGTTCCAAGGTAGCAACCCATTCTTTCAATTCTCTTTTCTTCTTTTTATACTTTTGTACTCTAGCAGCACTGGCATCCAAGTTCATCTTTATTTCTTCCAACTCTTGCCTCCAATATGAGTGTCCAAGATTAATACTTGTTATCTTGTACTCCTTAGGCGTTATTTCATGTCTATTTTTGTCAGTCATTGGAGTAGCTATATGGCTAGTTCTGTCACCATCTACATTTCTTTGTATGACATGTTTTGGTTTAGCTCCGCGCCTAGGCTTAGGAGTATCTACTTCTTGTATGAAACTATTAAGATCCAAAGGCAATACTTCCATTGGGGAATCCAATTCTCTGATCAACCAATCAGGTGCATCCTCATCTAGCTCTACCTCTGTAACATTCCTTTGTTCCTGGTTTCCACTTAATTCAGGAACCTCTTCTCTTACTTCTTCAGTCTTATCTGTTACGTCCTCCGAAATAGGAATTTCCTCAACAATTTCTGGGGTAGATTCGGGATAACTAGGATTTGGCACTGTCTCCTCTATTTGAAGACTTACATTTTCTTGTCTATCCAGATGTTCAATATCAGCTTCCTAGACGTTACTTTCTTTATTCTCTACTATGCCATGGTTTTCCTCATTTCCAACTCCATCACCTGAAACCTATGTAGCTTCTTCCTTCTCAATCTCAACTTCAACCTAGTCCTTTTCTGAATTTTTAAAGACCTGCGCCTGTTCATTATCATTTGGAACATTCCCAAGTGAAGATTGGGAATCAAAAGTATCTTCAATAATTATTTCATCAATAGGATCCTGCTTTGCAGTGTCCTCTATTTCCATCTCAAGGATATCAGGGTTCCTCACTTCTGAGGCAAGTGTTCCTTTATAAATTCTTCTTCTTCAACATTTATAGGAGTGGCCCCTATATTCAGAATTTCTTCTATCACTGGTTGTACCATGGGTTTATCTTTAAATTTCTTTTCCTTTACCTTCTCCCACATGGCACCCTATTTATCCATCTGTTCTTTAATTTTGGCTTCATTTGCCTCAGAAATTTCATCCAAAACCATAGGAGTTCCTCCCAGTGCTTGTTTCTTACTAGCCATGATAATAGAGGGAGGAGAAGTAAATAGTTTTGCAGCGCTTTGCGATGCAGACCTCGTCTGTGTGCCAACATTTTCTGATACTCATGCTTCTTCATTAATAACCGGTTTAGTCCTTGGTTTTGTTGTAGAGGAAGATGCACCTTTAGGTCTTAATTTTGATTTATCTTTGCTTGATTATGCATCTTTCTTCTTATCAGATGGTTTTACTAGAACTTATTGTTTTGAAGCTTCAAGGGTTCTCTCTTCAATCCTTATACCAAGAGCCACCTTACTAGTTTTCCTTTTCTTCCTAGCAGGTTCATGTTGTGACCTTTTCATACATCGCCCCATTGCCAATGGGGACCCCCTTCTTTTTGCTTTTTGAGGTTTTGCCTTGGCAACGCAACTGCTAATCACCATTTTTCTTACAATGAGTTAGAGTTTTTTGAGAAAATCACCCAAGTCAAGTTGAGAATTCAAGCCCGTATCAGTGCCTAAACGTCATAGAAGTGCTCAGAAGGTCCAATTGACAAGGAACGCCATTGCTTTGAGTCAATTCTGACACTTCCTATTTTTTAGGGATTTTGCTTTTTTGATTTTTTGGCACTTTTGGACCAATCTGGGCTTCCTATTTTTTAGGGATTTTTGCTTTTTGCTTTTTCTATTTTTAGAAAGTGTTAGGGTTTTGGTGTCCCACAGGTCATGGACTCAACGTTCATCTTCAAAATAGAAATTTTGCACCTCCAAGAGCAAAAAGCAAGGAAAAATCATAAAAAGCAGGTAAAAAGCAAGGAAAAAATCACAAAAAGCAAGAAAATCTCCAAATTAGGGTTTTGATCCGGATGATCCAGAAAGCAAGAAATTTGTCTAAGTATCAAAGAGCAATGAAAATTTTGAAGGCAAGGTGTGCCCATGGAAGATGAGGAGATGGCAAGACTTCAGCCAAGTTTGCCCAGCCATGGAATGGAAGTAATGAAATCCGCCCTACCTTTGGCAAAGACTCTGTAAAGTCCACCCCACCTTGGAATGATAAGCGGCAGAGACTTAGCCAAGTCCGCCCCCCAAGCATGGTGAAAGTTTCTAAGGCATGAGGAAAAATGTAAGATGTCAAGCTAGCCTCCAAGTCCGCCCAGCATAAAGGAATGTCTAAACTTAAGCCAAGTCCACCCTTAGAATGATGAAAATTGGCAAGGCACAAGCAAAGTCCGCCCCACCTTGGAGAGAACATGGCAAGACCATCAAGAAGTTCGCCTTGCACAATGGCATGAAAGTCTTGAAGTCCGCCCTAGACACCAAGAAGATGGCACAAGACAAGCAAAGTCCGCCCAGCACTAAGGAATACTTGGCATGAAATTGATGAAGTCCGCCATAGACCAAGAGGAGATGTATAGACAAGGATGAAGTCTACCCAACCAAGAGGAGGAAAAGAAAACTCAAAATTTGGCTAAGTATAGATATAGTTAAGTGTCAAAAGGAGCAATGTCCAAAGCACTCCAAAGTCCGCCCTCAAGCATGAAGGATGTAGGAGATGGCAAGCCATAAGCCAAGTCTACCCACCCTTGTCAAAGGCATGATGAAGTTCACCCTTGGCATGATGAGAAAATGTCTAAGGCAGTAAGAAGTCCGCCCACGAAGGAAGAATGTCCAGCAAGCTCTATAGTCCACCCTTGGCAAGGAAGTCACCAAGTCCGCCTTGAACAAGAGGAAAGATGGCATGAAGATGATGAAGTCTGCCTTGGACAACAGGAATAAATAGCAAGCTAAAGGTAAAGTCCGCCCAACATGGAGATGGCAAGCACAAGGCAAAGTCCGCCCTCCAACAGGAAAGAATGTCTAAGGCATTGTGGGGTCTGCCTTGGTAGAGAATGGCAAGGAGAAGGTCAAGTCCGCCCTCCAAGGAAGATGTCATAGGGAAGTTGAAATCCGCCTAAGGTAGGAATTGGCAAAGCAAGAGCCAAGTCCGCCCAGCCCATGAGAATATCCAAGCAATAACCAACTCCGTCTTAGCAAATGAGCAAAGTGGCACAACAACTATGAAGTTTGCCAAGGAAAACTCAGAAAATTGGCTAAGTGTGGAGAATAAAATTTCAAAATTTGAAGTATCAAGAGCAACTCTGCCCAACATGGCCAACCAATCATGAAGTTTGTCAAGGCTAAATTGAAGATGTCCTAGACACAGCCAAGTCCGCCAAGGAGAAATGAAGGAAGATGTCTTGCCAAGTCCAAAGTCCACCCAAGAATGGCCTGTTGATCATGAAGTCTACCCAGCTAGCAAGGAAAGTGTCGTGCCAATGATGAAATCTTCCTAGGTCAAAAATAACAGTGCCTAAGACACAATGAATTCTGCCATGAAATGGCATGGAAAATGTGAAGTCTACCATGCTATAAATTCAAAACGTCCAAACAATAATGAGCTTCGCCTTAACACTTGGGAAAATGTCCAAGATCATTCAAAGTCCGCCCATGATAAAAGCAAATTGTCCAACCAGCAGCCAAGTCAGCCTACAGAAGAGAAAAAAAGGAATTGGCTTGCCAATGAGGAAGTCCGCTCAAGCAAAATAGAAAAATGTCTTGACATATGCCAAAGTCGGCCAAGGTCAGAAACAAACATGGTAAAATTTGCCAAGAGGATACAAGAAATAGCTAAGTGCGGAATCTTCCTACAACAAAAGAACCAAATTTTGACTAAGTGTTGGAAAGAAAACAGGAAAAATGAAGAGGAATAAAGAGGAAATGAATAAAATCCTTGTCCAAGGATGGAGTCTGCCTTACTCAGCACAAGCCAAATTCAGAATTGAAGGCAAATCCACAGGCAAAGTTCATTCAAGCATAGAGATGGCCAAAATCTTGGCTAATTGTTGAATGGTCCAGGTGAAGGTGTTACAAAATGAAATTGAATAGCCAAAATTTGACTAAGTATGGGAAATACTTCACTGAGAAAGTTCCAATTTCGTCCATTGTGGTGAATGCACAAGGGAGTTCTTCTCCAAATTCAAGGCACTTAAAGGAATTTCAAAGCAATCGGGAAAGAAAATCTTAAGTCTAGACATTTTCTCTAAGGAGAGACTTCCAGACCTCAAAGATTCAGATGCAAGTGAGAAGAAGAAATCAAAATTTCAAAGGAAATCCATGATCAAAGCTAGGAAGAAACAAGCACAAACGACGAATTTGTTGGCAAAGAAAGATATTCTAAGGCAAGTGCATGGAAAAAGAACAAGGTGACCAAGGAGGACATCCAACACGTTAAGGTGGCGCCTCGTCATCTTCCAACCAATCAAATTGTTCCAAGTCAACATGTCTAGGTTCAATGAACCTAACTTATCCATGGAATTGGTTTATATTTAGCAAAAAGACAACTGTCCCAAAATGTAATTTTCTCATTGGTCGAGAGGTAGTTAATTGTGACAAGCCCTAATTAGGGTTTTATTTTGTAATCTCGGTCGTTGATTTGAAATCAATCTTGGCCATTGAATTGTAATTGAGGAGCCTATAAATTGAGCTTGCCCCTCATTTGTAAAGTGTGAAGAGAGTAGTATGAAATTGTTGTGCATTGCTACTTCTAATAACAAAAGCTCTTATGCATGATTTGCTTTGAATCCCTTTTATTGTCAAGTGGTTTGCAAGGTTGCATATCTCCTTAACACTAGATTAGAATTAAAATAGAATTTGATTTGAATGTTTGTTAAATGAATGAAAGTTCTGATAGTATTGATTGGTGAGACTTAGCTCATACTTTCTTTGAATAGATGATTTTTATTCAATGCGTAAAGTTAGCCTGAGCTTTAAATTGTGGATGCTTAACTTCAATCTGAATGAGTATTGTTCAAGACATGAAAATTATAATCACACCCCTTGAAGATTGCACCCACTTTGTGTAGTTGTCCTAGGGAGGCGAAGCAAAGCGTGGTTACCAGTTTCACCTAATCAATATTGTCTCTTGAATTCTTAGGACATTAGAGCTTCTAAACCCTTATCTCCCTTTCAGTTTGTTTGAAGTCTGTGATCCAAAACCCAAACAATAGAGCTTTATTGTGAATTGAACGAGCCTGGTGTAAGTCCCTTTGTGTATTACCAACATATCACAACGCCCATTGAGCTTATCCACACGTCAAGACCTGACAAAAGAAACCTTGGAATCGCCATATGATCTTCTCGCAATCTTAGCATACACGGTGATTTTGTTCAAGAGAGGATATAGTGTCTTTGGACATTTTATTTTGTGTTCAGTGGGTAATAAAACACACACCAACAGTTCCCCACTCTCAAATGCAGTTTCATTTCTTTTTTTTCTTCTTTTCTCCTCTGAGAACGTGGATTCAATTCCTCTTTCTCTTAGAGCTTTACAAAAAACATTTATCCAATGTTGAGTGTGTAACAGAACTAGCGCAGAGAACTCATCAATTGATGTCATTTCTTCACCCTCATAATCTGGGTCTAGGATAGGTTCATCATACACTTTGTCTTCATTATAAGCTTTATTCAACACTTCTCCATCATCCTCTTTCACCTGATCTGGAATGTCATGAAGAATAAGAATCCGAGCAGATTTTAAAGACAATCTTTCATACTTTCTTACTCTTACTCTGTGCTCATCCTCACAATTAAGCCATTAATCTTCTAGGTGTTGGACATGAGCACGGTAACCAGCTATGGCCTTGGCAATATTCCCTTCAGGATCATAATACATTCTTTGAAGTGGAAAATATTCAAAATTATATGTTCTCAATTCTTCTTCACACAAGTCAGACACCCTGATTGCATTGCACTTATAATTCCCTATCACAATAGGAAATCTGAAAGAGGCCTTCTTCTGAAACTTGTTATAAAGAGCTTGAGACGGTTTTAACTGTCTCACCAATTCTAATAAAACAATTTTGTCTATTGGATACTTGGGCAGCATAAAAGGATGTCCATCAAACCCTTCCATCCTAATGTAGGAGTAAGTGGGGAACCGAACATACTAGCCTCCCATTGGTCTAATGACACTTTATGCCTCCAAGGACAATCTTTTGGCTTTATCACCTTCCATCATTCTGACCAACTTCATGGAGAACACATCATTAACTCTCCTATAATTCTCTTTGTATTTGTGGATAGTGATTTGGTGTAAATGAGCATATATCAAATTGTTTTTGACTTCCCTACCTAGAGTACCAATCTTTTTCAACCCTTGTTTGCTTGCCCTCATGGTGCAGGAATAAATCACATATGAAGACATATAAAAACATCTGGTTTTGGGAAATGCCTTTATCTATTCATATAATCTATCACTAAAGAAAATTTCCCCGATGCATTTGCACAAGATTTTGCATCAATCTGGATATTATTACAAACATCCAGGGTTCAAATTTACTGGCATCTCGTAAACCAACTATCATGCTCAATAAAGTTATAATATCTTGAATATCTTGGTTGAACATAGACCTTTGAATTACTTTGGTTTGTGGTGTAATCTGCTCTTGGCATCATTAGGGACTCATAATTTCTCTGTTGCGGGCTTCAGCATTTTGATATGTTTTGGCCTTTGCCTTCATATCAACATTATACATCTAGGTGAAAATAGGAAGCTCAAATGTGTATGTAATTCCTTTCTACAAGAGATCTAAATAAATTCTCCCTTCCTTTTCAACAACTCTTTTGTCTGGCTTATAATAATTCATACATTGCATAACCAATTCAAGGGCCTCCATTGCTGGCAGAAACCCTCCTGCTAAAAGTAACCCACTTGCTATAACATTTCGAGTACACTGAGAAGCATTTTCCTGTCGTACCCGAGTGTGAATTTCAACATCAGAAGACCACCCCATATGAGTATTTGTAACAACCACATTGATTGGTATGGCTTGCGAACTGCAATATTTAAATTCATCTTCTGCCCTTGCGTCATAAGTACTCATTTTCGCTGGTGTGTTCTGCATTTTCAAATGTGTGTCTTGTGTGCGAGTTAGGGTTAAATTTAACCAAATTTCTTATAGTTTATAAAACTTTCAATTCACCTTTCAACAAAATTAAAAATCAAAGAATAATCAACATTTCAATTTCTAAAGGGAAATACCATCTTTCGAGATCTTCACGCGTGAAAATAATTAACAGAATATCAGTTATCTGAAACATACCTAGTTTTGGGATGGGGGCCCTAGGTCGGTTGGCTAAACCTTTCCTATTGCAGGAGGTTGGTCACGAGGTCTAGTCTCCCCAACCCCCGTGGTACTAGAGGGCGTGTCGCACCAACACCGCCAATCACGTTAAAAAGTTTACCAGGCACACTGTAGTTTATAGGGGGTCGTGCTACCCAATTCCTGCAGTCTAAACAAAAAAAAAACATACCTGGTTCCGGTTGATAATGACAATCATTTTAGAATGGGACCCCAAAACCCTTGGTAGTTGTTCTCAGTTTCTTGAAATTTACCTTTCCTTGCACACCAATATTATTTTGTTCTTTCAATGTCCTTTGAAAATTTGCAACATGACACGAAGTAGAGTGTTATAAAAGCAACTACATGCTTAAGGTGGTGCTAAGTACATGAGTAAATCACCACCTTCATTAATTACCTATTATAATGCATTAATTTCTCGAATAAAGATGCAATCATTGCGAATTATGGTTCAAATTAGGAATGCCTAGATTTCTGCACGGGCTCGCTACTAGAGGAGAAAGACAATGTGATGATCATACGTGGCACTCTGGTGTCACTCTGATATTTTACGAGGCATAAGCCATTAAAGATACGTGATCACTGGGATTAAAACCTCCAAAATCAACTTTTAGGACAAATATCGGGATCCGGGGCACTTACCTCCAAGCTTTAGAAAAAAAAAAAGGGGGAACGAAAGAAAAGACCAAGAACCGGGTTCAAGAGAGATTAAAACATTTCAAAATAGACTCTTCGGTTTCTAAGTTCTGAGTAAGGAAAAGAAATAAAACTACCAAACTCCGATTAAAAAAAAATGATATCATCGGGATTGACACTTTTGGTCGATGACTTACCAAGCAAGGCTAGGACCAACTGAAGGTATAATTCAATTTGATACAACTGCACAACCCCAGGATTCCGGTTTTTGGTAATATATTAAACTTCATGACAAGACTGAAACACCAAATCTAGGAAAAAATAAGAATAAAACAAGGGCCAAGCAAAATTGAAAATGAGACCAGCAACCGACCAAGCCGCAGAACGACGCCAAAGCAAATGAAAGCGAAAGGGAACAAGAAAAAAAAAGGGGGTGCACACTTTGCCAAAGGGAAAAATGAGGCGTGTTGTGAGACCATACAACAGTATTTAGCACCTTATTTTATGAGGGAAATATTTAATACATCACGTATTATTCCATCAACGTCATATCTTCCAAAGAACAGAAATATTATGCATGGTTATCGCCAGTGGCGGAAATAAGGAGGGTGATTTGAAATGAGTCAATTCAAGTAAGACAAATTCAGATGAGTCTGAATGCAGATAGGACATATAAATAAGTCATCCAGTTTGGGGGAGAAGTCAATGCTAAATGGTGGGCATCAACCTTTTTGAGGAATTGTGGGCCATATCTCTAGTGCTATCTTTATTTATGAGCAGCTGAGCTTTATGTTGGACGCAAGGAATTAATTAAGACTGTCGTAAATGTCATCATCACTAGAAGGAGCTGCCAATTAACATAGGTAGGTCTTGAAGGAGTCAATAGGGCATGCATTAGTCTGTGTGAGCTTTGGAAGCTAGCGAAGGAGTTCAAACTTCAACGACGGTTGCTATTCAACACCATATTATTATATTTTCCTCCCTTCTATACTTCACGGTTGAGTCTAAGGGAGCCTCCGTGGACTTTGAGGGAAGTCAGAGGCAGTTATCAGGTCTTATGTGCTTGCTAGCTTCTTCATTGCTAGCCACCAGATTTGAAGTTGATAATTGGAAGGCCACCGAATCATTTCCAGGTTAGCATTTCAATGTAGAAAGTTATTAATCTTTCTTCTTGGCAAAGTATAGTCTGATAAGGAAGATTTTTACCCTCTTTATATATCATTATCGAAGTACAATTGTTGAATAATTTGTCTATGATTAATTTCCTATACTTAGCTTGTCAAATGAATAATAAGTTTCAGCAAGTAGTGGCTTAGAAGCTTTATAGGATTAAATTGCTTCTGCTGTTATGGGTTTCATGAAGGTATTTGGATATTACTCCTAGATGATGTTATCCTAGTGTTAGCGTTTCAAATCGCACCTCTAGAATGCGTTTTGGAAACGGATAGCTATGTGCAGTAAACTGCTCTTCAAATTAGAAGGGGAAGCTCCCTCTTTTGTTGAGTTGCATAAAGAAAGTAAACTAAACTTAATTTTGCCTATCTTTTTGGTTCAACTACGAGAACACAAGGTTATAGAACAGTAGATGTTGTAGCTGAGGTTTTCCCTTTAATGAAACTTGACAACTACAACTTAACTTACGCTAAAACGTTTTTATCCTCTCGAGTAAACACAGAGCAAGAGAGTCTAGAAATGGATGAGGTTGATTTTCTGACAAAGATACTTGGATAATCTTTCTTCAACATACATCTACTAAATTTCAATGCAAGCTAAAAAAGGAGATTATAAAAATATTACAGAAATATGAGAATTTATTTCAAAGGCAGCAAAGCAAGCTTCAATATTTTATTTCCTCACACTTCTAACACAAAACAATAAACGGAAGTCTGAAATATTTATATTGAGGGCAGCAAAGCAAGCTTTAGGATTTTATTTACTCAAACTTCTGGAACAAAGATTACAATTTCGGGACAACAAGTTGTAGCAAAATACTTGCAACATGTTATCAACCTGATTATAATTAACACATAACACATGCACTAAACAAGGATTTGCAGCTAAGGAGGCATGCAAACTTGCTCTTTACACAAAGTGAACTAACACTAAACGATAACAAACATGAAGGCATAAGCTCAGCGATTCTGTTATCACAAGCACGGCTCTGAACAACACTGAATAACAAAGAGAAGGCACTAAAGGCACTTGTGTCTTGTTATCACTAGCATGGCTAAACCAAAATGAGCAAACACTACTCTTATTTATAACTAAGCAGAGAAGTAGGGAACCCTAAAATCTTCTTGCTTTTATAACTAACACTTGCCAACATGCAAGCTTTATTTCTAAACCTAAAGAAAATAACATCTAACACCTAAGAAAGCATGTAAAAATAGAAAATGCCAACTCATTACAACTATTTTCCTTCTTCTTCAAAGAATGGATAAGAATTGAGACAAGAATAGAAAGAAAGCATGAGATAAGAATGGAAAGAAAGCTTGGAGAAAGCTTCTAGAAGATTGTTGCTTTAAATCTCTATCACATCCACCAAAAAGCGAGAAATTGCCTCTCTATCATGAGCATTGATACTATCTATAGCCATATTCCGCTTTTCTAAGATCTTCTCCCCTTTTGCAATCAAACTTAGAGAATCTTTGACATCTTCAGCTTCTTTATGAGTTATTTTCTTGAAAAACATCGCTGCCTCAAAAGATTACTCACTGATTGATAACTTGGCGGCTCTGCAACTGTGCTTTTGACACTTCTCTTGATTCTCCCATGGAAGAGTATTGCACAACTTTTTATGACACTTATCCTTTCGCTCATACCACTCCCTCTGCACATTCTTCAACTGAGATGATGACGTTTTATGTCCACGATGGTACTGAAAAGCACTTCCCAACACTGTTTGTTCAAATAATTATGACACAACACTTGTTTGGCTCTGAATTCAATGCGCAAGTACTCCATTATGAAAAAATTGAAGATTGACTGTAAACTCACCTAGGTTCTGACAAGCTCAGCACAAACCCTAAAAATGACTTGTTGATTTTCTTCATTAAACGGATGAATTTTTTGGAATTTTTTCTAAGATATGGATTTTGTTTAGAATTTCATTACAAGCAAACCCAGATCGTTCGTTTTTGAAAATTTGGAGTGAAGACTGAAAAAGCAACAAACCCTAATTTTCTCCGAAAAAAAGGCAGAAAAAGCTGACATTTGGGTATTGTTCAGAGGCACATTCTGGATGAACCCATTTGGTTAGATTTTGGAAACCTCAAAGTTTCACTGATAAAGCAGCCACTTGAAGTTTCACTAAAAAAGCTATGATATGGGTTTTGTCCAAAAGAACGTTTAAGATAGACCCAGAAGATTGGAAGTTGTAAATTTTAAAGTTTTCTCTAACATGCAAAATAAAAAGCAGCTGCTGCAACCTTGAGAAAATTCTTCAAAAATTATCCAGAAGATCGAACTAGTATAAACCGGCTTGCTGAAAATTGAAAAGAATGGCTTCCTTCTTCAAAGATTTGATGTTCTGGATGAAGAAGTATGAAAAAGCAAGCCTTCTTGAGAGCTGATCTGAAAATTTATTGAAAAACTAGCACTTTAAACTCTTGAATCTTGAAAATAAGGGTTTGAAGTTGCTGCTTTGTTTCTCCTTGAAGGCCACCTACAAGAAAATAAAGAATAATGAAACACAAAGGTGTCTTAAATATGCTTTGCCTTGAGAAAACAACTTTCTTTTGCCCTAATTCTTCAAAACCCTAATTCAAGTTTGTGCAATGAACTTAGACTTTTGTCTTCATCTTTAATTTTTGAAATTTTCAAAAATTTGATTAAGGCATTGGAAGTTGGGCGCCCTTCTTGGCTGGAGGTGACTATTTCACTCAGACTTAACTATTTTTTCATCATTTTCAACTTTTCCTCAATTTTCAACCCTAGTTTGATTCTGATTTCCGGCCTCCAGATTGATCTGATGAACGTGTTGAACGATTCATCATGGAGATTGATCAAATCTGACGACATTGTTTTGGAGACATCTTCAAAAAGTCAAGTGCCTCTCTCCTCCAGGGGCGCCCACTTTCTCCAATGTTAGCCATTTTCATAATCTTTGAATTTATACTTGTCTTCTGACCTTCAGATGAATTCATGATTCTAGGTGTTGTACTTGTTAGATTGACGGGCTGTCAGGTCCACTAGATAGCTGAGAAGATTCTAGAAGGGGTCTCTTGGATACCTCATCTCTGAAAACTGGCATCTGATGCCTCAAAACCCTAGGCGCCCTTCTCGTTCAGGGGTGCCCATCTCTTCCAGAGAGTTTTTATTTTGAGTTTTTCACTGTTGCTTGACTTTTGTCATTTCATTCACTTTTACTTCTCTGTTCAACCTGCGACATCTAATGATTGCTTGCTCTGATGGACGTGTTGATGATTGCATTGGACAGCTTGATCAAGTCTGACGAAGTCATGTTGGAGGCATCTTCTGCAAATTAGTTCATTTGACCTCATAAAAACTTGGGCGCCCAGTTTCACCAAACTTAGAATATTTTCATCATTTTTCATATTCAGAGTTTGAACACTTCTTATCATGGCTCCTATTTGATCTGAGTTTCTGGTCGACTGGATGATCAGATAAACGTGATGACGGATTCACCACGGAGCTGAGAGAATTCTGAGCAACAAAGCCCTGGAGGCAGAAACCCTAATTTTGACTTTTGATCCCTTGAAAAGTTGGGCACCTTTCTCCTTCAGGGGCGCCCATGGCTAGCAGACTTAGTCATCTCTATGCAATTTTCAAACTTTACCTCATTTGACATGCCTGTCTTGACCTCGACTGTCGGATACAAAAAAATTCTAAGGCATGGGAGTATGGGCGCCCTTCTTGACTGGAGGCGCCTGGTTTCACCAGAGTTAGCCAAATTTTTACATTTTTCAACTTTTTTAGCTTCTACTCTCCTTTCTCCGTTTTTTGTGCACGTTCATTGTTGGCAGCTTCTGTTTGATGCTTGAACATCTGATTCTGACACCTAGCAGCTGACTGACCTCCATTGATAACCTTGATTCTCCAGAAGAAACTTTTGAAAAAGCAAAATAGACCCACTAGAGCAAAACTGATCTTTTCGTGATTCTGACTGCACCAACCTGATGAGGAAGTATGTTAAGCCAATCAAAATCAGTCTCAACCCTAGAAGCCAAACTTTCTATTTTTAGAAAATTTTGCAAGTATCCATTTCGAAAGAAACACAGAAAAATGTTTCTATTTTTAGAAAACTGCTAAAAATAGAAATTTTCCTAAAATTTAGGGTTGAAAAACTGAAATCTGGGTATTGTTGATTTGGTCGATCTGAGCTGGCCTAGATTGTCGGATTTTGAAAATTTCAAGGTTTTGACCCCCATGCAAGGCATACAAACCCCAATTTTGACCTTTTTGACAGATTTAACAGTATTTGGACTCATTTCTTCAAAATGCCTAAGTGTAGCAAAAATTTTAATTTGGGTACAACAACTAGTAATAATGATTGTATATCTGTACACTTGTATCTACTGTCACCTAACCCAAACCTGTGAATGAGAAATAGAATTCTAAAGCAAAAGTCAAGTACTTGTCTATATGTTTCGAATTGTAATGAGTGTTATAAGGAGATTTGCAAATATTAGTATATATATAGAGAGAGGATATTCTATTACAATTCAGATTATGCAAATAGTTTGACAAAATGCTTGCATTGACAAACTGACGAAATCATAAAATTTTGATCCAACTAGTTTGGGTCATTACATAATTCCCAAAACAGGGGCAGCAGGAATAACTAGGGTCTATAGACCCTCAACAAGGCAACAAATCTTCTTCCAATGAAAGCAATCCTCTCCTATATGGTGTGACCCAGCTTAAATGGCCTCCAAATTCACAATTCTACCTTAAAACCTCCTTTTATAATCCCTTGGGATCTTTCTAGAATTTACATTTTATAATAATTTAATAACTTTAAAAAAAAACCATATTTTATCTCTTTATAAAGTGACTTATTATTTTCATTCTTTTGAACCATATGAGTTACTTTATAATTAAAATTAATTATATTTTCGCACAATCACCAAGTTGTGGAAAATACTAGAATAGACCCAAGATGAATTTTGACCACGCCAAAATACTCTTAAGCTCTCAAGATATCAAACATTATGAAAATTGGTGACTTCCAAAAACAGAAAACTTCTACAAAAAGTGTGGAGAGCTCCCAGAATGTTGAAATTGCAACTAGGAAGTACTGTTGGACTCATCTTGTTTACTTGAAATCACTACCACTATCATAATTCTTTTCCAATAAAGTTTGCATTCTCCAAGAACGCTGGAACTTTCCAAGAATGTTAGAATGAACCAAGAAGGGAAGATTAAAATAACCCCATAACTATTGGTCCATGCAAGGTGCAATGCCCCCTAAATCTACTTCTAACCCTATAGAACTCATGATAGCTACTAATGCGTCAATTGTCATCTTTTTCTCTATTTTCTTCTCCTCATAACACACAAGGAGAACCTCAACTCTTTGTCCACTACATTGCATATCACAACATTTTGCCCACAGATCCATGCAAGGGGAAATTAAAGGCAACCGGTGCCTCTCAGACATAGGACACAAAAGTTGCATATCACCATTCTTGGCTATGTAACTACTTTGTTATGTTTCCAATCGAGGTCCCTACACTTAACACCACTTTTTGTTCTGATTAAGGTAAGCAATGTTTTTGAAAAGGCCTAGACCCTTCCCTTAAGCCATCCTCAAAGTTATAAGGTAGCATAAACATTCTCTTGTTTTCAAAGAATTAAGCAAATCAAGACAGCAAAGGACAACCATGAGGAACAATGACGACACAACAACAACAAAAAACACAATAAAACCTTAGAAACTACCAACCTAAAGTCAAGCTGGTTTAAATTCAAATTGTCGCAAGGATCCTTCTTCCCTAAACTTCTTTTTTTGGAACAAGAAAGATTCATAAGACCACAAGCAGATCCACCATCCAACCCCGAAACCTTAAAAGAGGTATCCATCACCATACAATTTGCAAGGGCTTTCCCCCTATTTTCTTCCTTGACACCACTTTTGTTGCTTGTGATGCCATTTTTCTATTGAAAAAAAAAGAAACCCTAGAAAAAAAGAAAAAGAAAAAAAAAATTAAAAGAACCCTAGCAGCTACAAGAAAATAATTGAAAAACAGAAATAAAATAAAGTCAATGTAAACCCTAGTAGCTAGAATGAAGGCAAGAAAAATAGAGTTAAATCCCTCTCAAATACAGCAGATAAACTCGCTAAAATCGGTCAATGTCCACTATGAATCCCTCAATATTACCTGCAAACAAATGCAATCTGCTCAAATATGTCAAAAGGTCAAAATCTCAAATGAAAGAATGTGAAAAATGTCCAAATTTGAGTGTTTTAATGGGCAGGCTGGTCTTTTGTTCTGCCGAGTGAGTTTTCCCATTGGAAGATGCAAGTTTTTGGCTAGTTTTCAACAGTTTTTATAGAGAGTTTTTGGGTGTGTTACTCACTAGCACTGTTTGCTTCAAGAGAACTCGGAAGTTGGCGAGTTACTCAAGGATAATATTTACCGCATTTACATTTGAAGTGCTTGGGTAACACACACACAACCTCTTAGTCATAAACTAATATTTTACTTTGAGTGGCTTCTTCATTGTTTCATGGTGTTATTGTTCATCCATATTATCTTGGGTGTCATCAATCACATTGCCTCAATGTTACAAATATCATCATCCTCAATGAATTGCCAAGGATATGAAATTTTCATATTGGAAAAACATTGACAAATAAGGTTGGTAAATCAAAACAAATATTATATATCATTTACTAAATCAAAAAATTAATTACTTAAATTATCTCCATTTTTTCCCAAATTTTGAGTTAATTGTGATTTCTAGAAAGAACGACGATTTTCACTATTAGGTAACAACACAAACTTTTTAAATCACTCAAGGGGGAGAGCTTGACTACTTTTTCAAATATCAAAACAAAAGTATGTAGACCTACTTCATAAGAGTTATCTTCAAAGTCACTCTCTTTGAGTTCTTTGAGATTAAGTCGATGCATTACTTCTTGTTTTGGCATTTCTAATGGAGATAGTTTGATAATAGCATTCCATTTCCATGGCAACAACATAGTGTGGAAAACATGTGTCATTTTTCAACTACACATTTAAAATGAGAAAAATGCAGAAAACACATCAAATTTAAAATAACGATGTAACTTCCATGAAAATAACAAAATAATATTTTTTGTTATTAATTGCCAAATACAATGCATAAACATCTAAATGCAAATAACACATATTAGATATGAAAATGATAACTATGATGAAAATGGTGGCAAACATTTCAATTTGCAATACCTTTAAAATAACGATATAACCTCCATGAAAATAATAAAATAATATTTTTTGTTATTAAATGCCAAATACAAGCATAAACATCTAAATACAAGTAACATATATTAGATATGAAAATGGTGGCAAACATTTCAATTTGCAATACCATCAAAGTTTCAAACGCATGTTTTATAACTTAAAAATCATTGCACTTTTTTGAATAAATTCTGATTGTTTGTTTGTAGTATTGTTCACAATTTTTCAAATTAATGACAATTTTTTGGTTAACGCCACAGGTTTGACCAAGTAGATTCAAGGTTTGAATGTTGTGCCATATGGCACAAATATATGCCCAATTCTTTTTTACTTGCATTAGTTTGATTAGTAATACTACTATGGTGTAATAATTAATTCATGCTCTAACTAAAATACATGTTTTGAATGACAAACCTCAAATCTTTGGGACATTGCCCTTTGAACCATATGTTGGGCATTCAACATACAATTCTGATTCTTCTTCCAGGAGGGGTGTGAGACTCAATCATATAAGATATCATCATAGATCCCCTGATTGCAGCTACATCACCAACTTCCTTATCTCTTCAAGGGGTTATTTAACTCTGTATGTTATTAGCCCTACATCTTCAATCCTCTCTAGCCATGTGATTTTACCATCAAAGATTGCCAAAGCTCCTTCAGAACAGACCTCTTTAGATGCCATCTTCTGACAGATTGTTATTGATCAGATAGTAGTAAATAAAGCACATTATGTTTCCAATGAGGCCTAATTTTGGATGACTTTTTACTAAACTACTATGATATGAGTGATTTATGACATGACAGTTTCTCTCTCCAAACAAGATTATTTAACGATGTATCATGGTGGTTGGTAGCTCTATGAAATCTTTTTCTCCCTAAAGACAACAAAAGGTTTTTGCTTAAAATTATCTTCAAGAAGGGTTTACTTTTTTTATCATTACAGCTACAAAACTCTTGTAAATGCCAGAGTTTGTGGGTTCTCACTTCATGAACATTGTCTTATTCAATGCTTTAGGCACTCTCTTACTTCGCAGAGAGGCATAAATTATAGGTACAGCAAAGGCTGGTGATAGTGTGTAATGTCCATGAGTGGTTCAAAAATAATGACTACCCTCAAATAATAATATTAAGCTTTCACATATTTTTTTAAGCTGTAACTTTTAAAGCATTATAAAAGCCACAGCCTTAAAGATTTAAGTAAAAAACATATTAGCGTTTTCCAGATATTTTTACTTCTACATAAATATTTAAACCATATATCTATATGACAAATGCTTGTATATTTTCCAAATATTGATATCTTTCAGCATTTTTTGGATAGATTTATTTAAGATGTTAGAGCTTGTACTGATATCATAGATAGAGTTGTCTTTTAAGTCCCTTGCCCAACTTTTTGTCATTTGTGAAAATGGATATAAATCTTTTCTTTCTTTCTTTATTGGACCCTTCAGACACTACAATTTATCAATTGTATCGATAACTATGGCATCTTATATGGTTAGTTTCAGTTAACTCTCATCCCAAAATTGATTTTAAACATGTAAGATGATCAGATTTTGAAACACTAAAAACTAGATTGCAATTATAAGACTGGGAAAAAAACGCAAGTCAGTAGATAGCCAACTAATTATTAAATGTACAATCCAAAATATTCTGACACTGATATCTAATAGCTCATAGACAAAACCCACAAATATATTGGAATATTATTTTTCTTAAGGAATCATTGTAGATGAGAACTGAAATTTATTTCCAATGTTTTACTACTCACCAGCGCCACTTAGAAACACAAACAAGAATTGTGCCATCAAAGTGTTGACATTTGCCACAAGGAGGCAAAATGGAGAAACCGCAAGAACTGGGGAACCACCAAATGTTGTTGAAAGTGATAATCTGTGCATAGCCATATTAATTAGAAAAATTAACTTAGGCAAGATAAACTGAGAGAAGATCGTATGCAAGCAACAAAAATAGGTGATTAATTTTAAAAGAATCTCTTTAAATATACCCTATCACTAGTTCCTGTGGGATTTTTATAATAGTTTGGATTCTGTAGTACTGTTACTCTCAGACCCCAAGTTTTAACATAAAACTTTGTATTCACCTAGCACCAAAAAGGCTTACAGGAATCTAAAGTAAATATCCATTCATACAAGGGAGAAACATTTTGCAATTTTGGCTAATCTTAATATAGGTGTTGTACATTATGGTTAACAGCGCCATATATAGCTAAGAAGAAGCGATTGCAACATTAATATATAGATTGAGCATATTGTTAGGAATTAAGTTATAATAAGAGTATCAGAAAAGGATCCAATCAAGCTAATCTTGACTAACACAAGTTTGAACTATGTGTTTTAGTATTTGAAGAAGAATATTCTATTAAGATGTCATTAGGTATATGAGCAATGGGTGCACTGTTTGGACCCTATCAACACAAACAAGAAATCAGAAATTGGCTCAACTCTAGTACGAACAATAAAGTGTCCACAATTGAAAATCCTTTAACCTTATTAATTAGATTAATGATTGTTTGACTTTGACTATTTTAAACAACATTACTAATTATTCAACTGACTGGAGCATGTTGTTAATAAGAGAAACTTTTCAGATTTGTTGGATAACCAAATAATTCTAAAGTAGTATAGGAGAACATATAGAAGGAGAAGCTCCATATGTAATGTTGAGCGTTTGATGCAAATGAATTGCTCCCCAAAGAATAAAAGTATGTTATATCAGATGTCCTTGTTGTAAGGGAAATATGCATGCATATACCTCTTGTGCTACATTGAATGGCACGTGCATGTAGCATATACCTCCAAAGCATGTCAACACACACAGAAATTCCTCACTGTTTGTGAAATGATCAAAGATGCACCCTAGACACAACAAGATTACTTATATGATATCTTTTCATAAATTCCTCAATGGGTTTACCTCTTTTGCAAAGTCATCGGACTCTAATAGACTTAAATTTGGTGGAATGTGTCATATAAAGTTCAATTCAGTCTCAGCATTCCTCAATTTGAAGGAAATATTGACATAGATGCCTTTAACACTTATATTCTGAAGCTCAAATCATATTTCTCTGTCAACAGATTTAGCAACAAGGAAAAAATCACTTATGCTGTACTAAAGCTCATGTCACTCTCCTTTGAAGATAATAGAGCAACAAGGAAAATTTAGCAAACAATGATCTGCAAAGCTTACACAAGAAGCAAATATGAAAAAGCCCCAAATTGCCTTGATAGAAGAGGAGGCAGGGGATCTGTTATATAGAGATCAAATGTAGGTGACATTATTACATACAACCATTCACCTATATCCCAACTACATTAAATATTATAGCATGATGACCAAAACACTAAATAAGTCAATAAGCCCAATGGTCATCATGGTTGTCATTCTCCCCTTTAATGAACATTGGGAAGAACTTGAAGTAGATCTCAAAGTGTCTAGAACCTTTCGTGATCTAGAGGTTTCGTGAAGGTATCTGCTATCTTAGCCTCTAAACTACAATACACAATCTCACTCAATCCATGTTGAACCAATTCTCTAATGTAGTGATGTTGAATCTCAATATTCTTGGTCCTACTATGAAACATTGGATTCTTCGTCATTCGTATAGCATTCTTGTTGTCACGATACAAGGTAGATCCATTCTGTATTTGGTGCAAATCCTCCAATAATTGTCTCAATTATACTGTCTGGCAAGATGCTAATGTTACAGTGTGTACTCTACCTTTGCTATAGAAAGTGATACAATCAACTAGTCCTTGGAATTCCAAGAAATTTTTGGAAAACCAAGACTAAAAGTGTAACAAGAAGTAGACTTCCAGTCATTTTTGGAACCTGTTCAATCTGAATTTGTATAGTCAATCAACCAACTATCATTTAAATGCTAAAGTCTAAGACCATAATTGGGAATCCTCTTAATTGCACTCCAATGCGTTTTCTTAGGTTCTAACATGAATCTAAATAACAAGTTCACTGCATATGTGATAACTAATCAAGTAGTAGTCAAGTTCATCAAACTACCAATCAACTCTTTGTATAGCATGAGGCTACTAGATCTAACACATCTAAATTAGACAACTCCAACTTCAATGGGTGTTGCAACTAGTTTTCAACTCTTCATCTAGAAAATTTGTAGGATATCTAAAGCATATTTTTTATTAGACAGATTGGAACATGATTGACTCCTTTAAAAAGAAAATTGTTGTAGGTATGATTCTATCTTGGAATACCATTCCCTTGGTGACAGCTTAAGACTATACAAGGACTGCGTAAATAGGAGATCAAATCCTTAAAGGTCAAATATGAGATTTATCTAATCCTCTCTACTAACCTAAACAACTCTAGATCTATCCTCAGATCTAAATCTATCCTGTGACTGTCCAACTGCAAAAAAAATCAAAAGCAAGTTAGGGTTTAGAGAAAATAAACTAAAAATGAAATGAACAGTAAATTGCACAGACAATGATTAGTTCAACTCTATCCCTTAGATCTGAAAGTTCTCATGAGATCAAAGAAAAAGAAATACTACATAGGTTAATATTCGCACAGCCATCCACAATATTAGTGGAAGAGTCTAAGGAAAATCACAATGTAAATATTTTTCAAGTTTAATGTACTTGAACCTCCTTATTCCAAGTGCAGATTCAAAGCACAACTCTATGATAAGCACAGAAAATAGATCTCACCAATTTAATCAAATTTAAAAAAATAAACCAAAACACATCATCACCAAGGTTGCAACACTTGAAACACAACAGGCATGATCCTTTACTAATTTGAAAATATATGTCAATTACAATCTTCAGTAGGACTTTCCATGCTAAATTTGCTATAGTTCACTAGTATACAAAATGTCAACCCTTTACAATGTCCACAGTAAGGCAATAAATAGCCAGTCTTGGGAGTCTAAAATCAAAATCCTAGGTAGGTCGGCCTAAATCCAACATCGGTGCCTGGGCCCAAAATTACAACTTTCGAAACATAAGTTACAAAAATAGACAACTACAAGTTTTTCAGAAATGACTACATGAGGTGGCCCAATCCCAAGTGCAAGCAACAAGAAGAAAGAGAGTCAAGCTCCATTTAAAACAAGCACTCCTCACAAAGACAAAAAGGACAAGAATACATTCAGATCTTTCCCTCCGAGACAATCTCATATGACCAAGTTCAAAAGTTCCTTTTTTGGCTATTGTTTTTCATGCAATCATTTTGGTAATAAAGCAAGAGATTTAAGAGTACATGTGAGATATAATTATGGTTAGAACAAAAATAGAAGTTCATATGGGTGGACAAAATGGAACTATAACTCATTTGCTCCATTAGTAGATTATAATATCATATGTTACAAATGCAACAACTATGGGCATAAAGCAAGATTTTGCAGAAGTTATCTTATAGAACCTAAACCGAGCAAGAAGAAGGAAACCATGGGTAATCAAAGGAAAGAACCTACTAAAGTTTGGAAGAGGAAGCAAGAGCAAGAGAAGGAGAAATCTATACTTGTGCAAACTGCACTTCATGCAAAAGAGGTATCAGTAAGTTCATGAGGAGAAGTACAATTCAGGGGGAGTTAATCATTGCATCATCTTTTAGCTCCATGGAGAAGAAAATTCAAAGATAGATCAGCTGATGAAGATTCTTTGGGAGAGTTATAAGAAAAGGAGAATGATGCCATTGATGTCAAAAGGATGACCTTCATTTATCAGCCATAGATAGAGAAGGAAGAGTTGAAGATGTGTAGAGAATAATGAGATAGCTAAACAAACTCCTGATTTGTTGAATTTAAGAAGATGATCCAAATTAGTTTTGGATAGCTATAAAGAAAATATGTCACCCAAGCAATATAGAAACAAAGGATAGTGTAGTGTAGAAAAGGGGAGCATAAGAGAATTGTCGACAGAGGAAGAAGTATATTCTTA
Organism: Sequoiadendron giganteum; assembly: GCA_007115665.2. Taxonomy (NCBI): domain Eukaryota; kingdom Viridiplantae; phylum Streptophyta; class Pinopsida; order Cupressales; family Cupressaceae; genus Sequoiadendron; species Sequoiadendron giganteum. The sequence continues at coordinate 146,025,280 of CM021106.1, read as the reverse complement.
TTGCAATAGATGTGAGTATTGATCTATTTGTGGAGAAATGTATGTTACATTCCTTTGCCATTGATGACAAAGGGGGAGATTTGGAGAAAGGGGGAGAATTATGTTTTCCATCAATGACAAAGGGGGTGATTGTTGGAATTGATTGTCATTGATATCAAAAGAGTATGAGAGATTATTAGAATATTGTCATTGATGTCAAAGGTGAGAAGAGCACTTTGTCAATAGAAGAAATTGTATGATGGACAAAGGCCAAAGGCCACTAATCAATGTTCGAAGACCAAGTAAAATCGGATTGAGAAGAGTGGATAAAAGATGAAGTGTGTGAGTGGAGCAACAAACGATATATCAATAATGAAATGAATCATATGTCAAAGCTGAAATAAATCGAATTCAATAAAGGATTGAATCAAATATCAATAAGGGAATGAATAGAAGATATATTATGAAGCACTTCTTACATGATAAAAAAATTATTTAATTAAATAAAGATTAGTTTTAACCAAAAGTCACAAGGGTGCGGTGAAGTGTTGTCTCATGATGAGACAAGATATATAAGAGAATTCATTCCATGAGATGTTATGTGTGGGAAAGTTTTATCATTTAAGAGTGAGTGAGGAATAAAAAAAAGGAGGAAGGTTTTATCATTCAAAGAAGAAGTGTATGGAATTAGAATATGTAGCATGAAGTAAATAAGAGGAATATAGAAGAATGAAGTGAATGAATATTATTAATTGAAGATCTGGTTAAGAATAGTCAAGAGACATGTTGAAGAGCTATGACCATTGAAGAATAAGAAAATAATAGAAGATCATTCAAAGGCAGCCATTAAGGAGAAATAAAAAAAGAGAAAGAAAAAGTATTAAAAGGCAGCAATTAGTCTTAACAAAAAGACATATCCTTTTAAAGAGTTATTTTTTTTCAAAGAGATGCAATTCTTCATTGAGATGTAAAGATATAAAATAAATGTGTGTGGAATAGAAAGGAAGATCTATTAGTCAAGAGAGAAGTGTGTGGAGGATAAAAATATATATTATCGTGGATATGTGTGAAAAGGTAGCAATCAAGTTTGAAAAGGCAGTAATTATTATTTAAGAGGAGTCATGACTATTTGAAGGGTCATTATCTTTGAAAGGATGTATCTCTTCAAAGAAATATGAAGATATATCATAAGAAATGTGGGAGAAGTGTGGAATAAATGTAATATCATACAAGCAGATTTGTGAAGAAGGGAAGTGTGTGAGACACAAAGATATATCATTCAAGAACAAGAAGATTGAAGAAGAATATATGCAAATTTGTGTATGAATATTTAAGAAAGAGAATATATGCAGATTTGTGTGTGAATATTTTCAGGAGGAGAATATAAAAGGAGATCATTAAAGGCTGTTTGTAAAGAAGATTTATTCTCAAGAAGACAAGATTCTATTCAAGAGGTCGTTGCCTCATATTGGAGAGGTTGGTGCCCCATATTGACGAGGTTGGTGTCTCTTGCTGAGTTGGTGCTCAGTTGTGGGGATTGGGGTCTCCAGTGGGTTGGTGCTCGCGAATTGTATAAGAGGGGATTGGTGTCTCCTGTAGGTTGGTGGCTACAAAGATTGTAAAAGAGATTTACATAAAAAGCAATATTTTTCTGTAGTTTTATCCCGTAAGGATTTCCACGTAAATCGTGTGTTCTTGTGTTGCATAATTGTTAGATCTTATGTGAATGATATTGTGCAAGTGACATTCTTGTGGATGTTAGTTTAAAAAATAAAGAATTGTCTTATATTGATTCATCCCCCCCTTCCCCCCTCTCAGTATAAGTGTGTGCTCATCATTGTTATGTGCCATTATTCTCCCCACATGTTTTGCATCAACCTTTCAAGTTTGAGATAGACACCTTTGATTTTATACTTTTATTGAACATCCTATACTACACCGTTGTAGAAATATCAATAATGGAATAGTTGTTCTCAGCCTAAGTTTGAGAATTGTGTGTGACTATTTAAATTGTGTGCCCACAAAAATCTCAATTCATAATATCAAAAGGCTTTCCAAGTGGACTGATATGTGACAAAAAGATTTCCAAGTGATGATGAGAATGCTTTGTTATGTGCTACTAATCTACCCATATGCAGAAATAACACTATGTTAAAGTGGACCGATGCATAACAAAAAGATTTCCGAATGATAATGAGAATGCTTTGTTTTATTCCATCATTCACCCTACATGTCTTGCATCAACCTCACAAGTTTGAGAGGGACACCTTTGATTTTATACTTGTGTTCTCATGATTAAAACATCCTATCTCATACTATTGTAGAAATATCAATAATGTAATTCAGCCATTCTCAACCTAAGTTTGAGAATTGTACATGATTGTTTAAATTGTGCACCCATGGAAGTATAAAATTCATAATATGTAGACAACTATTCACTTGTAGCATAAACTTTTGCAATTTGTACAACTAGAATGTTTGCACCAACTGTCATTGACCTATGCACAATATATGAGAATAAGCAATGAGATGACCTTTAGCATCCATTAGGCCAAACTAGCCTATATGACCTATCAAAATGAACTTATTTGTTTACATAAGGTTTCTATGAATGTCCATCTTTTCAATGCATTCTCAAAGGTTTGAATGTCCCAATTTTAAGATTGCATCTTGTGGTTGAACATAACTGTTGTACCCCAAATTAAAAAATTTGCTACACTTAGGCATTTTGAAGAAATGAGTCAAAATACTATTAAATCTGTTAGAAAATGTCAAAATTGGGGTTTGTATGTCTTGCATGGGGGGTCATAAACTTGAAATTTTCAAATCTAACAATCTGGATCGGCTCAGAACAATCAAACCAACAATACCCAGATTTCAATTTTTCAACCCTAAATTTTAGGAAAATTTCTATTTTTAGCAATTTTCTAAAAATAGAAAAAAAATTGCGGTTTTTTTGGGTTTCTTTCGAAATGGATACTCGTAAATTTTTCTAAAAATAGAAAGTTTGGCTTCTAGGGTTAAGACTGATTTTGATTGGCTTAAAATACTTCCTCATCAGGCTGGTGCAGTCAGAATCACGAAAAGATCAGTTTTGCCTAGTGGGTCTATTTCGCTCTTTCAGAAGCTTTTTCTGGAGAACCAAGCTCATCAATGGAGAACAATCAGCGGCTAGATGTCAGAATCAAATGTTCAAGCGTCAAGCAGAAGCTATCAACGATGAACGTGCACAAAAAACGGATAAAGGAGAGAATAATTTGAAAAAGTTGAAAAATGCTAAAATTTGGCTAACTCTGGTGAATCCAGGCGCCTCCAATCAAGAAGGGCACCCATACTCCCATGCCTTAGAAATTTTTTGTATCCGGCAGTCAAGGCCAAGGCAAACACGTCAAACGAGGAAAGAAATTTGAAATCTCGAAATTTTTTCTAAGTCTGCCAGCCATGGGCCTGAAGAGAATAGGCGTCCAATTTTTCAAGGTACCAGATGATGGAATCAGAGTCAGAGCTCCCAAGCAATGTTGTTTAGATTCATCCCAGCTCCGCAGAGAGTCCGACAGCACAGTCATTCGATCATGCAATCATCCAGAATCCGAGATTGTACAGAGGAGTTCCAAGCTGGAGACAGAATGCAACTTTGAAGGTAAAAAACAAATAAATTGTCTAAGTCTGATGAACATGGGCACCCTTGGAGAAGAAGGGCGCCCAAGATTTTAAGAGGTTTAATGATGAAATTTGCAAAAGA
>CM021106.1:145990147-146020757 GCA_007115665.2 Sequoiadendron giganteum | reverse complement strand
TAGTCAATTTTTTGAAAATTTCAAAAATTGAAGATGAAGACAAAAGTCTAAGTTCATTGCACAAACTTGAATTAGGGTTTTGAAGAATTAGGGCAAAAGAAAGTTGTTTTCTCAAGGCAAAGCTTATTTAAGGCACCTTTGTGTTTCATTATTCATTATTTTCTTGCAGGTGGTCTTCAAGGAGAAACAGAGCAGCAATTTCAAACTCTTATTTTCAAGATTCAAGAGTTTAACTTGCTAGTTTTTCAATAAATTTTCAGATCAGCACTCAAGAAGGCTTACTTTTTCATATTTTTTCATCCAGAACATCAAATCTTTGAAGGAGGCCATTACTTTCAATTTTCAACGGTTTATACTAGTTCGATCTTCTGGATAATTTTTGATCAATTTTCTCAAGGTTGCAGCAGCTGCCTTTTATTTTGCATGTCAAAGAAAACTCAAATTTTACAACTTCCAATTTTCTAGGTCTATCTGAAATATTCTTCTAGACAAAACCCATATCATAGCTTTTTCAGAGAAACTTCAAGTGGCTGCTTTTTCAATGAAACTTCGAGGTTTTCAGAATCTAATCAAATGGGTTCATCCAGAATGTGCCTCTAAACAAAACCCAGATGTAAACTTTTTTCTGCTTTTTCGGAGAAAATTAGGGTTTGTTGCTTTTTCAGTCTTCATTCAGAAATTTCAAAAACGGATGATCTGGGTCTTCTTGTGACGAAATTCTAAACAAAACCCATATCTCAGAAAAAATTCCAAAAAATTCATCCGTTAGACGAAGAAAATCAGCAAGCTAAAAATAGAAATTGCACCAAAACTTGTCAAAACCTAGGCGAGTTTACAGTCAATCTTCGAGTTGTGCAGAATGGAGTACACTCCCATCGAATTCAGAGCCAAACAAGTGTTGTATCATGATTATCTGATCGGATGATGTTGAGAAGGCTTTGAGGAAAAGGACAAGTATTGGGAAAAGTTGTAGAATACTCTTCTGTGGGAGAATCAAGAGAAGTGTCTGAAGCATAAGGTTGCAGAGCCGCCAAGTTATCAATGAGTGAGTCATCTTTTGGGGCAGCGATGTTTTTCAAAAATAGAACTCATAAAGAAGCTGAAGATGTCAAAGATTCTCTAAGTTTAATTGCAAAAGAGGAGAAGATCTTAGAAAAACGGAATATGGCTATAGATAATATCAACACTCCTGATAGAAGGATACAGTTTCCCAATTTTTGGTGGATGTGATAGAGATTTAAAGCAACAATCTTCTAGAAGCTTTCTCCAAGCTTTCTTTCCATTCTTATCTCATGCTTTCTTTCTATTCTTGTCTTAAATCTTATCTATTCTTTGGAGAAGAGAAAGAAAACAGTTGTAATGAGTTGGCATTTCCTATTTTATATGTTTTCTTAGGTGTTAGATGTTATCTTCTTTAGGTTTAGAAATAAAGCTTGCATGTTGGCAAATGTTAGTTGTAAAAGCAAAGAGATTTTAGGGTTCCCTACTCCTCTGCTTGTGTATAAATAAGAGCAGTGTTTGCTCATTTTAGTTTAACCGTGTTTGTGATAACAAAATTGCTAAGCCTATGCCTTCATGTTTGTTATCGATTAGTGTCAGTTCACTTTGTGTTAAGGGCAAGTTTGCATGCCTCTTTTAGCTGCAAGTTCTTGTTCAGTACATGTGTCTTGTGTCAAGTGATAATCTGGTTTGATCGCATGTTGCATGTATTTTGCCACAACTTGCTGTCCCGGAATTGTAATCTTGGGCCAGAAGTTTGAGTAAATAAAGTCCTAAGCGTGCTTTGCTGCCTCGATATAAAAATCTCAGATTTTCGTTTATTGTTTTGTGCCTAGAAGTGTGAGGAAATAAAGTCTTGAGTGTGCTTTGCTACCTTGATATAAAGTCTCATATTTCCGTAATGCTTTTATGATCTCTTTTTCAATTTGCATTGAAATTCAATAGATGTATGTTGAAGAAAGTTTATTTAAGTATCTTTGTCAAAAAATCAATCTCGTTCATTTCTAACTCTCTTGCTCTACGTTTACTTGAGAGGCTAGAAATGTCAATAGCGTATGTTAAGTTGTAGTTGTTAAGTTTCATTTAAGGGAAAACCTCGGCTGCAACATTTAGAGTTCTATAACCTTGTGTTCTCGCAGCTGAATCAAAAAGATAGGTAAAAATTAGTTTAGTTTACTTTCTTTATGCAACTCAGCAAAAGAGGGAGCTTTCCCTCCTAATTTGAAGAGCAGTTTACTGCACATAGCTGTCCGTTTCCAAAACGCATTTCAAAGGTGCGATTTGAAACGCCAACAATAACCAAGGCACTATCAATCATAAAGAAGATTGTCACAGTTATCTACCTTCCACCACCATGATAACCATCCTAAGCACGTGCCCATAACACTTTGACTTGGTTACACTTGCATATGATTCATTTGCACTTTTTAACAAAATATGAAGCTCTTCATACTAGCGGACAAGTTTTTGATACTATCAAATTGATTGTATGTGTGGCTTCCCTTATATTGGACAACCAAGAGATCTTATAGAGTAAGGTTCAAGGCACATGGCACATATATCCATTGGGACTGCATCAAGTCTTCAACTTTATAGAAGAATTCACACAGGTCTTCAGCTTTAGCAGGGCATTCACATAAATCTTCACACAACATTTGCTTGAAAAGGCAGCATTTTGGTAAAGGAAGATCACTATATGAAAAGAAAAATTAGAGAAGTTAACAAGATTTGCAAACATCCAAATAATCTGAATCGAGATGAGAGTTTGCAGTTCAATGATTCAGGGAGACCCATTGTACATATGCTCAAAAATCATAAATAATTATAATTAACTAATGTCTTCTGTTTATTTAATATTAAGTAGGGAAATTAATTATTGGAAGGCATTAACTATTACAAGGTGGTTAGTGTTGATTATCTCCACCCCTCATTATAATTAGGGTTATCTAACAAGGAGCCATCTTGTCTTATCCTACCATTCATCCTAATGATGAATCACGCTGGTGTTGCTCCAAAACATTGACACTTCATTGTAATTTAGGTTATCTATACAAGAACTTCTATCATCTTATCACTCATTCTGATTATGAAACACATTGCTGTGGTTCAAAACTTTAATCTCTTTCTAAATCTCCCTATTCACAATTTATCTGAAACCTAACATTTTAAAACGAAAATCATTGCCAATGGTGAATAGATTGTGTTATTGTGTCAGAAATTCCATACCCTCTACAACATCCACACTATAATTTGCACTTGTTTTAGTATCCACTCCCGTAGCATGTCTTAGGTTGCACTTAATCAATTGCATTAGCCCTATACCCAATCGAAAAGTGTGAAATTGTGCCAAACCTGATGATTTCGTCAAATTGTAAGATCTTCTAAACACCTCTCTTTATTTTCTCCCATTTCGATCACATTCCTCAAGAACCCGTCTCTTAGACTTTGGCATATATGTGCTAGCATCTACAAAAAAGAAAATAAAAATAAAGAATTAAAAAAGAGTCATGGCAGCAGCATATTCAACGATTCCTAAATATCCATTCGACGCAAATTAATGTCGCAACTTCCCAATGAGATTTCCCATTTGTTCTCATATTCGCACCAAGCCTCCTCCAATTCAAATTCCTCTCCCATTTCTCTTTAGAAACAAGAAACAAAGTTTTCTTGAGGGATTTTTTGTTATTAGCTTTTGTTTCCTTGAAAAATTTGCTGGTTATTCCCCTCATAATTTGTGCATACTAAGTTTTCTAAATTGCTCAAAAAATCTATCATGTTCTCTTGCTAATGCTTCAATACTCACACCATATTCTACAACACCCTTGACCTTGGCTCCATATTCTACAAAAGGTTATGAAGACTTTATCTCCCATTGCTGGTTTTTCATACCATTGGAGGTAACAAGCATAAAAGTTCTTCACATTGGCCAAAATCCTTCTTATCAAGAAAACCCACTTTGGGGTTCCTTTGATAAGAAAAAATCTTAGTTTCTATCTTGATTTTTATCGTTCATAAACTAATCATTTTACAAGCTTTCATCAATAATTTATTGAATAATCCTCTGTCATACATCCATTGCATAAGAGTTGTATTATGATTATATTTACAAAAATGCCACAATAAAATCATCATCTTCATCCCCTCCTCCTCCTCCTTGAGAGAGGCAAGTGAAGTGGAAGCTCCTCTTTTGAGCTCCTCCATCTATCCCATTTTCTCTCCTTTCTTCTATATCTAGGGATCTCCATCCTTTCGAGCCACGCATAATTTGGAGAGGTTATCTCTTGTGAAGACTTGCTTTTTCTTTTTAAAAATATATTAAAAGGTTCCCTTTGTAGTCCTCTCTTGACTCAAGGTATACTTTTGATTCATCCTTGCATTCTTCCATCCTTATTAGAATAATACTTATATTATGTTTATTTAATGGTCATTCATGTATTATATTGTAATCAGTTGAGTAAGGTCGTGTTCTCGATCTTTTGCAATTTCTTTATTAGAAACTTGCTAAATTTGTTTCCTTGTAATTCTTTATAAGCGTAATCGCTTCTTGTAAATAATTATTCGATTTACCATTGCCTTTTGCAATATGGTATCAAAGTGGCAAAGGGTTGCTGGGTGTTTTTTTGTCCTATAATTCATGTTTAAAAATACATGAGGATTTTTTTCGCACCAACCACGATTTTTATAAATTGTGCTTCGTTTCAAACTCTTCATCTGTTCGCATGAGGTATTTTTAACCCGGCGCGACCTGTATTGGTCGGTTTTTGGCCCGCGAATTGTTTTTTCCCTCCTGATCACACGACGTCTTTGTGTTAGTGTGCATTTTCTGAAGACACGCAACCCATCCTCTCTCTACTCAATGCCATTTTTGACTATATTTTTTGGCGACACGACTTTCTTGAGCTACGATATGCAGTTTTTTTCTTCACTCTGGGTGCGATTTTGGCTTAGTTCATGGTTGCATTTTGTCTCTGTTTAAAGACGTGTTTTTGGGCAAAAAAATCTTGTGACCTAGGAGTTTGTTGTAGACGCAATTTTTTTAATCGCCTATTTTTTTTGCTATGACCTGAGCTTCAATTTCAATTGGCTAGCATTTGTGTAAAATCTTCTAATTTCTTCAACAGATTAAAAATCTACATACATATTTTTTGTGGGTTTTTCGCGAAGAATTTTGGGTCTTCGTCGATTTTTTTGGGTCTATTAAAAAATCATACATTGGGATTCATGCCAACTATACCTATTTTTCGTCTCAGGATTTGTATCGATTTGCTGCCTTTATTATTTCTGCATCAAAATCTGTGTCTCAAACTTTTTCAGTTTTATCGCCTCTTTCATTGGCCTTGTTTTTTGTGCCTTGAAAAGCATGCAAGATGGCAAGTTGGACCAAATAGAAAAAATTATAATACCTGGAAGCAACGAATGATGACCATCTTTAAATATCGTTGCCTTGATCAAATTGTTCTAGGCAATGTTACTCATCCCACAACAGCAGATAAAACCCAAAAAAAGTTTGATGAGCAAAATCATGAAGCGGTGATGCTCATTAAGCTTCTAGTTACTGATAATCAACTTCCACAAGTACCATCAAGTAAAACTGCTAACGAAATTTGGGAGCACTTGAAAACCTTACATGAGACCTCCGACAAGAGTCGTGCATTCTTTTTAAAGAACCAACTATTCTCCATCATGATGGATGAGAGAATGTCCTTACAGGAGCATCTGGCAAAGATTCAGGATATCCGTGATCAATTGGAGGCGATTGGTCGGAAGATGGAGGAATAAGACATGGTAGTAATCACCTTGAAAAGTCTATCAAAGTCATATGAGCACTTTGTTGAAACCCTCAACATTACATCTACAAATGTTGATCTGAAGTTTCTGGAGCTTTGTACCACCCTCTTGCAGTGGGAACTCTGGAAACAACAATTTGGTAGTAATGCTTCATCGTCCTCTACAGAACAGGCTTTTGCAGCTAAGTCTCAACCTAAGAACAAAGGGAAAGGTCAGCCTTCGCAGCAAAAAGGCTCAAGTCAACCTCCGGGTAGCCCTAAGAGAAAGAACATTCAATGTAATTATTGCCACAAATATGGTCACATGAAGGATTGTCGTCAGCGTTTGGCTTCTAAACAGAAGAAGCAAGGAGAGTCTCAACAGAAAGCACATATTGTCGAGCACACTGAGCAGAAGGAATCTACGTTTTACGCTTTTATGGCTAAAAGGCATGTAGATCATGTAAAGTCATCTACTTGGTACATTGATTTAGGTGCTTCATGACACTTCATTCATCGACGTGGTTGGTTCACAAACTTCTCTTCTTTCACTGACTCGATTATTTTTGGAGGAGGTGAAGAGTACACAATTGTCAGTAAGAGCACAGTTCAAATTCAGTCTGGTGGGAGGAATTTCATATTCCTCAATGTCTACTATGTTGCTGGCATGGAACTAAACCTTCTCTCAGTCAATTAGATTATGCAACACTCTCCTCAGTTAAATGTGGTATTCAATGCACTCAAATGTTCCATCATTGATCGGGAGACTCACACCACTATGGTTGTTGGTATTGAGGATCATGGTTTATACAGACTTGTGGATATCGGTGATTCTTCGAAGTTAGCCATGGAAGCCAGAAATTCTGCTATTACCAATCTTTGGCATCAACGGTATGGGCACTTAAATGTACACTATCTCTCTCAGCTAGCTCGGGAGGGACTTGTAGCAGGTTTACCTGACATCCAGACTCGGCATCATGGCCGTTTGTGGAGCTTGTCAGGTTGGGAAGCAGCATAGGACACCATTCGCGGATGGTGATTCATGGTGAGCCTCTAAGGTACTACAGTTGGTTCATGTTGATGTATGTGGACCAATGAATACACCTTTTGTTACTGGTTGCAGGTATTTCTTTCTTTTTGTTGATGATTTCAGTCATAAAATGTGGGTGTACTTTCTTAGACAGAAATCAAATGTGTTTACTGTATTTCAAAAGTTCAAGGCCTTAGTAGAAAAAGAGTCTAGTTGTTAAATTATCACTCTTAGGTCAGATAATGGGGGAGAATTTTGTTCTACTACTTTCTCCAACTTCTGTGATACACATGGAATCAAATGCTAGTTAACCACACCCTACACTCCTCAGCAAAACGGTGTTGTAGAGCGGCACAATTGTACAATTGTTGAGATGGCCCACTTCATGTTACAACACAGGAGTGTTCCTAATAAATTTTGGGTAGAAGCAGTCTTCACTGTAGTCTATCTCCTTAACCGATCTCCTACACACGTTAAGGGGAAGACTCCTGAGGAAGCTTGGACTGGTTATAAACCTAGGATCAGTCATTTGAAAATCTTTGGCTCTTTAGCATATGTATGGATTCTAGATGCCAAGCGCTCTAAGTTGGATTCCAAGAGTCAAAATCTTATGTTCACAGGGTACAGTAACAATCATAAGGCTTACCGGTTGATTGACATAGACACTGATCGTCTTGTCTTCAGTCAGGATGTTGTCTTTGATGAAGAACGAGGACCCTTTCACATTCCCTCATCTGTTCAACATTCTGAGGATCAGCCTTTGAAGGATTTTGATTTGGGTGTCTGTTTTCCATTAGGTCCACCTGATGGGAGGGATGATGAAGATTCTATTTTTGATGATGCTCAACCTGATTTTCCTCCAAATGATGTTGATCTTCCACCTAATGAACCTATTCCAGATCCACAACCAGTTCCAACTCCTCCTGTTGCATCTGATGTTGGCAGTTCTCCTCTCCAACCTAAATGGTGGGTTAAGACTATTGGTGATCTTCATGATGATGAGCTCATTGAGGAGAGATCGTCCAGAAACAAGAGCAAACAACAACATACAGTTAATTTTTCTCTCATGGCCAACATTCGCAGTGTCTATGAGCCTCAGACATATTCAGAGGCTAAAGAAATTCCTGAGTGAGAAAAGGCTATGGAGACTAAATACCAAAGTCTTCAGAAGAATCACACTTGGGTTCTTTCAAATCTTCTCCTAGGGAAGAAGCCCATTAGCTACAAATGGGTGTATAAGGTTAAATACAAAGTTGACGGAACCCTTGACAAGTACAAAGCTCATCTCGTTGTTTACTGGATAAGTTTCAAATGTAGTATTGCAAACCTGCCTCCACACCCATGGAAAAAGGGCTCAAGTTGTCAGCTAAGTCGGACTCACCGTAGATGAATCCTTGTTCAAGCAACTAGTGGGCAGCCTCATCTATCTCACTGCCACTAGACCTGACCTCAGTTTTAAATGTGAGCTACATTTCACACTTCATGACAGCCCCCAAAGCTGATCATTGGATAACAGCGAAGTGTGTGCTGCGCTATGTGAAGGGCACTTTTGATCATGGACTTCTTTACACTACGAGTCACGATCCTAGACTCTTTGGTTTCATAGACTCGGATTGGGCAAGTTCAGTTGATGACAGGAAATCAACATCTGGGTATGTGTTCAGTTTGGGATCTACTGCAGTCACATGGACCAGTAAGAAGCAGCAGACAGTGGCTCTCTCCTCGACAGAAGCAGAGTATCGGGGAGCAGTTAAGGCAGCTTGTGTAGCAGTTTGGCTTTGCTGAATGCTTGCGAATATGCAAATATCTCAAGCAGGTCCGACTCCCTTGTTCTGTGATAATCAGGGAGTTCTCAAAGTTTCCAAAAATCTAGTCCTCCATGAAAGAACCAAGCATGTGGAAACTCATTGTCACTTCATTCGGAAGCTTGTTGAAGATGGATCAATTCAGTTGTTGTATGTTCCGACAGAAGATCAGACAACAAATATTCTCACCAAGTCCCTCAATCCAAATAAGTTTGTAAAATTCAGGGGGTCTCTTGGTGTAGTTGATAGATTGACCATTAAGGGTGGGTATTAGAATAATACTTATATTATGTTATTTAATGGTCATTCATGTATTTAATTAGTTAAGTAAGATCATGTTCTCGATCTTCTGCAGTTTCTTTCTTAGAAAATTGCTAAATTTGTTTCCTTGTAATTCTTTATAAGCGTAATCGCTTCTTGTAAATAATTATTCGATTTTTTACCATTGCCTTTCACAATAATCCTATGACATTTAACACAAAATCCTTTTTACAATTGGCACAATTATTTGGATTATTCACCTCCTTTGATTCCATAAGCATTTAGCATCATTACACACATATTTTATTTACTAATAGTAATCATATTTATAAGCGCACACACCTTTTACTATTAATTGTTACTATTAATTGTCATTGAGCCAAAAGGCTAAATTGGGGGTTTGACCACCTTGACAAGCTCACAAGAAGTCTTAACTGTTTTTCTAGCTTGCAAGATTTCTTACTTCAATAGAAATCTCCATCTTAAAACTTGGTGATCAAATTTTCATTTCTCTCTTCTTTTTTACTTTTATCCTCATTTACAAAGAGATTAGCATAACAGTTCCATTCATCATATTTCTTGTCTTTTAGCTATTTCTATTTGTTGTTATCCATACTCTCATTTTTTTATTTTTTCTATGTTGAAGACACAGGCTGTAAGAAACCCTACTTATTCTGCCCTAATTATTCAGTTTAGGTTGTTTGACATTTTGTCAAACGCTTGGCATGCATATGACTGAATTCTGATTTTTCTGAGTTTTGGGATTTTGTTTGTTTGACTCTTAATAGAATTCAATGCCAAAATGATCACATAAAACATAGAAATGATAGACAATGTTTGCATAAACCAATAACAAGAATTTCACATGCAATCATCACATTATTGACAAGATATCAGATCTGAATACACTGATTATCAGGTCTGATACAGATGATATCAGACTGAAAATACTTATAAAATGTGTCTACAATATACAAACAAACCATAGGATTGGGTTCACCACATACCCGTTTGATTGTTACTTCATTTAGGCTCAAAATGATCACATATATGGCAAGAAATTGTTGGCGTAGATGCTATCAAACCTTGTTGTTAATGTCTGAAGTATTTGTTGATAATAAGATGTAAATGGCTGCCAAAACAAACCCTAAACTCCTCCAAAGAAAGGTGGCTAGGTCTAGGATTGGAGCAATGAAACCCTAGATTGATGTTGTTAGTTTTAGGATCAGAAATGCAATAAGCAGAAAACTCTACACATAGAACAATGAACACAACATTTTTACCCTGGGAAAACCCTCCTACTCAAGGGAGAAAAAACCTAGCAATGAATATTCTCTTATATATCAGAATAATATCAAACCCTAGAAAGGCCGAATACAATACAAAGGATCTGCACTTATATCTGGTGCAATTTCATGAATACACTAAGTATTGACTCTTCTACTTGATGTTGATCTGCTGCTTAGAAAACTCGACCTGCTGCTGAAGTGCAAATTTGAGTGAATTGAATTCATACTAAATGTCTCCACACCTTCTCATATATATACAAGTCTAGGCAAGCTCACTCTAGAGCTGACCTAGCAATTTTAATATTTTATTATAAAAACATAAAGGCCGACCTGCCTTTGATTAATTTAGCTTAGGGAAAATACCTCCCGCAGCTATAAGACACTAACACTCCCTCTTAGCTAGGGAGGTATTCTCAAATAATCTCGTCATGGAGTCTCTCAACATGACATCCACAATGGCTACACCCATTTGTGAAAAAAAAACACATCTCAGTCTCAGAGATGTTCAAGGGTTCATCATAGAGTCTCTCAACATGATGTCCACAATGGCTACACCCATTTGTGGAAAACACATCTCAGTCTCAGAGATGTACAAGGGTTCATCACGGAGTCTCTCAACGTGATGTCGTCGTGGAGTCTCTCAACATAACGTCAACAATGGCTACTCCCATGTGTGGAAAGAAACACATCTCAGTCTTAGAGATGTACAAGGGTTCATCACGGAGTCTCTCAACGTGATGTCATCATGGAGTCTCTCAACATGACATCTCATCTCAGTCTCAGAGATGAACAAAAGCTTGCACTTCATATTTCTCCATCTCAAAGAAATATACACTACAAGGGCTTTCACCTCATATTTCTCTGTCTCAGAGAAATAAACACTACAAGGGCTTTCACCTCATTTCTCCGTCTCAGAGAAATATACATTACAACAAATCTTCATGATGATGTGACTCCCTCTGAAGCTCCAAGTACTTGCATCAACATCCTGACCTCCTCGTCCAAGATTTCCTGCAATGCTTGCCTTAGAGTAACGGTTTCCAATGCACACCTCCGGCACTATTGACTTGCAAGAGTCCAGGACTGTCCTCCTCGACCTCATCCCAGATCACCCTATTTTGAATAGGTTTGTGGTGCTACCAATGTCAAAACAAGGTTGATTGCCTTGTGCAATTTTGTTCTTTGCAGCTGAAGAGGTCTTCCAAGTACTTAGCACTTGGCCTTGCAACACTGCAACCCACTTAGCTGGCACCTTCACTTCTTCTCAATGAGTCACTTTAGTTCCTCGAGTCATAGGACACAGAACTCCCTCTCAATACAGATATTACAAAAATCCTCTGGAAGTGAACTCCCTCCATTGACTGATCTCAAAACCTTAATCCTCTTCCCAGACATGATCTCAACTCGTGCCTTGAATCCTCGGAATCTAACTCCCTCTGAATGGCAGGAGTGTAATCGAGGGATGAATCCATATCTATAGGAGCCTCCTGCTCCTCACTGACTAATCTCCAAGAATCGTCACCTCAAATAATGAGGTCTTCAATATATCTTCAAATAATCCAACATCCTTTTGCTCCTCGATCCATCCTTGATTTGCAATTGATTTGTATCAAAATCTAATTTTTCCTGCATAGGTTGATGATTCATTTCCTCCAATTTTTGAATTTCTGTGATTAGTGTTTCCTCTTTCTCCTCAAATTCCTTGATATGAGTTTCCAACTCATGCTTTAGCACCCCAATTATGTCACTAAGTTTGGTGGATTGGTTTGTATCCTCATCCTGTGGAGGAGATGTGCATCTCACTCCACAATCTGATGAACCAGGGAAAATCTCATCAGACCTGGAGATGTTATTCACTTTCATTTGCAGATCATTCTCCAATAAATTAGTTTTACTTACACATTTCCCATTCTCCTCTTCTAGATCATGTAGCGTCTACTGAAAGTGATCACTTAGATTTTGAATCTGTACAGATTTATTCTTAAGCTCCACTTCTTTGGCATTCAGTTCAGCCTCTAAGCCAAGGATTCTCTTTTGAAGTTCAGCATTCCTTTGTGTGATTTTATCAACTTCAACAAGCCCTTGCATGCTAGCTGCTAACTTTTCCATTAACAAAACATTATTTGCCTTTAACCTTTCAACCTCAACTTTTGTAGAATGTAAAGACTGTTGCAATGTAGTTTTCTCATCTCTGACTTGTTCAACTATGTTTTGGAGAGCATCGATCTCAGCCTTCAAGCCCATTAACTGAGTAATCTGTCTCCTTAGACTGTCATTTTCAATTTTAAGTTTTTTTTGTTTTTCATTTTCAACTGCGACGATCTTTAGTTCAATCCCCTGAACTTTTTCTTGAAGATCTGTCTCTCTAACTGTTGCATCCCCTGGCTGCCTATGCACATGTTTGAGGTTGAAATGCAGCTCTTCTCCCTTTTTTCCTGGCAACATCAACTTCAAGCTTCAACTCTTTAACTTCACTTTCACATTTATGCTTGACTTGCAAAAGCTCTGCTTCACTCTGTTTAACATTTGCCAGCTGTAACTGCAGAGCATCTTCAAGGTTCTTCTTTGCTTCATGAAGACCTGATGCTTCAGTAAGAGCTTCAATTAGGATCCTCTCCTTCTCCTCCAATACTAAGTAAACCTACCTGGAAGGGCTTTGTACTTCCTTTTGTAGATTCTCCACTATATTTTCATTCTCTGGATATAAATGGCCAACAATTTTATCTGCGTTTATACATGTCTCTTCATACTCTCTTGTGTTAAGTTGATATGCTTCTTATTTTGGAGGCCAAATGCCTCTTTCCTCTTCCAAATTTCTCAGCAAGATAGGCAAATCAGACTCTAAATACTTGATTTGATTGAATGAAACAGAAATATCCCCTATCATCTTTTGCAAGCACTGCTCTACATTGCTTTGAGACTCAAACAAATTAGAGCATTTTTACTTAAGTTTTGAATTTAATTCCATAGCTGCAGTGTGTTCTCTTTTAAGGTTCTCTAGCGTCCATTCCAGTATTTGTTGCTCCCTCTTACAAAATTCTACCTCTACAGATAGCTTACTTTGTGATTCATCGAGTGCCTAGAGTAATTTCACATTTTCTTCTTTAAGATTAAGCTCAACTGTTTTCATCTCGGCCTGGAGATTGAAGCATGTAGCCTTGGCATTCTCAAGGTCTAGTCTGAAGAAGTCACATTCTTCTGCTGAAATTTTCAATTGTATATCTAAACTATGTACTTGTTTTAAAAGGTGAGAAATTTTGTCCTCTTTTTCTTTTAACTAGCTCTCAAATCCTTCTTTTGTGTGTTCTAATTCCATGGCTCTCTTCTCAAGATTAGTCTTAGCCAACAAATTTGACTCTGCATCAGCTCTAAGTTGTGATGCCATGGCCTTCGTTATATTCATAATCATTCCCTATATCTATACTTCATTAAATTGACTCCTTCAGATATGAGTTGTCTTATACTGCTTAGCCAAATCTGATCAAATATTTCTAAACCCGCTCTAATACCATGTTAGTTTTAGGATCAGAAATGCAATAAGTAGAAAACTCAACACATAGAACAATGAACACAACATTTTTACCTTGGGAAAACCCTCCTACTCAAGGGAGAAAAAACCTGGCAATGAATATTCTCTTATATATCAGAATAATATCAGGCCCTAGGAAAGCCGAATACAATACAAAGGATCAGCACTTATATCTGGTGCAATTTCATGAATACACTAAGTATTGACTCTTCTGCTTGATGCTGATCTGCTGCGTAGAAAACTCGACCTGCTGCTGAAGTGCGAATTTGAGTGAATTGAATTCATACTAAATGTCTCCACACCTTCTCATATATATACAAGTCTAGGCAAGCTCACTCTAGGGCCGACCTAGCAATTTTAATATTTTATTATAAAAACATAAAGACCGACCTGCCTTTGTTTAATTTAGCTTAGGGAAAATACTTGTCATGGCTATAAAATACTAACAGATGTGATGTCAAAACAATGCCAAAGTTGACCACTAAACCCTTGGATCTACAATTTGATATAAAACTGTAGAAATCTAAAACACAAAGTTGCACTTGAATATATGTTGCCAATGACAAAAAATTTCTTCCAAAACAAGGCACTTCACTCCCAAACCCTAGCAATGCATTTGTAGATGAAAATATGTCAATATAATCTTCAGATCTGAATTCCTTGTCCTCAATTTGCAAATAAAACTTCAAACCCTAGCTGGAATGATATTTTCCTTCAAACCCTAGCTGGTTGAAGCTCTCCAATAAAGCCAAAGCTGCAAATAAGCCCAATGATGAATCCACCTCTCAATGTGGAGTTGGGTTTTTGTCTAATCCACAAATTTCTAAGGGTTTTCGTCCTCAAAAATGGCTGCACCTAAAGTGATCAGCTGAAAATGGAGAAATCTCAAATATGCCAAATCAATAATATTAGCTTTGGAGGAGAAAGAGGGCCTTATATAAAAAAATTCTAAACCACTTTTGGACCCCAACACTTCATTAATGATTTTTAATAAATTATTTCCCCTCCACCCCTAGGCGTCCACTTTTGGGAAATAAATATTTTATTTTAATTTCCTTTTAAACTCTTTTCCCACTTAAAGTCACTTAATTATTTTTTATTTATTTTTCTCAAGTGACTTAAGTAAATTATTTTATAAAGGCTCAATAAAGTAATATCTTAATTTCTCCTTGGCCAAATAATATTATTATTTTTCTTTTATTTTCCAATGGCCCAAAATATAATCAGATGCAACAACTCAACCCCTATCCAACTGGATTAGCCTACGGGAATGGTTAATAGGCTAACCAACCTCCTAAATGATGATCACTCCAGAAATGGGGACATTACAGTCCTCCCTTCCCGGAGATTACTTGTCCCAAAAAATCGATACCTGCATACCGAACACCAACTTACAGGATCCCATATATCAATCTCAAAAATCTGCAAACTCTATTATCTAAAACACTATACTACAAGAGATCTGCAAATAACATCACCTTATCTCTCTTGGACAATAGTGTAATAATTCCCAACATGCAATCAAAAAACTCATCAGTGCATACCTTAGTCTTTGTACAAGACCGCTGTGCTAATCTGATTATCATGCTCCCCAAATCCTCATAAGGATGATGACTCGTGATTCGAAGGGAAAATATCATGCAACATATAGAATCAATTACCTCATCATGCACAAAACAAGCCTCCATTTTTGCTAATGCCATCCTTGGAGCACCCTTTGCTAAAGCTCTCAATACAATCTTCTTCCCATCTGATATGAACTCTAGCTCCATCCGCTAAAAAACTTGGATATATCTCCCAAGTGACTATAACCACTGGATTCCCAAAACAACATCAAACTCACCAATCCCAACTACATAAAAATCAGCAATGACCACATAATCATTCAACAACATGCTCAGCTGAGGAACCTTCTTAGTACAACTCATTTTAAATCCATCAACCATCATAACCCTAGAACCTGGAAATTTCTCAACCTACAATCCCTTCCTCACAACCAATCCCTCATCAATGAAGTTGTGAGTAGCTCCACTATCAATCAAACAAGTGACACGTTGTCCCTTAAGAACTCCACTCACTCCAAAAGGATGATACTTAGGAACTCCTGATAGTGCAGCAATAGTACCATGAGCCATATCTCCTGTGTTAGCATTATTGTTTGGTTGCTTCTCATGGTCACTATTTGAACTCGTGTCAACAACCTCCTCATCAATATCATAATAGACCTCTATGTAATGCGCCTTGCCTTTCCCGAGGCACCTATGACCTGTTTCCCATGGTTCCTTTCAAGTGAAACATAACTTCTTCCAATGCAGCTCATTCCTTGTTTCAAAATCCATCATAGGTTGTGTAGGCATAGGCTGATTTGGTGTTTCCCCATCTGACTTGTGTTCTGATTTATTATCCTTGAAATTCTTCTTTTGAGGCTGAAATGTAGAAGATGATGTGTCAAGATCTAGTGCCAACTTGATAGCATCAAGAAGTGTCCAAGGCTTAAGCACCTTGACTAGACCCTTTGTCTCGTCATTCAATCCTTCAATAAACAACATTACCACCCTTTTTTCAAACATATTGGGAACCATAACAGCAATCTTTTGAAACTCATTAATATATGTATCCACATGTCCACTTTGTTTCAATTGTGCTAACTCTCTATAGTACACCTCCACATCCTTTTTGTCAAACCGAGTTATTAATTTGTTATTGAACTCATCATAGGAGTGAATCAATCCATGGTTTTGTGTGACTAAACCATGATGCCACCAATCATAAGTAATGCCCTCAAGGTGCATAGTTGCAAATTTAATTGCCTCATCTTCTTACATTGGCCTAAGTGTTAAGAAGGTGTCCAACTTGTGAATCCATGCTCTAGCACTAGTCTTCCCACTACCATCAAATGTAGGAAGAGTGAGTTTACTTGTAGCTTGTTTTAGGTCCTTATTTTGATGCCTGGGTCTTCATTATTGCCTTGATTTTCTACTATCTCTTCGCTGTCCCATATACTGAGGGAAAGATAAAACATTCTTGACACGTTGAGGAAGAGCATCCCACTCATCATGCATAGTCATAACATTGTCTGTAAATGATACCTCCTCTTTTGCTTCATTCCTAGATAAGAAAGTAGGCATTAATGGTCTATCTGAAGTGCGTGTAGGAGTCCTCCATACACGTGGTGTACCTACTCCACTGTCATTATCTGCATGCTCATTATTGTCTCTCATGGGGCCCATGTTCATTTGTTGGATAGCTGTTGTAAGTTGTTGTAAAACATTAGCCACATGTTGCTGCCCTGCTGCAATACCTCTCATGATCTCTCTTGCTTCTTTGTCATCATCATTAGCTTCATGCCTTGGTGGACTACCACCTCTTTTATCTCCCATCGTGTCCTATTGTGTACCTACAATTGGATTATTTTGCTGATCTGCTCTTCTATGAGTATAGTACCTATGTGGACCAACTTCGTGTGGCTGCATATGACAACTCTAAACCCTCCAAGCTGGCAGGATCAAAGCTCTAATACCATTATAACAACCCCTGCTTATTCTGCCATAATTTTTCAATTTAGGTTGTTTGACATTTTGTCAAACACTTGGCATGCGTATGACTGAATTCTGATTTTTTTGAGTTTTGGGATTTTGTTTGTTTCATTATTAATGGATTTCAATGCCAAAATGATCACATAAAACACAGAAATGATGGACAATGTTTGTATAAACCAATAACAAGAATTTTGCATGCAATCTCTACATTATTGACAAGATATCAGATCTGAATACACTGATTATCAGGTCTGATACAGATGATATCAGACTGAAAATACTTATAAAATGTGTCTACAATATACAAACAAACTATAGGATTGCGTTCACCACATACCCCTTTGCTTGTTACTTTATTTAGGCTCAAAATGATCACATATATGGCAAGAAATTGCTGATGTAGATGCTATCAAACCCTGTTGTTAATGTCTCAAGTATTTGTTGATAATAATGATGTAAATGGCTGCCAAGAAAAACCCTAAACTCCTCCAAAGGAAGGTGGCTAGGTCTAGGATTGGAGCAATGAAAGCCTAGATTGATGTGATGTCAAAACAATGCCGAAGTTGACCACTAAACCCTTGGATCTGCAATCTGATATAAAACTGTAGAAATCTGAAACACAAAGTTGCACCTGAATATATGTTGCCAATGACCAAAAATTCCTTCCAAAACAAGGCACTTCACTCCCAAACCCTAGCGATGCATTTGTAGATGAAAATATGCCAATATAATCTTCAGATCTGAATTCTTTGTCCTCAATCTGCAAATAAAACGTCAAACCCTAGCTGGAATGATATTTTCCTTCAAACCCTAGCTGGTTGAAGCTCTCCAATAAAGCCAAACCTGCAAATAAGCTCAATGATGAATCCACCTCTCAATTTGGAGTTGGGTTTCCGTCCAATCCAAAGATTTCTAAGGGTTTTCGTCCTCAGAAATGGCTACACCTGAAGTGATCAGCTGAAAATGGAGAAATCTCAAATATGCCAAATCAAGAATTAGAGCCTTGGAGGAGAAAGAGGGCCTTATATAAAAAAATTCTAAACCACTTTTGGACCCCAACACTTCATTAATGATTTTTAATAATTATTTCCCCTCTGTAGAGTTCCAAAACTCTGCTGATTCGTTTCCTTACTGAGTTTATAGGTCTGATTTTGTTTCAGTTTAATTTCTTTCTTTTGTGCTTTGAGTTGTTTGCCAATAATGCTAAATGGTACTAAAAATAACATATGCAGTCATTAATCAATTCAGTGGCCAAATATGTCTTCTTCATACAATAATAAGTTGCATACAACCAATAACTTACAACTTATTACATCTTATACTAGACTTTAACTTACAGCCATGTAACTCTGTGAATAGTGAATTGCTACAATACCCGCCCCTAAAGAAATGTTGATTGCTCTTGAAAGACAAACCTCTCCCAACAAAATCCGAAATGGGAAGCTTTCTAGGACAAGGGCGCCCCCTTTAGGAATGATTGCAGCCACTAAAAAGAGGTGTTTCTTTTGCTTTGGCTGATACAAACCCTCACAAAAGTGTGGCTGGTTGTAGTTTTCTAAAACAGCTCCAAAACTCCACGGAAAGTAAGCAGCCCCTGTGCTAACGCGATTGGAGTCTATGGCAGTCAAAACCATTCAAAAACAAGTTCGAAATAACCTGCAAACAGCAACACAGGTCTCCAACTGAAGCATCAATAACTGATCAGCAACCTTAAGGTGGTGTTTCACACCCTCAAGCAACTCAAGAACGAAGAACAGAGCCCCACCAGGCTCACCCACTGCAAGAAATCAGGAAACCCTAGCCTCCTTCTTCCTCCAAACTTCACTCCAAAGTTTTCAACAAGCAAAATCATCTATTCATGAAGAGGGTCGAACTTTTCCTTCTATTTATAAGTTTTTGCATTAAAAAACACTATTCATAAAAGTGAGCACTACTCACTTAAGTTATTTCTTTTTTCACTTTATGAATGAATAGTAACTGAAAAATATAAAGTGACCCCTTCCTTTTGAAAACACATGGTCCCTAGGCCGAGGATGGTGAAATTAAAGGTGAGTATCATAAATTTAAGCACAAGTATCGTGCCAAATGCCACAATTCACCCTGCCACCATACTCCGGAGATCCACACTGCAAATTGACAACCAAGTGCCTGTCCTAGAAACCCTCTATCCAAAATTATTAGCCTACGAGGGTCAGAAAAATAGGCTAATCCCCAACTCTAATGCTCGTGAAAAAGGGGACATTACAGTCCGCCCTCCCTGAAATTGTTTGTCCCCAAGCAATCTCTACTGCAAAGAAACCTCACTCCTCGGAAGGCCCAAAAGAAGAACTGTAAAATGTCCCATGCATCACCAACTAACTCTGGAAGCACAAACATAAACGCAACTACGCCAAATATTCTTGGATCCCAAACCCAAAATGAAGGTTTGTCGTGTCTACCTTCCTCCGACTTCCACTGTGCTCTATTGCCCCCAACTTCATCATGCTGTGAGCAGTGAAGTAACCCAATGGGACCCATCCAATATTCAGTACTAAACCTGTTACCACCTGGATCCCAAAACAATCTGAACTCACATCCATCTGTCATGCAGAGATAAGAATATCTAGAAGCATCCGCTATGCCAAATCTCTCTTTGTCCTCCGTTAAACACCCATGGATGCGATAACTAACCTAACCATCATGCCAACTGACATCACAGTCACTCTATAACACTGTACCTAAATGTAATCCCTGTGACATTAAAGTAGCAACCCTTGTCGAATACATATTAGCATGGTGGATAACTGACTATTGACCTTGCAAGGAATCCTCTGCAAACAACTGAGTCAGGTACTTGCAGCCTCTAACCCCGTCCTCTGAAGATGGAAAACTCCCATCCCACAACAGATGGTATAACCCTGGAGCCAATCCACATCAATGCATCATCAAGTCCTTCGCGTGTGGATCAAAAGAAACATGATGAGCACTCATCACTGTGTAGTTGCGATAGAATGCTCCAACCTTGGTGAATGGCTCATCACTAGCAATACTGGAATCAGGCAGCTGATCACTCTGACTTTGAAGCATAACAAGCTAGCATCCAAAATCAACTGCATGGGATGAGGTAACAGATTTGCTTCCAGGAAAGGGAAACAAATCCACATGAGAGCCATACTCCCAACCAGATGACACTTCGCAAGTCCCCTGTGGAGATGATGGAGTAGCGTCGTGTACTAACACACAGCTCTCTAGAGAATCTACCGCAGCCACACAAGAGCTATCAGCTATCGGACCTGCGTCATCTGTCATAGTACTGACCACCAGAGAGCCCGATGCAACATGTGGTTTTCTGCTGCTCTCAGTCAAAGTACTCAGCTCAACTAAGTCAATTGCCCCTGTATCCGGAATGGATGTTACCACATCCTCACTATAACCCATAGATGTCAAATCATGACCAACTGCCACTGTAGGAAACTCTATTGTAACTGCAGCTGTTGGAGACTGTGCCAAACTGAACTCCACGGTAAGCTCCTCCAACCGTGATGTTGACTCCCGAAGGGTCAACTGGGCACTATGAAATGAGTCCATAGTCACCTCAAGCTCATGAGTGAGCTTGTCAACCTCCTCTTCTTTTCCCTTCAGTGCATCATAGCAAATACCATCCCACTCGAGAAGATAATTCCTATCAGCAAGTAACTTTAAATAATTATGTTTCATTAATCCAATAGCTTCTCGTAGTGTATGGAACTCTCCAAGGGAAAGACTGTTGTCACCGTGCTCATCTGACATAAGAGTACTCCAACCATAGGTTGCCAACATCTGTCGAGCAACATCAAAATGCTCCAAGGCTATAACAATCATATTATCACTAACCTTCAACTGCCCCGTTAGATGATGATACCCCTGTGACTCGTCATTTCCACCCAAATCTGCACTATAGTAAGAGGTTGAGTCCTCATCACTCACCTCATGATCAGCAACATCATGTGTGCTATATGTTGATGTGTGTTTTATGACAACACCAACACAGAATAAAATGTCCAACGGTCACTCTATTCTCTCTTGATCAAAATATTCCACATGCTAAGATTGCGTGAAAGTTCATGCGTTCAATTCCAAGGTTCCTTTTATCGCAAATAGACTCAGTTGGTTGATGTGAATATGCTGGGTATTCCAAGGGGACTTATGTAGTTGTTCAATTCTGTGAAGCAGTTAAGACATGAATGATTTGACAATGAGGCTCTAATTCCTAAGTTAACCGAGAAAATACTGAATTTAAAGGAGATAAGGGGAGAAATTCTACAATCTACTTCTAAAAGGTGGAATGTGAGGATTAACTTCAACAATCTTCAAACCAAACTTTGTTTCACCTCCCCTTCGGACAGCTCTGACAAAGTTGGTGCAATCTTCAAAGGATGAATAAGATATTCAAATTATGATTCAACATGCGCACCCCATCACAACAATGCAAGTGAACACATACGAATCACAATCGAAGTTAGGTACTGAGATTCCAGTTGACCACGCAGGGTAGACTTACCGTCAGCAAGCCCGCTAGTGGTATGGATAAAGGAAAACTTGTCCAAACTAAACACCACACTCCACAATTAACGACTACTTGCATGAAATAAAAATCTATTTTACTCTATCTACTTTGAATTGGAAAGATGAAATGGCCTTGCTAGCTACTCATAAAAAAGAAGAAATCACCAAGCAATGAAACTCTTTGTATTATGAAAAGTGTTCACAACAACCGTTTACAAAACTTTCAAAGGAAAGTTTTCTTCCCTCCTCCATCTAAGCTAACTTCTAAGCTAAATGCTATATGCCTTCTACTCTTTAGCTCTGATTCAATTCTTGATCTAATGTCTAATAGATTACAAATGAGGGGGAATACCCCTTTTATAATAAGTCCAATTCAGTGGACTGTTCAAATCTGATTACAATAAAGGGCTCAGATTGAGCCACCTATGCCTTAGTTAGGGTTTCTGCCCTAAAAACCGCCACAAAGAGGAGTGAGCAATAAATGTACAGAATATTCTCCAATCCCCTGCAAGAACCATAATGAGCAATTAATGCCCATCACCATCTTCTAGAAGATCCTCATCTAGCAAAGCGTTCCCATTGTCCTTCTCCCGAATAGCAAACTCGATCAACAGGGCCAATACCGCCTCAACCTCTTGAGCAGAAATCGGTGGAATATGGTTGAGCTGAAATTCCAAGAACTATCGTCTGTCTGTGCCAAGTGTATGACTTTATCCATGCCACCAAGGCATCCTGGGTATTCTGAATTATACTGGAGAAAGTGGAGATATTCTCAAAGTCATCCTAGACAAGCGACCTCGCAGCTGAGAAGAATGGAGCCAGTTTGTCTCTCAAGCCATCAGCAGTTATTTCCTCTGGAGCCAACCTTCTAGCAAATATGGCCTCCAACGTGTTGACGTGGTTTTTATGACAACGCCAGCACAAAATAAAGTTGCCCAACGGTCACTCTATTCTCTCTTGATCAAAGTGTCCCACATGCTAAGATTGCTTGAAAGTTCATGTGTTCGACCCCAAGGTTCCTTTTATCGCGAATAGACTCAATTGGTTGATGTGTTTTGCTGGTTATTTCAAGGTGACTTACGTAGTTGTTCGATTCTGTGAAGCAATTAGGACATGAATGATTTGGCAATATTGTTCTGGTATCTAGACTGACTCGAAAAATGCATAATTTAAAGGGGATAGGGATAGGGATTCTACAAATCTACTTCTAAAGGGTGGCGGACGAGGATCGACTTAAACAATCTTCAAACCAAACTTTGCTTTGTCTCCTTTCGAACAACTCCGACAAAGTTGGTGCAATCTTCAAAGGATGAGAAAAGTGTTCAAACTATGACGCAACATGTTCATACCGTCAATACGACGCATACAAACATATGAACCACAATCGAAGTTAAGTGCTGATACTCCAGTTGACCACGCAAGGCGAACTTACCATCAGTAAGCCCGCTAGTGGTATGGATGAAGAAGATATGCTCAAATCACAACGCCACACTCCACAATTAACAACTACTTGCATGAAATAAAAATCTATTTTACTCTATCTACCTTGAATTGGAAAGACGAAATGGCCTTGCTAGCTACTCATAACAAAGAAGAAATCACCAACAATGAAACTCTTTGTATTATGAAAAGTGTTCACAACAACCTTTTACAAAACTTTCAAAGGAAAGTTTTCTTCCCTCCTCAATCTAAAGCTAACTTCTAAGCTAAATGCTATATGCCTTCTACTCTCTAGCTCTGATCCAATTCCAATTCTAATCTCTATCTAATAATGTTACAAATGAGGGGGGATGCCCCTTTTATAATAAGTCCAATTCAGTGGACGGTTTAGATCTGATTACAATAAAGGGCTCAGATTGAGCCACCTATGCCCTAATTAGGGTTTATGCCCTAAAAACCGCCACAGAGAGGAGTGGGCAATGAATGCACAGAATATTCTCCACTCCCCTGCAGGAATCATAATGAGCAATTAATGCCCACTATCACCATCAAGAAGATCCTCATCCATGAGAGCGTTCCCACTGGCCTTCTCCCGGATAGCAAACTCGATCAACCGGGCCAATACTGCTTCAACCTCCTGTGCAGAGATCGGTGGAATATGGTTGAGCTGGAACTCCAAGACTGCTACCGTCTGTCCGTATCTGGTATAAGATTTCTTCCATGTCACTAAGGCGTCCTGGGTATGCTGAATTATACTAGAGAACGTGGAGACATTCTCAAAGTCATCCAGGACAAGTGACCTCGCAGCTGAGAAGAATGGAGGCAGTCTACTTTTCAAGCCATCAGCAGTTATCTCCTCTGGGACCAACTTTCTAGCAAATATGGCTTCTAATGTATTGAGGACTCCCCCCAAGATGTTGCCCATTGCTTTCCTCACTTTAGCTGAATCTGCCCTTGCTGCGTCGTGAAATCCACGGCCTGTGACCACCGAGGAGTACCAACCGGTGAAATCATACCTATCACCTCTCTGAATTACACCTCCATCCACCAAGGTTTCTAGAGGTATATGCATCAAAGCCCCCAAACGAAGTACAGTCTTCGTTTGATAGATGCGAGTATCACCCCAGGCCTGATCTACTATATCCATCCGTGCCAAAATACTTGAGGCCTGTCGATAAGCATCGGCGAGGTCCTCCATGAATTTCCCTGTCTCAGTATGAACACGGCTAACCCACTTGTCTGCCTCCGTTTCCATTTTCTTCAAATCTTCTAAGGCAACAACTGACTCCTTCGGAAGCTCTGATGGACGTTCTACTGCTGGGTTTGCTGGTTCACCTGGACGTGCTAGATTTTGCACGTATCCTATCAAGGTTTTGTGCTCCTTCTTCAATTTCTTATACTTCCCCTCCGTGCGGAGCAACTGATCCTTCAATGCCTGATAGGAGTTATCGAACTCCTCGATAACTTGGGCTACCGTAGGACGACCCAACTCTACTGTGGTGATCACATAATTTTCAGGCCTCTCCTCGGTTCGATCACAATCTTCCTAATAGCTACCCGAAGCGCATGGTGAGCCCCACTGCCGGGCCGAGATCTTTGAAAAACTTTCGCCCTTTTCTTCTCCTCGGTGGCGACTGATCCCTCCCCCGAGGAACTCCTCCATCTCAATGGCCGGATCCATATCATCCTCGGGTTCTCTCCTCATTCTGTCGGAAAGCCAATCAGGCACTGTCTGCTGTGGATTACAAATGACAAGGGGTTGTTCTTCTGTTGCCTCCATCTCGTGCACTTCCTCTCTTCTTGCACTGGTTTGCTCAGGCTCATCCTCCTCTATAAGCTGAGTATCTCCCGACCCTTGGGTCCCCTGTTCTGTGTTGTCTTCTTCTTCCAAAGTTGTGTCCAACATTTGCTGAAAATGGGTGTCGGCCATTGTTTCCTCTTCCTCCTCCTGTTGGCCGCCCCTGGATAGACTAACACTAGCTGATTCCCAGGCGTTGGGCTGATCTACCTCCTCAAGTCCCCGCTCTTCCTCCAATCCTGCCCTCTGATCGGCAAATAATGAAACCACTCTCAAACTCGAAGACTGAGTTTGTGAGTGCACGGGTGATGCTTGTTCTATACTCAACGGTATCGGTTGGGTTGGCACTTCTACTTGTGCCCTCGATGTCTGAGCAATTTGTTTCCCCTTTTTTACCGATAACGGCCTTGGGTCACCCATCAAGCTATAAGTAAGGGCGATCGACTTGCTCTTGAGTCTGCATACATGTCTGTCGACCCAAGTCCCGGTAAAAGTCATCACCGGGATAGAAAGCGTGTCCAAGTCCATGATCTCTGGCTCGAACCAATCAGGTGGTGGGATAGGAGTATCCCTAACTAAACCATAGTCGGGTTGCATAACGTTGACATCCTCCTCCACCTGGTCGGGAACTGGAATAATCTCACATTCTCTAATCAACTTGAGAGGAAGTCTGGAAAACATCCTTCTTATCTCAGCCTCATCCACTGCATTTGCCCAGAAGTCCTCCAGATGAGCTCTGTGCCGGTATTCAACGTTCTGTACCATCCGGATGTTCCCGTAAGGATCGAAATCCTGCCTGCCTGTGTGATGTGACAAATGATAAGATTGCAGCTCGTCCTCTGCCTCTCGGGCTGCCTGCAAAGAGGGACACACCTCAATGGAATTTCCCATGGTGATAGGGAAATCAAGTCCACCCTTCTTTTTCCTTTTCTGAATCTTATCGTAGGCAATCAATTGCCTAGATATCTCAAGCATTACTATGTGATCAGTGGGGTATCGTGGTAACCGATACGGATACGAAGTGAACCCTTGCAGCCTAATATATGTGAATTTCTGGAATTGGATGAGCCAATACCCATATTCCTCAATCAATGTCTGTGCTTCTTTAGATATTCTCTGCTGCGTCCTTTGCTGAAGCGTCCTCGCAATGTGCATTGTGAATGCATCATTTGCCCGTTTATAGTTGGCAATGTTAGCCAAATGTAGCTGTGTGCAGGCTTCATGGATTTTGAATTGACCAGGGGCGCAGCCGATTGGCTCCTTGTACGAAATCCCTCTGTACTTAGTCATTCGGGCCAACATGTAAATTACATATGAGCTCATGTAGAAAGTCTTCGTCACCTTCAGGCTCCTGAATTGCTCATCGATGTGGTTGCTAATCATCCTAGCCCAATCGACACACTCCTTTCCCTCCAAGATGATCTCGATGAAGTAGAACATCCAAGGCTCGAAAATGTAAGCCCGTGCACTCCCATTTACCCGGCTCAACATCATTATCAAATCACAGTATTCTTGTTTCACGTCCTCGGCAATTATCTGCTTTGGGAGCTTAGTGCGGGGTGGCCTCGGCTTCTGCATCCAAACTCTGTTGATGACTGCAGTGACTCTTTCGAAAGAGGAAGAGTACATCTTATCTGCCCTCTTATTTGTCCTGTATAACATCTCCTCAGCAGTCGGAATGCCAAATGCCTCTCCGATGGCATCCGGTGTGAAGTTGGCGAGCAGTTTACCATCCGGAGAGACAATCGTCCTATGTTTTGGCTTGTAGTGATTGGCGCACTCCATAATTAGCTTCGGACACTGAATTGCTGGCGGAAAACCAGCAGCTGCGTAGATTCCACTCTTCGTTATATTATGTGCCGTGACTGATGGTTGATGGCCCCCTAGCCCGAACATCCTCGATTTGAGTGCATTTAGATTAAATGAACCAAGGTTGGTGTCATTTAATCCCGCCAACTTTGAAACTATTGCTGACTTTGGGAAATGGCTTAGCGAGCCTTTTAATCATTGCCTACCGGGATGAGCTAGCCTTTCTTGCTTCAGTGTTTGCAGCTCTGCCTGCGGCTCTGCTTGTTCCTGCAACATCCTTTGCTCCGGCCATCTGCAAAATAAAATAGAATAGCAATAAGCTAGGGTGCAGATTTTTTAAATAAAATGAAGCAACCTCCGAGACGGCTGCGAACGTGGAGTTAGCTTTTTGAAAATAAAAAATCTCAGCATAAATTACTAACTCCAAACCTCGTACTGTATAAAAAACTTCAAGCTTATAAAGAAGCTTTCAACGACTGCACTTCCGACTGGCGAAGAAAATTGCAGCCAACTACCAACATTCAGCAATGTGGATACTTTCTCAGCACAAAATGAATTAAATCCTTTGTCTCGACTTCGTCAACCTCGGCAACTTTCAACTTCTAGCACCTCGAATAAGTAAAATCTGCAGCAAGCTTCAACTTTCGTGCAACTTCAATACTCAGCAATTTCGAAATAAATCCCCAGCACAATATAAATTTCTGCAACTCAACACTTTGCAGCAATTCAACACTCCGAAACTCTCAAAGAAATTCTCTCCTCAACAACTTCAAAAATATTTCAAGAACTTCTTCAGCAACTTCAACTTAAAAAAAGTGAGGAGAAATGAGAGAAGAGATTGTTTAAATAATTCTTCTCGGAGAATCCTGCTAAGTAGTGCTGGGGCTATTTTTAGCACCTTCATCAATTTTCCACTCTCTTCGTTCGGAATCTTCTAATTCAAGCGCAGTAGTGGGCTAGTCGTCAGCCGGTCATTATGGCAGTTGCCATTAATAATGATTCCTTCCTTGTAAAAATTTGAATTCTTCCTCTTAGTCTGCCAGTTAACTCTTGGCGATTTAAACAACTCGCGAGAAAAAAATCACTTGACTTGATTTAAAATTCCATTTTAAAATCTCGCAGTGTTTAAATAAATTCAACTCGAAAAATTTCGTGAGAGTTGTAAATTTATTTTCAACTTTTAAAATGTTTGTCATTTAAATCCTCGATTTCATAAAATTTGCCTTAGACATTTTAAATTCTCTCATTAAAATGTTCAACTCCGGGTGATTAAAAATTATTTGCCTGCTCGAAATAATTCATCCTCTGAGATTTAATTTCCGTTAGGAAAATAATCTAGGCAAAACGAAATTCCTCTGAAAATATTAAAATTTCCCTTAGGAAATTAATTTTAAAATTCTGTCAATTCGCGGGTGCCGTTTAAAGAGGTTCATTTAATTTTCCATTTGACCCATGGAAAATATTCATCAATATCAAATCTTCCCCTTGAAAAATATTCATCAATATCAAATCTTCCCCTTGAAAAATATTCGTCAACCTTCAACTGCCTTTGGAAAATTTTAAAACTCATCAAATCATCCTTCCATGCCAAGGGCGTATTTTTCCCTAGTGAAATGTTATCTCACTTAGAAAAATTTTCTAACATTTTCTCTGTTGGCGTACTTGACCCTTGGTATATTTTATCTGATTAAAAAAAATCTCCATGCCTTAGTTTATTTTCCCAACCTCTCAACACTTCAAGGGCGGATTTCTTTCCTTGGCACTTTATTTTATTCAAATTTAAAAATTTCCATGCCTTAGCATTATTTCTCCACCCTCTTGACCCCTTGGGCGCATTTAGACACATGAACTTTTAATCTTCATCATGGGCGCATTTAGCCCCTCCAACTTTTATTTCCTTGCCTTAGAAAATTTCAAGGCTTCTAATTTGATTTTCCTTTTACCTTGGGGGCGCAAATATGTGTGCTAGCTTTTCTTTTCAAACACTTAGGCGTTTTCAAGGCCTTGCTGGAGATGGGCGCATTTAGCATGGTGGGCTTTTGTTTTCCAGACTTAGAAATTTTTTTATAAATTCATCTTGGCTTGCCTTGAGGGCGCATTTAACATAGTCCACTTTTATTTTTTTACACTTGGAAACTTTTAAGCCTTCCCATTTACCCTGAGGGCGCATTTTGCCATGGTTACTTTCGTTTTGTGACTTAGACAATTCCAAGTTTCTCATCCCTCATTGACTTAGCTTGGGCACATTTGCTAGGGTGAGCTTTTGCTTTCTCACACTTAGGCGTTTTTACCTTCATTACCTCCATGGGCGCAAATGAGGGGTGGTGCTTTTATTTTTGCCTTAGACAATTTTCAAAAGCCTTCCTTCTCCCTGGGCGCAAATGAGGGGGTGAGCTTCCATCTGAGGGCGCATCTTAGCCTTCTAGCTTTTGTTTTTGCCTTAGGCGTTTTTACCTTCACATCCTCCTTGGGCGCAAATACATAGGCAAGCTTTCATTTCCATGCCTTAGCTGCTTTCTCACACACTTGAGGGCGCATTTTGATAGGCGAGCTTCCATTTCCTCACACTTAGGCGTTTTTTTAGGCTCCAAGAACCTTGGGCGCATATGAGGGAGGAGCTTGGGCGCATTTCCTTAGTTGAACTTTCGTAGAATTTTCACCCTCTTGACCCCTTGGGCGCATTTTGACCCATGAGCTTTTGTTTTAACACTTAGAAACTTCAAGAGTTTGATCAAGGTGGGCGCATTTTCTCTGCTCAACTTTGAATTTTGTACTTAGAAAATTTCCAGATTTCATTCTTGAGGTGGGCGCCTTTTGGAGCTCTTGTTTTCATTTTCCCATACTTAGAAAATTTTCATGTCTCTGCTTGCTATTGCTTCTGCATTCTATTTTTAGCAAGTTGTGCTATTTTTAGCAAGTCCCTTGATTTTCAACCTCTAAGGCTCCGTTTTGCCTGAAAATTTCATCATATGATCTTCTTCACCTTGTGAACCTGTTTTGCCAGTCCTCTGCCCTGACCTGCTATTTATAGCCACCTACTATTTATAGTAAGTTTTGACTTTCTGACTTCAGTAGCTCCGTTTTGCCTGAAAGTTGCAACGCTTGATCTTGATAGTTTGAGTGTCACTCTGATGCCAACCTCGGGTGCAGACCTGCTATTTATAGCCGTGCCCTGACTTACTAAAAATAGTAAGTTCTCCGATTTCGCTCAAATTTTGCCAGCAGGTACCTTGAAGTGTGCTGACATTGGTGGGTGCTTCGTTTCGGCTATTTTTGGATTTTACCCCCTATAAAAGTGGAAACCCTAATTTGACTTGTATGTATCCCGAACGGTCTCCGTTTGACTTCGTTCCTTCTGCATGTCGTTCTGTTTGCTGAACTGGAGTGTTGGGGGCGGCTGCCAGAGTGTACCTGCTAAAAATAGAAACTGCCTGAAAAGTGACTCATCCACTACCGGATGGTTTTGTATGTCATATTGCCCGTGGGATCTCAAAAAAACCCAGAAAAACCCAGAAAACTGGTCTGCATGCATGCACTGGCTAAAAATAGTAAGTCTTCAAAACTCGATCTTCTCCGCTTGCATGTCACATTGTTGCAAAGCTCTCGAAAAACCCATAAAGAAAAACCCGACATGCGTTGAAAAACACTGCATGCGAACCCTAAAAATAGCCTCCGAAGGCTGAACTCTGAAAGTGGTCGTCTTGGTTCGCATGTTACATCACTGCGAAGGTTTTGGAAAACCCAGAAGGATTCTCCAGACATGCATCCGAAAAGCTCATGTGGAAACCCTGAAAATGGCTCTTGAAGCCTGAACTGCCAAA
>CM021106.1:145918105-145990047 GCA_007115665.2 Sequoiadendron giganteum | reverse complement strand
GTCATGGAGTCTCTCAACATGACATCCACAATGGCTACACCCATTTGTGAAAAAAAAACACATCTCAGTCTCAGAGATGTTCAAGGGTTCATCATAGAGTCTCTCAACATGATGTCCACAATGGCTACACCCATTTGTGGAAAACACATCTCAGTCTCAGAGATGTACAAGGGTTCATCACGGAGTCTCTCAACGTGATGTCGTCGTGGAGTCTCTCAACATAACGTCAACAATGGCTACTCCCATGTGTGGAAAGAAACACATCTCAGTCTTAGAGATGTACAAGGGTTCATCACGGAGTCTCTCAACGTGATGTCATCATGGAGTCTCTCAACATGACATCTCATCTCAGTCTCAGAGATGAACAAAAGCTTGCACTTCATATTTCTCCATCTCAAAGAAATATACACTACAAGGGCTTTCACCTCATATTTCTCTGTCTCAGAGAAATAAACACTACAAGGGCTTTCACCTCATTTCTCCGTCTCAGAGAAATATACATTACAACAAATCTTCATGATGATGTGACTCCCTCTGAAGCTCCAAGTACTTGCATCAACATCCTGACCTCCTCGTCCAAGATTTCCTGCAATGCTTGCCTTAGAGTAACGGTTTCCAATGCACACCTCCGGCACTATTGACTTGCAAGAGTCCAGGACTGTCCTCCTCGACCTCATCCCAGATCACCCTATTTTGAATAGGTTTGTGGTGCTACCAATGTCAAAACAAGGTTGATTGCCTTGTGCAATTTTGTTCTTTGCAGCTGAAGAGGTCTTCCAAGTACTTAGCACTTGGCCTTGCAACACTGCAACCCACTTAGCTGGCACCTTCACTTCTTCTCAATGAGTCACTTTAGTTCCTCGAGTCATAGGACACAGAACTCCCTCTCAATACAGATATTACAAAAATCCTCTGGAAGTGAACTCCCTCCATTGACTGATCTCAAAACCTTAATCCTCTTCCCAGACATGATCTCAACTCGTGCCTTGAATCCTCGGAATCTAACTCCCTCTGAATGGCAGGAGTGTAATCGAGGGATGAATCCATATCTATAGGAGCCTCCTGCTCCTCACTGACTAATCTCCAAGAATCGTCACCTCAAATAATGAGGTCTTCAATATATCTTCAAATAATCCAACATCCTTTTGCTCCTCGATCCATCCTTGATTTGCAATTGATTTGTATCAAAATCTAATTTTTCCTGCATAGGTTGATGATTCATTTCCTCCAATTTTTGAATTTCTGTGATTAGTGTTTCCTCTTTCTCCTCAAATTCCTTGATATGAGTTTCCAACTCATGCTTTAGCACCCCAATTATGTCACTAAGTTTGGTGGATTGGTTTGTATCCTCATCCTGTGGAGGAGATGTGCATCTCACTCCACAATCTGATGAACCAGGGAAAATCTCATCAGACCTGGAGATGTTATTCACTTTCATTTGCAGATCATTCTCCAATAAATTAGTTTTACTTACACATTTCCCATTCTCCTCTTCTAGATCATGTAGCGTCTACTGAAAGTGATCACTTAGATTTTGAATCTGTACAGATTTATTCTTAAGCTCCACTTCTTTGGCATTCAGTTCAGCCTCTAAGCCAAGGATTCTCTTTTGAAGTTCAGCATTCCTTTGTGTGATTTTATCAACTTCAACAAGCCCTTGCATGCTAGCTGCTAACTTTTCCATTAACAAAACATTATTTGCCTTTAACCTTTCAACCTCAACTTTTGTAGAATGTAAAGACTGTTGCAATGTAGTTTTCTCATCTCTGACTTGTTCAACTATGTTTTGGAGAGCATCGATCTCAGCCTTCAAGCCCATTAACTGAGTAATCTGTCTCCTTAGACTGTCATTTTCAATTTTAAGTTTTTTTTGTTTTTCATTTTCAACTGCGACGATCTTTAGTTCAATCCCCTGAACTTTTTCTTGAAGATCTGTCTCTCTAACTGTTGCATCCCCTGGCTGCCTATGCACATGTTTGAGGTTGAAATGCAGCTCTTCTCCCTTTTTTCCTGGCAACATCAACTTCAAGCTTCAACTCTTTAACTTCACTTTCACATTTATGCTTGACTTGCAAAAGCTCTGCTTCACTCTGTTTAACATTTGCCAGCTGTAACTGCAGAGCATCTTCAAGGTTCTTCTTTGCTTCATGAAGACCTGATGCTTCAGTAAGAGCTTCAATTAGGATCCTCTCCTTCTCCTCCAATACTAAGTAAACCTACCTGGAAGGGCTTTGTACTTCCTTTTGTAGATTCTCCACTATATTTTCATTCTCTGGATATAAATGGCCAACAATTTTATCTGCGTTTATACATGTCTCTTCATACTCTCTTGTGTTAAGTTGATATGCTTCTTATTTTGGAGGCCAAATGCCTCTTTCCTCTTCCAAATTTCTCAGCAAGATAGGCAAATCAGACTCTAAATACTTGATTTGATTGAATGAAACAGAAATATCCCCTATCATCTTTTGCAAGCACTGCTCTACATTGCTTTGAGACTCAAACAAATTAGAGCATTTTTACTTAAGTTTTGAATTTAATTCCATAGCTGCAGTGTGTTCTCTTTTAAGGTTCTCTAGCGTCCATTCCAGTATTTGTTGCTCCCTCTTACAAAATTCTACCTCTACAGATAGCTTACTTTGTGATTCATCGAGTGCCTAGAGTAATTTCACATTTTCTTCTTTAAGATTAAGCTCAACTGTTTTCATCTCGGCCTGGAGATTGAAGCATGTAGCCTTGGCATTCTCAAGGTCTAGTCTGAAGAAGTCACATTCTTCTGCTGAAATTTTCAATTGTATATCTAAACTATGTACTTGTTTTAAAAGGTGAGAAATTTTGTCCTCTTTTTCTTTTAACTAGCTCTCAAATCCTTCTTTTGTGTGTTCTAATTCCATGGCTCTCTTCTCAAGATTAGTCTTAGCCAACAAATTTGACTCTGCATCAGCTCTAAGTTGTGATGCCATGGCCTTCGTTATATTCATAATCATTCCCTATATCTATACTTCATTAAATTGACTCCTTCAGATATGAGTTGTCTTATACTGCTTAGCCAAATCTGATCAAATATTTCTAAACCCGCTCTAATACCATGTTAGTTTTAGGATCAGAAATGCAATAAGTAGAAAACTCAACACATAGAACAATGAACACAACATTTTTACCTTGGGAAAACCCTCCTACTCAAGGGAGAAAAAACCTGGCAATGAATATTCTCTTATATATCAGAATAATATCAGGCCCTAGGAAAGCCGAATACAATACAAAGGATCAGCACTTATATCTGGTGCAATTTCATGAATACACTAAGTATTGACTCTTCTGCTTGATGCTGATCTGCTGCGTAGAAAACTCGACCTGCTGCTGAAGTGCGAATTTGAGTGAATTGAATTCATACTAAATGTCTCCACACCTTCTCATATATATACAAGTCTAGGCAAGCTCACTCTAGGGCCGACCTAGCAATTTTAATATTTTATTATAAAAACATAAAGACCGACCTGCCTTTGTTTAATTTAGCTTAGGGAAAATACTTGTCATGGCTATAAAATACTAACAGATGTGATGTCAAAACAATGCCAAAGTTGACCACTAAACCCTTGGATCTACAATTTGATATAAAACTGTAGAAATCTAAAACACAAAGTTGCACTTGAATATATGTTGCCAATGACAAAAAATTTCTTCCAAAACAAGGCACTTCACTCCCAAACCCTAGCAATGCATTTGTAGATGAAAATATGTCAATATAATCTTCAGATCTGAATTCCTTGTCCTCAATTTGCAAATAAAACTTCAAACCCTAGCTGGAATGATATTTTCCTTCAAACCCTAGCTGGTTGAAGCTCTCCAATAAAGCCAAAGCTGCAAATAAGCCCAATGATGAATCCACCTCTCAATGTGGAGTTGGGTTTTTGTCTAATCCACAAATTTCTAAGGGTTTTCGTCCTCAAAAATGGCTGCACCTAAAGTGATCAGCTGAAAATGGAGAAATCTCAAATATGCCAAATCAATAATATTAGCTTTGGAGGAGAAAGAGGGCCTTATATAAAAAAATTCTAAACCACTTTTGGACCCCAACACTTCATTAATGATTTTTAATAAATTATTTCCCCTCCACCCCTAGGCGTCCACTTTTGGGAAATAAATATTTTATTTTAATTTCCTTTTAAACTCTTTTCCCACTTAAAGTCACTTAATTATTTTTTATTTATTTTTCTCAAGTGACTTAAGTAAATTATTTTATAAAGGCTCAATAAAGTAATATCTTAATTTCTCCTTGGCCAAATAATATTATTATTTTTCTTTTATTTTCCAATGGCCCAAAATATAATCAGATGCAACAACTCAACCCCTATCCAACTGGATTAGCCTACGGGAATGGTTAATAGGCTAACCAACCTCCTAAATGATGATCACTCCAGAAATGGGGACATTACAGTCCTCCCTTCCCGGAGATTACTTGTCCCAAAAAATCGATACCTGCATACCGAACACCAACTTACAGGATCCCATATATCAATCTCAAAAATCTGCAAACTCTATTATCTAAAACACTATACTACAAGAGATCTGCAAATAACATCACCTTATCTCTCTTGGACAATAGTGTAATAATTCCCAACATGCAATCAAAAAACTCATCAGTGCATACCTTAGTCTTTGTACAAGACCGCTGTGCTAATCTGATTATCATGCTCCCCAAATCCTCATAAGGATGATGACTCGTGATTCGAAGGGAAAATATCATGCAACATATAGAATCAATTACCTCATCATGCACAAAACAAGCCTCCATTTTTGCTAATGCCATCCTTGGAGCACCCTTTGCTAAAGCTCTCAATACAATCTTCTTCCCATCTGATATGAACTCTAGCTCCATCCGCTAAAAAACTTGGATATATCTCCCAAGTGACTATAACCACTGGATTCCCAAAACAACATCAAACTCACCAATCCCAACTACATAAAAATCAGCAATGACCACATAATCATTCAACAACATGCTCAGCTGAGGAACCTTCTTAGTACAACTCATTTTAAATCCATCAACCATCATAACCCTAGAACCTGGAAATTTCTCAACCTACAATCCCTTCCTCACAACCAATCCCTCATCAATGAAGTTGTGAGTAGCTCCACTATCAATCAAACAAGTGACACGTTGTCCCTTAAGAACTCCACTCACTCCAAAAGGATGATACTTAGGAACTCCTGATAGTGCAGCAATAGTACCATGAGCCATATCTCCTGTGTTAGCATTATTGTTTGGTTGCTTCTCATGGTCACTATTTGAACTCGTGTCAACAACCTCCTCATCAATATCATAATAGACCTCTATGTAATGCGCCTTGCCTTTCCCGAGGCACCTATGACCTGTTTCCCATGGTTCCTTTCAAGTGAAACATAACTTCTTCCAATGCAGCTCATTCCTTGTTTCAAAATCCATCATAGGTTGTGTAGGCATAGGCTGATTTGGTGTTTCCCCATCTGACTTGTGTTCTGATTTATTATCCTTGAAATTCTTCTTTTGAGGCTGAAATGTAGAAGATGATGTGTCAAGATCTAGTGCCAACTTGATAGCATCAAGAAGTGTCCAAGGCTTAAGCACCTTGACTAGACCCTTTGTCTCGTCATTCAATCCTTCAATAAACAACATTACCACCCTTTTTTCAAACATATTGGGAACCATAACAGCAATCTTTTGAAACTCATTAATATATGTATCCACATGTCCACTTTGTTTCAATTGTGCTAACTCTCTATAGTACACCTCCACATCCTTTTTGTCAAACCGAGTTATTAATTTGTTATTGAACTCATCATAGGAGTGAATCAATCCATGGTTTTGTGTGACTAAACCATGATGCCACCAATCATAAGTAATGCCCTCAAGGTGCATAGTTGCAAATTTAATTGCCTCATCTTCTTACATTGGCCTAAGTGTTAAGAAGGTGTCCAACTTGTGAATCCATGCTCTAGCACTAGTCTTCCCACTACCATCAAATGTAGGAAGAGTGAGTTTACTTGTAGCTTGTTTTAGGTCCTTATTTTGATGCCTGGGTCTTCATTATTGCCTTGATTTTCTACTATCTCTTCGCTGTCCCATATACTGAGGGAAAGATAAAACATTCTTGACACGTTGAGGAAGAGCATCCCACTCATCATGCATAGTCATAACATTGTCTGTAAATGATACCTCCTCTTTTGCTTCATTCCTAGATAAGAAAGTAGGCATTAATGGTCTATCTGAAGTGCGTGTAGGAGTCCTCCATACACGTGGTGTACCTACTCCACTGTCATTATCTGCATGCTCATTATTGTCTCTCATGGGGCCCATGTTCATTTGTTGGATAGCTGTTGTAAGTTGTTGTAAAACATTAGCCACATGTTGCTGCCCTGCTGCAATACCTCTCATGATCTCTCTTGCTTCTTTGTCATCATCATTAGCTTCATGCCTTGGTGGACTACCACCTCTTTTATCTCCCATCGTGTCCTATTGTGTACCTACAATTGGATTATTTTGCTGATCTGCTCTTCTATGAGTATAGTACCTATGTGGACCAACTTCGTGTGGCTGCATATGACAACTCTAAACCCTCCAAGCTGGCAGGATCAAAGCTCTAATACCATTATAACAACCCCTGCTTATTCTGCCATAATTTTTCAATTTAGGTTGTTTGACATTTTGTCAAACACTTGGCATGCGTATGACTGAATTCTGATTTTTTTGAGTTTTGGGATTTTGTTTGTTTCATTATTAATGGATTTCAATGCCAAAATGATCACATAAA
Organism: Sequoiadendron giganteum; assembly: GCA_007115665.2. Lineage (NCBI taxonomy): Eukaryota > Viridiplantae > Streptophyta > Pinopsida > Cupressales > Cupressaceae > Sequoiadendron > Sequoiadendron giganteum. The sequence continues at coordinate 145,983,259 of CM021106.1, read as the reverse complement.
ACACAGAAATGATGGACAATGTTTGTATAAACCAATAACAAGAATTTTGCATGCAATCTCTACATTATTGACAAGATATCAGATCTGAATACACTGATTATCAGGTCTGATACAGATGATATCAGACTGAAAATACTTATAAAATGTGTCTACAATATACAAACAAACTATAGGATTGCGTTCACCACATACCCCTTTGCTTGTTACTTTATTTAGGCTCAAAATGATCACATATATGGCAAGAAATTGCTGATGTAGATGCTATCAAACCCTGTTGTTAATGTCTCAAGTATTTGTTGATAATAATGATGTAAATGGCTGCCAAGAAAAACCCTAAACTCCTCCAAAGGAAGGTGGCTAGGTCTAGGATTGGAGCAATGAAAGCCTAGATTGATGTGATGTCAAAACAATGCCGAAGTTGACCACTAAACCCTTGGATCTGCAATCTGATATAAAACTGTAGAAATCTGAAACACAAAGTTGCACCTGAATATATGTTGCCAATGACCAAAAATTCCTTCCAAAACAAGGCACTTCACTCCCAAACCCTAGCGATGCATTTGTAGATGAAAATATGCCAATATAATCTTCAGATCTGAATTCTTTGTCCTCAATCTGCAAATAAAACGTCAAACCCTAGCTGGAATGATATTTTCCTTCAAACCCTAGCTGGTTGAAGCTCTCCAATAAAGCCAAACCTGCAAATAAGCTCAATGATGAATCCACCTCTCAATTTGGAGTTGGGTTTCCGTCCAATCCAAAGATTTCTAAGGGTTTTCGTCCTCAGAAATGGCTACACCTGAAGTGATCAGCTGAAAATGGAGAAATCTCAAATATGCCAAATCAAGAATTAGAGCCTTGGAGGAGAAAGAGGGCCTTATATAAAAAAATTCTAAACCACTTTTGGACCCCAACACTTCATTAATGATTTTTAATAATTATTTCCCCTCTGTAGAGTTCCAAAACTCTGCTGATTCGTTTCCTTACTGAGTTTATAGGTCTGATTTTGTTTCAGTTTAATTTCTTTCTTTTGTGCTTTGAGTTGTTTGCCAATAATGCTAAATGGTACTAAAAATAACATATGCAGTCATTAATCAATTCAGTGGCCAAATATGTCTTCTTCATACAATAATAAGTTGCATACAACCAATAACTTACAACTTATTACATCTTATACTAGACTTTAACTTACAGCCATGTAACTCTGTGAATAGTGAATTGCTACAATACCCGCCCCTAAAGAAATGTTGATTGCTCTTGAAAGACAAACCTCTCCCAACAAAATCCGAAATGGGAAGCTTTCTAGGACAAGGGCGCCCCCTTTAGGAATGATTGCAGCCACTAAAAAGAGGTGTTTCTTTTGCTTTGGCTGATACAAACCCTCACAAAAGTGTGGCTGGTTGTAGTTTTCTAAAACAGCTCCAAAACTCCACGGAAAGTAAGCAGCCCCTGTGCTAACGCGATTGGAGTCTATGGCAGTCAAAACCATTCAAAAACAAGTTCGAAATAACCTGCAAACAGCAACACAGGTCTCCAACTGAAGCATCAATAACTGATCAGCAACCTTAAGGTGGTGTTTCACACCCTCAAGCAACTCAAGAACGAAGAACAGAGCCCCACCAGGCTCACCCACTGCAAGAAATCAGGAAACCCTAGCCTCCTTCTTCCTCCAAACTTCACTCCAAAGTTTTCAACAAGCAAAATCATCTATTCATGAAGAGGGTCGAACTTTTCCTTCTATTTATAAGTTTTTGCATTAAAAAACACTATTCATAAAAGTGAGCACTACTCACTTAAGTTATTTCTTTTTTCACTTTATGAATGAATAGTAACTGAAAAATATAAAGTGACCCCTTCCTTTTGAAAACACATGGTCCCTAGGCCGAGGATGGTGAAATTAAAGGTGAGTATCATAAATTTAAGCACAAGTATCGTGCCAAATGCCACAATTCACCCTGCCACCATACTCCGGAGATCCACACTGCAAATTGACAACCAAGTGCCTGTCCTAGAAACCCTCTATCCAAAATTATTAGCCTACGAGGGTCAGAAAAATAGGCTAATCCCCAACTCTAATGCTCGTGAAAAAGGGGACATTACAGTCCGCCCTCCCTGAAATTGTTTGTCCCCAAGCAATCTCTACTGCAAAGAAACCTCACTCCTCGGAAGGCCCAAAAGAAGAACTGTAAAATGTCCCATGCATCACCAACTAACTCTGGAAGCACAAACATAAACGCAACTACGCCAAATATTCTTGGATCCCAAACCCAAAATGAAGGTTTGTCGTGTCTACCTTCCTCCGACTTCCACTGTGCTCTATTGCCCCCAACTTCATCATGCTGTGAGCAGTGAAGTAACCCAATGGGACCCATCCAATATTCAGTACTAAACCTGTTACCACCTGGATCCCAAAACAATCTGAACTCACATCCATCTGTCATGCAGAGATAAGAATATCTAGAAGCATCCGCTATGCCAAATCTCTCTTTGTCCTCCGTTAAACACCCATGGATGCGATAACTAACCTAACCATCATGCCAACTGACATCACAGTCACTCTATAACACTGTACCTAAATGTAATCCCTGTGACATTAAAGTAGCAACCCTTGTCGAATACATATTAGCATGGTGGATAACTGACTATTGACCTTGCAAGGAATCCTCTGCAAACAACTGAGTCAGGTACTTGCAGCCTCTAACCCCGTCCTCTGAAGATGGAAAACTCCCATCCCACAACAGATGGTATAACCCTGGAGCCAATCCACATCAATGCATCATCAAGTCCTTCGCGTGTGGATCAAAAGAAACATGATGAGCACTCATCACTGTGTAGTTGCGATAGAATGCTCCAACCTTGGTGAATGGCTCATCACTAGCAATACTGGAATCAGGCAGCTGATCACTCTGACTTTGAAGCATAACAAGCTAGCATCCAAAATCAACTGCATGGGATGAGGTAACAGATTTGCTTCCAGGAAAGGGAAACAAATCCACATGAGAGCCATACTCCCAACCAGATGACACTTCGCAAGTCCCCTGTGGAGATGATGGAGTAGCGTCGTGTACTAACACACAGCTCTCTAGAGAATCTACCGCAGCCACACAAGAGCTATCAGCTATCGGACCTGCGTCATCTGTCATAGTACTGACCACCAGAGAGCCCGATGCAACATGTGGTTTTCTGCTGCTCTCAGTCAAAGTACTCAGCTCAACTAAGTCAATTGCCCCTGTATCCGGAATGGATGTTACCACATCCTCACTATAACCCATAGATGTCAAATCATGACCAACTGCCACTGTAGGAAACTCTATTGTAACTGCAGCTGTTGGAGACTGTGCCAAACTGAACTCCACGGTAAGCTCCTCCAACCGTGATGTTGACTCCCGAAGGGTCAACTGGGCACTATGAAATGAGTCCATAGTCACCTCAAGCTCATGAGTGAGCTTGTCAACCTCCTCTTCTTTTCCCTTCAGTGCATCATAGCAAATACCATCCCACTCGAGAAGATAATTCCTATCAGCAAGTAACTTTAAATAATTATGTTTCATTAATCCAATAGCTTCTCGTAGTGTATGGAACTCTCCAAGGGAAAGACTGTTGTCACCGTGCTCATCTGACATAAGAGTACTCCAACCATAGGTTGCCAACATCTGTCGAGCAACATCAAAATGCTCCAAGGCTATAACAATCATATTATCACTAACCTTCAACTGCCCCGTTAGATGATGATACCCCTGTGACTCGTCATTTCCACCCAAATCTGCACTATAGTAAGAGGTTGAGTCCTCATCACTCACCTCATGATCAGCAACATCATGTGTGCTATATGTTGATGTGTGTTTTATGACAACACCAACACAGAATAAAATGTCCAACGGTCACTCTATTCTCTCTTGATCAAAATATTCCACATGCTAAGATTGCGTGAAAGTTCATGCGTTCAATTCCAAGGTTCCTTTTATCGCAAATAGACTCAGTTGGTTGATGTGAATATGCTGGGTATTCCAAGGGGACTTATGTAGTTGTTCAATTCTGTGAAGCAGTTAAGACATGAATGATTTGACAATGAGGCTCTAATTCCTAAGTTAACCGAGAAAATACTGAATTTAAAGGAGATAAGGGGAGAAATTCTACAATCTACTTCTAAAAGGTGGAATGTGAGGATTAACTTCAACAATCTTCAAACCAAACTTTGTTTCACCTCCCCTTCGGACAGCTCTGACAAAGTTGGTGCAATCTTCAAAGGATGAATAAGATATTCAAATTATGATTCAACATGCGCACCCCATCACAACAATGCAAGTGAACACATACGAATCACAATCGAAGTTAGGTACTGAGATTCCAGTTGACCACGCAGGGTAGACTTACCGTCAGCAAGCCCGCTAGTGGTATGGATAAAGGAAAACTTGTCCAAACTAAACACCACACTCCACAATTAACGACTACTTGCATGAAATAAAAATCTATTTTACTCTATCTACTTTGAATTGGAAAGATGAAATGGCCTTGCTAGCTACTCATAAAAAAGAAGAAATCACCAAGCAATGAAACTCTTTGTATTATGAAAAGTGTTCACAACAACCGTTTACAAAACTTTCAAAGGAAAGTTTTCTTCCCTCCTCCATCTAAGCTAACTTCTAAGCTAAATGCTATATGCCTTCTACTCTTTAGCTCTGATTCAATTCTTGATCTAATGTCTAATAGATTACAAATGAGGGGGAATACCCCTTTTATAATAAGTCCAATTCAGTGGACTGTTCAAATCTGATTACAATAAAGGGCTCAGATTGAGCCACCTATGCCTTAGTTAGGGTTTCTGCCCTAAAAACCGCCACAAAGAGGAGTGAGCAATAAATGTACAGAATATTCTCCAATCCCCTGCAAGAACCATAATGAGCAATTAATGCCCATCACCATCTTCTAGAAGATCCTCATCCAGCAGAGCGTTCCCATTGTCCTTCTCCCGAACAGCAAACTCGATCAACCGGGCCAATACCGCCTCAACCTCCTGAGCAGAAATCGGTGGAATATGGTTGAGCTGAAATTCCAAGACTGCTACGTCTGTCCGTGCCGAGTGTAAGACTTTCTCCATGCCACCAAGGCATCCTGGGTATTCTGAATTATACTGGAGAAAGTGGAGACATTCTCAAAGTCATCCTGGACAAGCGACCTCGCAGCTGAGAAGAATGGAGCCAGTTTGTCTCTCAAGCCATCAGCAGTTATTTCCTCTAGAGCCAACCTTCTAGCAAATATGGCCTCCAATGTATTAAGGACTCCCTCCAAGATGTTGCCCATTGCTTTCCTAACCCTGGCCGAATCTGCCCTTGCTGCATCGTGAAACCCACGGCCTGTGACCACCAAGGAGTACCAACTGGTGAAATCATACCTGTCACCTTCCTGAATTACACCTCCATCCACCAGGGTCTCTAGAGGTATATGCATCAAAGCCCCCGAACGAAGAAGAGTCTTTGTCTGATAGATGCGGGTATCGCCCCAGGCTTGATCCACCATGTCTATTCACGCCAAAATATTTGAGGCCTGCTGATAAGCATTGGCGAGGTCCTCCATGAATTTCCCTGTCTCAGCCTGAACATGGCTAACCCATTTGTCCACTTTCGTTTCCATCTTCTTTAAATCTTCTAAGCCAATAACTAACTCCCTCGGAAGCTCTGGTGGGAGTTTTACTGCTGGGTTTGCCTGTTCACCTGGACATACCAGACTCTGCACATATCCTCTCAAGGTCTTGTGCTCCTTCTTTAACTTCTTATACTTCCCCTCCGTGTGGAGCAACTGGTCTCTCAGCACCTGATAGGAGTTATCGAACTCCTCGACAATTTGGGCTCCCGTAGGACGACCCAACTCTACAGTAGTGATCAGGTAATTCTCAGGCCTCTCCTCGGCTCGATCACACTCCTCCCTTGGGACAGCAACCTGAAGTGTGCAAGAGCCCGACTCATCAGTTGAGATCTTTGAAAACTTCCTGGCTCTCTTCTTCTCCGGTGGCGCACTAATCCTTCTAAGGAACTCCTCCATCTCGATGGCTAGATCCGTATCATCCTCAGGGTCTCTTCTCATTCTATCCGTAAGCCAATCCGGCACTGTCTGCTGCAGATTGCAAATGACGAGGGGCTGCTCTTCTATTGCCTCCACCTCTTGTACTTCTTCTCTTCTTACACTGTTCTGCTCGGGCTCATCATCTTCCATGAGCTGAGTATCTCCTGACCCTTGGGTCCCCTGTTCTTTGTTTTCCTCTTCCTCCAATGCCATGTCCAACATCTGCTGGAAATGGGTATCGGACATTGTTTCCTCCTCCTCTTCTTGTTGGCCACCCCTGGATGCACTGACACTTATACTATCTAACTCTCGGACGTTGGGCTGATCAACCACCTCAAGTTCCTGCTCTTCATTCAATCTTGCCCTCTGCTCGGCAAATAGCGAAATTTCCCTCAAACTCGAAGACTGAGTTTGCGACCGCGCGGGTGATGCTTGCTCCATCCTCAAAGGTATTGGCTGGGTCGGCACCTCATCTTGTGCTTCCGACACTTGGGCAACTTGCTTTCCCCTTCTCACCGATAGCGGCCTTTGATCACCCATCAAGTCATAAGTAAGGGTGACTGCTCTGCTTTTGAGTCTACCTACATGCCTATCGACCCAAGCCCTTGTGAAAGTCATCACCTGAATAGAGAGCGTGTCCAAGTCCATGATTTCTGGCTCAGACCAATCAGGTGGTGGGACCGAAGTATTCCTGACTGACTCATAGTCAGGTTGTATAACGTTGACATCTTCCTCCACTTGGTCAGGAACTGGAATGACCTCACACTTCCTGATCAACCTAAGAGGGAGTCTGGTAAACATCCTTCTCCTTATTTCAACCTCATCAACAGCATTTGCCCAAAAATCTTCTATGTGAGCCTTGTGCCTGTACTCAACATTTTGCACCACTCGGATGTTTCTGTAAGGATCGAAATCCTGCCTGCCTGTGTGATACAAGAGATGAAAGAATTGCAGCTCATCCTCTGCCTCTCGAGCTGCCTGCAAGGAGGGACACACCTCACTGGAATTCCCCATGGTGATAGGGAAGTCAAGTCCACCCTTCTTCTTCTTTTGAATCTTATCATAGGCAATCAATTGCCTAGATACTTCTAGCATTACTATGTGATCGGTGGGGTACCTCAGTAATCGGTATGGATACGATGTGAACCCCTGCAACCTAATGTATGTGAATTTCAGGAATTGGATGAGCCAATATCCATATTCTTCAATCAACGCCTATGCTTCTTTTGATATTCTTTGTTGCGTTCTCTGCTGAAGGGTCCTTGCAATATGCATTGTAAATGCATCATTTGCCCGCTTGTAGCTGGCAGGGTTAGTCAAATGTAACTGTGTGCAGGCTTCATGGATTTTGAACTGGTAAAGGGCACAACCAATTGGCTCTTTGTACGTGATCCCTTTGTACTTGGTCATCCTCGCCAGCATATACATTACGTACGAGCTCATATAAAAGGTTTTCGTCCTCCTCAGGCTCCTGAATTGTTCATCAATGTTGTCGCTAATCATCCTAGCCCAATCAACACACTCCTTTCCTTCCAAGATGATTTTGATGAAGTAGAACATCCAAGGCTCGAAGATATATGCTTGCGAACTCCCATTTACCCTGCTAAGCATCATTATCAAGTCACAACATTCTTGTTTCACATCTTCGGCAATTATCTGTTTTGGGAGCTTAGTGCGGGGTGGTTTTGGCTTTTGCATCCAGACTCTGTTGATGACTGCAGCAACCCTTTCGAAGGAGGAGGAGTACATCTTATCTGCCCTTTCCTTTGTTCTGTACAGCATTCTTTCAGAAGTGGGAATCCCAAATGCCTCTCCAATAGCATCTGGTGTGAAGTTGGCAAACAATTTGCCATCTGGAGAGACAATCGATCTGCGTTCTGGCTTGAAGTAATTTGCGCACTCCATGATTAGTTTCGGGCACTGTATTGCTGGTTGAAAACCAGCAGCTACGTAGATTCCACTTTTCATTATGTTGTGTGTTGTGACTGACAGTTGATGACCTCGCAGTCCGTACATCCTTGACTTGAGTGCACTCAAATTAAATGAACCGAGGTTGGTGTCATTTAATCCCGCCAACTTTGAAGTAATTGCCAACTTCGGAAGAAATGGCTTGGCGATCCTTTTGATCATTGCTTGTCGGGATGAGCTTGCCTTGCCCGCTTCAGTATTTGCAGCTCTGCCTGCAGCTCTGCTTGTTCCTGCAACATCTTTTGTGCCAGCCATCTGCAAAAATAAAATAGAATAATAAGTTAGACTGCAGATTTTTTTTAATAAAATAAAACCATTCCCGGGATGGCTGCGAGTACGGAGTTAGCTTTGAAAATAAAATTCCTCAGCATAAATTTCTAACTCCAAACCTCAAACTATATAAAATCTCTGAGCTTAGAGACAAGTCTCAGCAACTGCACTTCTGACTGGTGAAGAAAAATCGCAACAAACTAATAACTTTCAGCAATGTGAATAATTTCTCCAGCATAAATAATTCGAATCTTTGACTTCAGCCAATCAATTTCAACAATTAGAAGAATAAAGAGATCACTACAATATGGAATTTCGAATTTCATATCAACTCCAACAGCAATCAACTTTCAGCAATTCGAATATAAAATCCTCAACAACTTCCAAAACTCTTATGCAACTTCGAAAATCTGCAGCAACTGCAACTCTCAGCAATCTGAAAATAAAATCTCCAGCACCTCCAACATACAATTTCGAAATTTGCAGCAACACACTCTCAGCCCTTTGAAAATGTACTCTCCAGCAACTTGAGAAATAAATTCTCCAGCAACTTCGTATTTAGAAAATAAAAACTCAACCTCACTTTCAGCAGCTTTGAAAATACATCAATCTCTCAAGAAAATTCCCACTTCAGCAACTCTCAGCACTTACAAATGTGAGAAGAAATGAGAGAAATGGTTGTTTAAATAACTCTTCACAAAGAATCCTACCAAGTAGTGCTGGAGTTATTTTTAGTACCTTCATCAATTCACCACTCTCTCCACTTAGAATCTTCTATTTCAAGCGCAGTAGTGGGCTAGCCGTCAATCAGTCATCATGGCAGTTGCCATTAATGAGGATTCCTTCCTTGCAAAATTCGAATTTTTCCTCTAGTCTGCCAGTTAACTCCCAATAATTTAAACAACTCGCAAGAAAAATCACTTGACTTGATTGAAAATTCCATTTTAAAACTCTCGCAAAGTTTAATTAAATTCAACTCGAAAAATTCATGGGAGATTTTAAAATTACTTCCAATCTGTTAAAATGTCTGCCATTTAAATCTTCAATTTCATGAAATTTGCCTTAAGACATTTTAAATCTTCTCTTTAGAATATTCAACTCCGTTGATCTGAAATCACTTGCTTGCTCGAAATAATCCATCCTCTGAAATTTAATATCTGTTAGCAAAATAATCTAGGCAAAACAAATCCCCTCTGAAAATATTAAAATTTTCCCTTAGGAAAATAAATCTTAACTCTATCAACTCATGGGTGCATTTTAAAGAGGTTCATTTAATTCCTTTATTTTACCCATGGAAAATACTCATCAATTGTTAATTCTCCCCTTGAAAAATATTTCATCACTTAGCCCACTTCATTTAAATGTCTCTGGAAAATTCCCATATTCATTCATATCAAGGCGTATTTTCTCTAGTGAAATATTAGTTTCACTTAGGAAAATTTTCAACATCTCCTTCTAGGCGCATTTCATCCTCTTCACCTTCACTTTAGAAATAAATTTAAGTCCTTTCACTCCTTGGGCGTATTTACTTCTTAGTACTTTTATCTCCCACGACTTAGGAAAATAACCTTCAATTCCTCTTTATCACAGGCGCATTTGCTAGGCCAAGCTTTCATTTGAACACTTAGGAAATATCTATCATCTTATGCCAAGGGCATATTTGACATATGCTACCTTCATTTCTATACTTAGGCGTTTTCCTCTTTTCAACAACTTTGGGCGCATTTACATGTGGGAGCTTTCACTCGAGGGCGCATTTTGATGGGTATACTTCCATTCTCCACACTTAAGCGTTTTTTTCTTGTTGGGGGTGGGGCCGCATTTTGATGGGTATACTTCTATTTGGGGCGCATTTCATACCCCTCAATTTCATTTTACACGCCTTAGGATATTTTTAAAAACCCCTTTTAACTTGTCTTGGGCGCATTTTGCCTATGCAGCTTCCATTTACTTGCCTTAGAAATATTTCAGCCTTCCACTTACCTTTGGGCGCATTCTACATGGGCTTCTTCCATCCAAGGGCACATTTCATAGGGTGAACTTTCACTTTCCACGCCTTAGAAACTTTTTCAAGGCATCATCACAAGGTGGGCGCATTTAGCATGGTGGGCTCCAAGTTGAGGGCGCAAATAGGGGTGGCTACTTTTGTTTTATGCCTTAGAAATATTTCACTTAACCACTCCTTCCCTTGGCGCGTTTTAGAGGGCTTGCTTTTATTTTCGCCATGGGTGCATTTCAAGTGCCATGCTTTGATTTCCAATGCCTTAGAATAATTTTGAAGGCACTTCCATGGTGGGCGCAAACAGGGGTGGCTACTTTCAATTCTCTTACCTTAGACAATTTTGAAGTCACTTCCTCAAGGTGGGCACATATACATGGGTCTTCTTCTATTTTCATGCCTTAGACGTTTTGAGAGACTCATCAAGGTGGGCGCATTTCACATAGTGAGGTTTCATGTGAGGGCGCATTTCATATGCCATGCTTTTATTTCCAATGCCTTAGAATAATTTTGAAGGCACTTCCATGTTGGGCGCATTTGAGAGGGTATGCTCTCATTTTCTCACACTTAGTAAAATTTTCATGCCCTTGTCTGCCCTTCACCTTCACATTCTATTTTTAGCAAGCCCTTGCTTTTCTGATCTTCACAGCTCCGTTTCGCCCGAAAATTTCACCATATGATCTTTGCAATCTAATGAACCTATTTTCGCCAGTCCCTTGCCTTGACCTGCCATTTATAGCCACCTACTATTTATAGTAAGTTCCAAAGTTGCCTAACTTTTGTAGCTCTGTGTTGGCGTAAGAACTAACACCTCTGGAGTGTGAGTTTGTACGGACAGCTATGCACACTACGTAATGAGTGCTCTTCAAATTAGGAGGGGAAGCTCCCTCGTTGTGCTGGAATGCATGAAATAGAAAACTAAACTAATGTCCTATCTTTTTGTTCTCAGCTGGTAGAGGCACAAGGTTAAGAAAACCTAGAATGTTGCAGCTAAGTATTTTCTGGTTTCGCAGATCATGTAACTACAACTAAGCTAACTTCTTTAATATCTATCCAATTTCCTCAAGAAACAGAGCATGAGGAAATGGAGCAGGAATGTATTGTACGATAAACTCCAGGTGCGGGCTCACAACATGAAGGCAAGGTAGGCGCAACTATTTGCTAATCCGGGAAGAAGTTTATTAAAACAAACAAATGAACGGTAAACCTGGTACAGCTTCACAACATGAAGGCAAGGTAGGCGCAACTATTTGCTTGGCTGAATGAGTCTACTATAACACACATCATACGATAAGCTTTGAGTACAGTTTCGCAACATGAAGGCAAGGTAGGCGCAACTATTTGCTCTTCTGAATAGGCTTATAATCAACAAAACAAAAGGTAAGCAACTGGGACAGTAGATTGTATAGACGCAACACGCATGCAATAACGATCAAACCAGCAACCCCATTTAACTAAGGTCGAATAAACACCATAACAATAACATGAAGGCAAGGTAGGCGCAACAATTTATTATAACAGCAATTACTCTTTGAACAGATACAATAATAGCAATACTACAGGCAAGGTAGGTGCAGCATGTATGCTATCAAGCAAAAGTTAAATTACAAATGAGCTTAAAGCTCTTATTTATAGACTTCAAGGTGTAGGCAACCCTAAAATCACCTTGAGTCAACTAAAGTCTTGCAATGCATGCAAGATCTTATTCCTAAACCCTAATTGAATGAAACTATACAGTTAACTGGGAAACTATCATCAGTTAACTGAAACATCTAATCTAAATGGACAAGGTGCAACATGCACGTCCTTATTGAAAGCAAGTCAACTGGAATGCTATCATCAGTTGACTGAAAGATCTAATCTAAACTCCAAGTGCATGTAGATGTTTCCAAGAAAGACATTCCATGCAATGTGTAACAATAAGTTAACTCGGAAAGAGGCCTCGAGTTTAACTCCTGTGTCTAATGTCTATCTTGGAAAAAGGTGGGACGCCTTTAACTGAAGTCTACTGGCCCTGATCTTGAGAAATTAACCCATCTACGAGGTCGTTGACTGCATCTCCATCTGGGGAACTGAAGCTCTGGCGAAGAATCCTATGTCTGTGCAGCATGTCTTCTCCATTAGTCATCTGACACTGGAACTCACCCTTTCTCCTGATTGCCTCATCAAACAATGTTGACATGGCTGTAAGTTGATTCATCTTACAGCCAACGGTCTCACCACTGAAAATACCGTGAATAAGTGCTTGGAGCTCTAACTGGATGTCAGCAAGCTCAACATAGTCACCACCCACACGCTGATATACACATGGTAATTGAGACACAAAGTCTCTTATATAGCGGAGTGCACTAGTAACATGCTCTCTGCTCTCAGCCACCTCAGATGCTATCTTTCCTTCTATCTCTGCCTTGAAGATCAACTGTGTTCTCCAAATGTAGACCTCTTCTTTATCTTCTGCCTCTGTGACTGAATCAAATGACATTCCCAAGTTGGCAATCAGAATCTCATCCCTGGGTCTACTAATGGCCAAATCACGTTCCTCATCTTGAAGTCGTAGACGAAGCTCACGTGCATTATACCGCAATTGATACAATTTCTGTAAGTACAAGGCGGCCTCTAGCAACAAACTCCTCTTCCCATTCCTCCAATCGCTTACCATATGCAACCAAGAGATCAATCTGACCCTGCTCTGCTGGTGGTTCTAACATATGTGGAAGCGCGGTGACAACATCCCCTGTCCTGTGTACAAGGCTAGAAATGTACTGGCGAAGCTGCTGTATTTCAGCCTTGAGAGCTGATTTATCTTCACCATCTTTCACCATCCTATCCTTGGCGCTATCTGTAGCAACCTGTAGGAGATCAATATCTGTCTGACGAGTACTCTTACCGAAATGAACTATGATAACTTCGAAGTCTTGAGCTTCCATCTCGTCTAGACTCTTATCTTCTGGAGGTGCAGCAGTCTCAACAATGAATTCCTTATCTGCACTTCTCCCAATATGTATCTGTTTCTTGATCCTCTTTTCAAGCACATCTTGATGGTCATGATCGAAATCTGAATGATCAAGTATGTAAGATGGTTGTCTCCTTTTTCTTCCCAGTTGACTCTCAAGCCAAGATGAATCCCGACTAATCCCACTGGAATGATCTGTACTAGTCGCAGGAGGATCTGATGAATGTGAATGTGTAAAAGAATCGCTGCGAGGAGGTGAATCCATGTCCAAATCAATGTGAATTGGAATGGGAGGCTGCTCTAATGGTGTCGGTGACGGCATACGGGGCTGAACCTCAAGCTGTGGAGAAGTCTGAATAACTTCTCTGACTGGCTCTACATGTGGAATCGCAACAGATGCTTTTCCCTTCGAATTACTAGGCGCTGGATTCTTTTTAGGAGGATTACTCCTCTTCTTCTGCTTAGGTTTTGAAGAAGAAGGCAATACAAGTCCTTCTGGTGGCGGCTCTGCTCTAGGCATGGATGCCTTTCTCAACCTTCTGCTTTCTAAATAAAGCGTACTATTTTGGATGACCCTGCTCGATCTTTCCTTTACTGATGTGAACTCTTTGGCATACCAGTTCACTAACGGCAGTGGTTGTCCATCAACCTGCTCTCTGTAAAATTGAGGAAGTGTATCTCCCTCATCTTCTGTCAATCCTTCCACATCTTCCGCCAAGAAAACAGAAACTTGTGGAAGAGAGAACCTGCTATAGCTACGTCTGCGAACCTCAAAATCATCATCACAATTCACCCAGTAATCTTCCATCGTAGGTTTGTGATAAGAGAGATTACCTAGGCGAGCTGCGTAATGACCCCAAGGATCATATGTGCGTGTATCCACCAGGTACTTGAGTTTGCAATTTTCTAACTCTTGACCTGCGGTCTTAGCATCAACTGTCGTCTTACACCAATACATCCCGAATTGCAAAGGAAACTCGGCAGCTGGTTTACGCTTGATGCGCAAACGTTTGTGAACTTCGTACAAGCTGCCTCAGGAACTCCATGAATATTGTTTTATCCGAAGGATAACGTGGTAACATAGCTGGTTTTCCTGTGTATCCATAGACACGGATATAGGTGTATGTAGGGAACTGAATGTACCAATCTGCCCAATTCTTCATTGCTGCTCTAGCAACTGTCGAGATGCGAATATGCAACTCCTGGTCCAAGTTTCTCACTGTATAAGTCAAGAAAGCCTCTTGTACACGTTTAAAATGACTTTCAGCCTTCGTGAACTCAAGCTGGTCATAGTAACGATAGACTTTCTGTACACTGAGTATGCCCACCGTATTCAAACCGTTAAACTGATTCTGATAAGCAATCAAGTACACCAGGTAAGAACACATATGAAATTGATGCGCAGCTAGGAAACCGGTGATTTGCTCGTGAATAGCATCGCTGATGAAGGATGCCCAGTCATAATGCTCTTGTCCAGAGATGATTCTACCAATGATATAATACATCCACGGGTGAAATTTGTTTGCATCTGCATGACCTGAGACACGATTAAGCAGTGTAATCAAAATATTGTATTCATCCTTACACTCGCCACGACCCAAGTTGTTTGGCAACTTGCTCTTCTTTTGTTTCAGCCACCTCTCTATCATCTTGTTCTGACACTTATCCAGTCCAGCATTGAATGCCTGCTCGCTCTGACTCATGGAAATGACCATCCCATCCGAATGTTGAGGAATATCCAGACTTCGCTCGATATCAAGGGGTTTGAGACTGCATATGACACGTCCATCTATTGACCGTATCTCTCGTGTAGCGGAATTGTAATGCTTGATGCAAGATATTACAAACTCCACGCAATGCACCGAAATAGGTATGGAAGCGGCCTCAAGTAACCCGGATTGCTGAATATTCTTGATAACTGAATCCCTGATTTTGAGTGGATCCAAAACTACCTCCGGCAACACCTTATGTAGATCTGTATCAACTGTTCCGATGAAGTCGTGGGTTAAGACCGATTTGGTCTTGAATTCGAGCTGAGTGAACTGCATTCTGAAAAACTTGCCTGTTGACTGTGCACACGGCTATATTCTGACAACTTTTCTGGAAAGCCAAAAATAGCCTGCTGAGGCTAAAAATAGCTTGTCGGATGAGAATTTTTACGAAAAAATCTGAGATATGGGTTTTGTCCAGAAAATGATTCTAAGACAACCCAGAACGTCAGAAATGCAAAAATTTACCCTTTACTCAGCCATGCAAAAGAATTTCGGTTGAGAAAATTAAAGCTTCAAGAACAGATGTTCTGGAACAAATTTTCCTGAAAAATTCTGGCACATGGGTTTTGCTAAGAAAGCTCTTCTGAATCAACCCAGATATTTTGTTTTGCCAAAATCTGCCAACACTTCGAACATGCAAGAGAATTTAAGACGAGAAGATGGAAGAAATATAGAAGAGAAAAAGACTTTTTATTATTTTGATTGTTTTATTTTTGTCTCCTTCTTTCAAAATCGCCACTTTGCCTTGAATCTGATGCTGAATCTGAACTTGTACCTGCAAAAGAATATTTTATCACCTTGAACTTGATCCTTTGATGAAAATTCGCCAATCTCTTTGAAGAAATTCGAACTTTCAAAGCTGTGTGAATGATGAAAGGCGCCATGCTTGTTTAAATAAACAATTCGTACCATCATGCATGCATAATGCAACCCTAATTTAGAAAAAAGAATTCGATTGACTTCTCTCTAGTTGAACTGCCACTGTCTCTGAGTCTTTAGACTAAAAATAATATCTTAATTTTAAAACATGCAAAAAACTAAAAATGGCGCCAATATCTATCTTTGAAGAAATTCGTCACTTTTCAATGCTCTATATGTAAAATATTTTTTTTTTCATTTTTTTGCCAAAAATAGCATCTTGCTATGTTCAACACACTTCCCTAATTCTAAAAAGTCAAATTTTGATCTTTTAGGCTTCCATCTGCAAGAGTTATGAGATTTTTGAGTATCTCCTATTTTGTAGCTGACTGCAAAGTTACAACTGACCCTGTTCAACTCTAATTTCCGGATGATTGAATGATCCTGTGACCGTGCTGAGATATCCACCGCGAAGCTTGCATGACAAGGATGAAATGTCTACTAGGAGCAACAACTGCTAAAATCATCATCTGATACCTTAGAAAATTAGGCGCCTCTGATTAAATTGATGTTTTGATTCCAGACTTAGTCATTTCTTCATATTGCCTTCTGATGCTTCAAACTGCCGCTAACAATGAATAATGAACCCCACTGAATGAATAATGGATTCATTGCATGACTAGAAGTATTCTGCATCCAATGACTGTATGTGAGGGATCTGAAAATTGTATTAAGAACCCCAAAAGAATGAGCACCCCTATTCTGTGATAGCTCAAACACCATTTTGACAAAAGTGTGATTTTCATCTGAACACCATACTTTGACCCTTGATACCAGGAACTGGAATGTTCCGATACGCGTGCCACCTGTCTTGCTGTACAGTTTGGTCAACTTGCAAGAGATGTTCTTGGAGACGACGAAGCCAGAAAATTGCTTTTAAGGCCTCTAAAAGAAAATCGCCTTTTTCAAAGAAAATTATATTCTTACACTTAGTCATTTTTTGAACTGCCTTCAATCAGCTCTTCTTTACAGCATTATCATCTTGACCTCGCACGTACGAGCATTCGCCAAATCCCGGAGGTTGTCGGCTAGACTCGTTGGATAGCTTGAGTAATTGCACACAAGTCTTGTGAAGACTGTAATTGCAAATAACCCCGTCTGGCAGGCCTAAAGGAGAATCGCCCCTAGCCTACAGCTGTGCAGCTTTGTGTAGCTACGCTTCACCATCCTCTGTTTTACGTGCTCGGTAGGACCTCTGTCACAGTTACTCAGAACATCGGATCGTCTTGTGAACGGATACACTGCAAAACTGAACTGAGCTAGAAGAGATCTCAAGAAGACCTCAATTGCAAATTCATCCATCAAACAGGTCTTATTCAGGATCGCCCCTGGGCTACAGGGGAGCGGATTTGCATTCTGAAAAACTTCTTATGACATGTATCCTACCTACAATTTCCACTTCTAACGCTGATAACCGGATTTCTGTACTGGATACGCTTTCGCTTGATAGCTCGTTGAAAAGCTAAACTAATTCTGCAAAGACTGAAACCATCAAAACACACATGCATCTAGATCTGGGCCTTCAAAAAGAAAATCGCCCTTGGGCTAGAAGGGAGCGGATCTGCATTTCTAGACTGCCTCCTTGATGAAAACACTCTTCGTAACCTCTGCTTCTGTCTTCGTTTGCCGGAGTTCTGCAACTCGGATGATCTGCTTCATGGCTAATCGGAAAGCTGACTGAAAACTGAACATAATGAATGTATCCTTCATCCAAAACACTCAAATCTTGACCTTCAAATGGAAGGGCGCCCCTGGGCTACAGGGGAGCGGATTTGTTTTGAATTCATTGATTTTCACCATTTTATGCTTTGCAAACGCTGTATCCATCACTGCGGTTGACCATGTCGAAGCGTTGTGACTGCTGAGGTGTGTGGATGACTATACTTCATCATTTTCACATGTACGGACACTATAAAGTTGATTTGCACGTTGATTGCGCAAGTGTCTACTACGTTACATAGTGAAAAGTTCCCAGACTTAGAATATTTTAGCACTTTTGCCAATCTGAAAATCCCCTCCATCAAAAAGCATTATTTCCAACATCTTTTATCGTAGAGCGTTCCTCTTTGAGTTTCAGGCTTAGATATTGATACCTGGTACTGGCCAACTGCCATTGATGACCCCGAAGATCCTAACTTTTCTCCTGAAAAAGTGAAAACTACCCACCAGCCTTAAACTGACTTTTAACTGAAACTGACTTCACCACTGTGATTGTGATGTGAAATAAGCCAATCAAAATTAATTTCAGCCAATTTTGACAAGTTTCTATTTTTTAGGGTTTCAAGCTAAAAATAGATTTCATAAACCCTAATTTTCAAATTTTGCCAGTATCTTCCTGGCATCACACTGACTAAAAGCCCATACTTTATTTGCCCAAAAACTGAGTTTTGACCCCACTTTTACAAGGTTTAGACCATTTTAAGCAAAATGCCTTAATGAAGCAAAAATTTCGGTTTGGGTACAACACTCTGTTTGACTTGAAACTTGCTATGCCTGATCCTGATAACTCAAGTGCCCTATTCACACTTACCTCTAACACAAACCTGCTATTTATAGCCCTGAGATGACTTACTAAAAATAGTAAGTTCTCCAATTTCGCTCAAATTTTGCCAGTAGGTTGCTTGGATGATACTGATCCTGATGGGGTACTTCACTTTGGCAATTTCTAGATTTTACCCCCTATAAAAGTGGAAACCCTAATCTTGACCTGCATGTACCCTGAACGGTCTCCGTTTGACTTTGTTTCTGTTGCATGTCGTTCTGCTTGCTGAACTGGAGTGTCGGGCGGTTGTTTGAGTGTACCTGCTAAAAATAGAAGTTGCCTAGAAAGTGACCAATTCACTGCCGGATGATTTTGCATGTCACATTGCCCGTGGGATCTCAAAAAACCCAGAAAAACCTAGAAAACTGGTCTGCATGCACGCACTAGCTAAAAATAGTAGGTCCCTAAAAATTGATCCCCTCCGCTTGCATGTCATATCGTTGCGAAGCTCTCGAAAAACCCATGAGGAATATCCAGACATGCGTTGAAAAACTTTGCATGCAAACCCTAAAAATAGCCTCTGAAGGCTGAACTCTGAAAGTCAACTTCTCGGTTTGCATGTTATATCACTGCGAAGGTTTTGAAAAACCCAAAAACATTCCCCAGACATGCATTTGAAAAGCACATGCGAAGATCTTGAAAATGGCTCCTGAAGCCTGAACTGCTAAAAATAGCAAGTTGTCTGATTCTGCCCAAAATTGATGTGCAAGTAGCTGAAAGTTCCCTGAATGTGATGGAATAGTTAGAATTTCAAAATCTTGAAGAAACAGTCCCAGATTGAGTACTTACTATAAATAGTAAGTTGTCAGAATTCAGTAAAAATTCAGTGGGACTTTGCTCGAAGCCTCGTGATTGTTGTACTAAGCTCAAATTCCAATTTGATAACTCAGTTTGACCTTTAAAAAGCCTGGATGATAGGAAACCCTAATTTCACAGACTTAACCAATATTTCAACCCAGGTCAAATGATGGGACATCCCCGAAAGGACGGAAAGACCAGAGAGAGACGCAAAGCCAAAAGACCAGAATGGAGCAAAATTTAGGGGGTCCCCATTTGAATGGGGTGATGTGTGAAAAAGGTCACAACACTATCCTCAATGCACACATCAACAACTAAGGTACTGCTGCTATGTAGCTCAATAGATGGCTCATCGGGTAAGGTAGAAATTGCTGATATGACAGTATCTTCACACACTTCCTCTCCCAATGTAATTGTAACACCATCCAGCTCACAATCCTGTGGTTCTATGTCAACACATGAATCATCAAACTTGTTCTCTAAGGCCTGATCTGGAAAATCAGACTCACCATGACATGAATCCACACCAAATACTACACCATTAGTACCCAATTCCTGAGTACTTTCATGTAACAACTCAATAGTAGCATCTTGCACATGTGTAGCCACCTTTGTTTCATGTTGTTGCAGGCTACGAGCTAATCTTTGTTGTGAAAGCGTGAGTTTTCACTGGGTATTATTCAAGATGCTCTCAACCCTGATCCTAACTCCACCATACCAGAAGTGGTGAAGCAATACAGTGGGACCCCTCCAAACGGCAGTGCTAACTCTACCTCCACCTGGATCCCAACTCAGTAAACCATGCCAATTCCAAACACTATGCTGATACACCTCAGGTATCATACTTGAGTCACACGGGTAAACTGAAAATCTATAAACCTCAACACCATCTGACTTCAGCTGCGCCACTCGGATATACCCTTTTTCCAAATTGCAGCAAGTCTCCAAGTATTGAATCAAATGATAATCAGCATGGGAGAATAAAGTAGAAGACTTGCTAAACCCGGAATCGTCATCTGTAGTCGGAGACAAGTCATACCAGAGCTGACTAGAGAACTCCTTATTCCACCCACCTCTTTGTGCCATCAAAGTCATCGTCAAATCTGGTGTATGTGGGATGAAAATGAGTTGATGAGCATACCTCATGCTGCAATCGAGGTGAAACTCTCCTGACTGTGCTAATTGAGTGCTCACCAAAGAACCCTTAATGTCCTCAAGCTGTAGAGAGAGCTTATCAGCTTCCTCTTCTTCCCTCATCAAGGAGTCCGAATAGATCCCAACAAGGCTAAGTAGGGTGTCTCTGTCTTAAAGAAGGTTCAAATAATGTGTCTTCATTGTTTCCATACCTTCTTTGACAATCTACAAAGCATCATGAGAAGATCCGGCTCCAGTCCTTTCTTGTCTTCTCTCTAACTGGACTGCCCAAAAATGATCCTCAATTAATTTGTGCATCCTATCATGATGAGATAATGCCGCAATAATCCCATCCTCCTTCACTTTCAACTTAGTCTCCAAGCTACGAACAACCTCCGCACCATATGATGAAGCCTCTAACTGTTCTTGTTTACCCATGTCTGGAATCTTCACTAAGTTCTTTGATTGCCCAGGCTTACCAACCTCATCACTGTCATTAGAACAAAGTGCATCTCTTCTCTGCGTAAGGAGTCCTCTAAGGTTATCTATTCTCTTTTGTCTTGCTATGTTGATGAGATTGACTTTATCTTTTACCTTTTGAAGGTGTTGTCTCGCATTGGCAGCCACTAATCTAGCCTCCTTGGCTTTTTGCAACCATCCTCCGTTCAACTTTTCAAACCTCTTTACCTCTTCGCTGCCAAAATATACAAAACCATCCCTCATATGCTTGATATCTTCATATCTACCATTTGGTGTAGTCAAAACACTAGTGGCTGCTCCACTAAGTAGAAGATCAATTTTCACCTTCTCCTCAATATCTTGGACATCCAACAAACTTTCATATGGGTGAATAACGTTCATCAAACCACAATCCGATTCCATGTCATGATAGGTTGAAGTAATGCTAGACTCAAATAATGAGGTATCACAAGAAATCTGACCTTCATGTTGCTGCTCTAATGTAACTGATTTAACTTCAACCAACTCTTGCTTTTCTTCAACCTTGACATCATCATGAAGTGTCATGTGATCCAAATCCTCCTCTTGGCAAATCTATTTAACACTCTCCTTAGGATCATCAGTAGGCTGATCACTAACTGCTGCAAATTCATTGTAGAGATTTCTAGAAGTTTCTCCTGTAGATGCCTCTTCTCTCTCCTTCTTTTTGTTTTGTGATCTAGACCTGAAAAAGGGCAATATGTATTGCTCTGAATTTGGGTTTGAAAGCATTTGATTCATCCTTTTTGAAATCTGACTTGACTCCTTCGCTATAATATCCAACTGCTTTAATATGGCATTCCATTGCTTTCCGTGAGTAGCCATGAAGCACAACTAAAACTTTTGCAGCTGAAACTCACCCAACAGGTTGGCAGGAAACCGCTCTAATACCACTGTAATG
The DNA here is from genome assembly GCA_007115665.2 of Sequoiadendron giganteum. NCBI lineage: Eukaryota > Viridiplantae > Streptophyta > Pinopsida > Cupressales > Cupressaceae > Sequoiadendron > Sequoiadendron giganteum. The sequence goes on along the minus strand of CM021106.1, from coordinate 145,961,446 downwards.
TTCCAACACTCTACTGATTCGTTTTCTTACTGAGTTTCGTAGGTCTGATTTTGATTTTGGTTTAATTTCCCTTTTTGTGCTTTGAGTTTGTTTGCTAAATATGCTAATAAGGTACCAACAAGCATATTCATACTAAGGAAACTTCAAATAAGCTAACTACTGAAACAAACTTTGAATACATTGCTCAATTCAGTGGCCAAATATGTCTTCTTCATACAATAATAAGTTGCATACAACCAATAACTTACAACTTATTTAAAACTAAATACATCTTATACTAGACTTTAACTTACAACCATGTAACTCTGTGAATAGTGAATTGCTACAGTACCTGCCCCTAAAGAAATGCTGATTGCTCTGAAAGACAAACCTCTCCCACCAAAATCCGGAATGGGAAGATTTCTAGGACAAGGGCGCCCCCTTTAGGAATGATTGCAACCACCAAAAAGAGGCGTTTCTTTTGCTTTGGCTGATACAAACCCTCACAAAAGTGCGGTTGGTTGTCGCTTTCTAAAACAACTCCAAAACTCCACGGAAAGCAAGCAGCCCCTGTGCTAACACGATTGGAGTCTATGGCAGTCAAAACCATTCAAAAACAAGCTCGAAATAACCTGCAAACAGAAACACAGGTCTCCAACTGAAGCATCAATAACTGATCAACAACCTTAAGGTGGTGTTTCACACCCTCAAGCAACTCAAGAATGAAGAACAGAACCCCACCAGGCTCACCCACTGCAAGAAATCAGGAAACCCTGGCCTCCTTCTTCCTCCAAGCTTCACTCCAAAGTTTTCAACAAGCAAAATCATCTATTCATGAAGAGGGTCGAACTTTTCCTTCTATTTATAAGTTTTTGCATTAAAAAACACTATTCATAAAAGTGAGCACTATTCACTTAAGTTATTTCTTTTTTCACTTTATGAATGAATAGTAACTGAAAAATATAAAGTGACCCCTTCCTTTTGAAGACACATGGTCCCTAGGTCGAGGATGGTGAAATTAAAGGTGAGTATCATAAATTTAAGCACAAGTATCGTGCCAAACGCCACAATTCACCCTGCCACCATACTCCGGAGATCCACACTGCAAATTGACGACCAAGTGTCCGTCCTAGAAACCCTCTATCCATAATTATTAGCCTACGAGAGTCAGGAAAATAGGCTAATCCCCAACTCTGATGCTCGTGAAAAAGGGGACATTACACCCTCCAACCCTAGGCGTCCACTTTTGGCAAATAAATATTTTATTTTAATTTCCTTTTAAACTTTTTTCCCACTTAAAGTCACTTTATAATTTTTAATTTATTTTTCTCAAGTGACTTCAGTAATATTATTTTATAAAGGCTCAATAGAGTAATATTTTAATTTCTCCTTGGCCAAATAATATTATTATTTTTTATTTTTTTCCAAATGGCCCAAAATATAATCAAATGCAGCAACTCATCCCCAATCCAACTGGATTAGCCTACAGGAATGGTTAATAGGCTAACCAACCTCCTAAATGATGATCACTCCAGAAATGGGGACATTACATAGGAACAGTTGTGCTAACATCACCACAAGCATGCTGGGGTCCAATTACCAGAATATGTCCCTACTCTTCCTATCACAAGCTTGAGTTCATCTAAATATCTTGTAGATTTTCTCCTTCGATCTTCATTAACCTAAATCTAGTTACTGTGTTGTTTTCATTTTCCAATCAGTCCCATTTGAATTAGGAATCTAATTTAAATAAGACATTTTTCAGCATTCTAAATGAAGAACAAATAACTTACATTTAGTTGGTAAAAAATTCATTTGTGCTTACCTAGTTTAAAATAAGCTAAAGTAGGCTCTTTCACATTAAAATGCTACTGGAAATCTAAGATAGATAATTAAAAGAATTTATCCTAACAATTCAAGTAGGTTATCTATTTCCCTAAACAAAAGTAGTGTCCTCCTTTACCTCTTATCAAGCTGCAACAAAAAAATTTCTGCGTCTTTTTCTTTCCAAAAGTCAATGCAAGTTTTCTTTTGGCTAGTTTTCCTAATCTGTGGCACTTGATGAAATTACGGAGCAGAAATGATAATAGAACCTAAGAAAAGGGTAGTATAGTTTAAAGGCTTTATGAAAAAACCCTCTAAATTAACCACAGTTTCTGAAATTTATACACTAAACCATCCAAGGAATCATCAGCGCAGGGACAAGGTGGTGGCTCAACACAAGAGATTCTAAGTCTACGTACAATGATGGTTCAAGGTGCACCAACCCCAAGCAGAGTCCATTGTCTTCATTATTTGCATTCCGGGGTCAAAGAGAAGTACCCTGAATGGACAAAAAGTCAGACACAGCAAAGACATTGATTTCAGCACTCCTGCAACATTTTCGGTTTTCCAACCGAGGCTGGGCTCCAATGCGATGTGTGGCTGTCACAACAGAAGCTTGGAGTCAATGGCAAGAAATTCTCGCCATCACTTTAGGAATTGCCAGAAGATAAGCTGTTTATCTTCCCCTCAGGTCTATTGAACTTCATTTCTGCACATATCTGCTAAATATGTATTGTCTGGCAGCTGTTCTTGAAAGATGATTGTACATACCTTTCCATATCTTCATATGGATTTGTCACATAAAAGCAACTTAGATCAATGCCTTTCTGATTTCAGTTGCTTCTGCCTATACTGTTCTCTATATATAAATATGGTTATAAGTTCTCCTCTTGCACTTGCAGTTGTTTATAACAGTATAGTTTTGTTTCTGCTGTAATACATCAAATTTTGCAATCTTGTTGTATTGTCCCCTGGAGTAACTTGGACACCCAATGAAGACTATTTTGAACACAGAAAAGTGCATAGGTTCATCCTTTATACTCTTGAAAGTATAAGTATTAATAGAAATCTGAAGAATAAGAAAATATTGTTTGGATTTTCAAGTTTCTATCCTTGCAGGCATAGACAAATAGATGCCTAGAAAGAAGAAGTCGTAATTTTCAAAATACCTGGAATACTTACGCATATAGAAAAACATTTAAGATGCAAAGGTAGCGTTGTGTTGGTGATACGGTACGATTCACCTCATCCATGACTCCATCAAATCTGAGTCCATCAATATCCATAAAGTATAAGGGCATGAAAAGCAAGCCAAGCAGAATTGGAGCTAGAAACACTCCCATTAAGAAGTGCAGAATGGGCAGCTGCATCCACAATGTATTCAAACATCAGTCTTATGAACCTTACAAAATTCACAGAATATTTATTTATAATTTTATACACAGCGATAAAAAAATGAATGAATAACAAAGGAAAACAAAACTTCTCAAACAGGGTAGAACAATTTGAGAAGGTTCAATAAGGATTTGATTGTGCAATAACGCCAGTTCCGCTCTCTACTACTTTCTAAGAATATCCAGCATAAAAATCCAGGCAGATCCTGATGTATATCTCTAAGAACTTGATAATTCAATATATGAAGATATTTCAGTGCATTTCCCAAATATAAAAAACGAACTACCAGAGGAATACTTCTCTAACAAATAATAACTAAGGAAACTTCTCAAATAAGATAGGTAACTTTACGAGGATCTAGTAAGGGTTTGATAGTGCAGCAACAACAGTTTGTGATGTTTTGCTTCAAAGAACACAAAGAACAGACCAAGCCCAATCTTGAGACTAGCAAATCTTAAAAAAAAAATTCTTCAAGATTCATTGTCCAACATAGGATGATATTTACATTGACTTTCCGTGAATAATAAATGATGCTTTAATTAAGGAGCACTGCTCAAGAAGTAATGATGAAGGAAACAGAACTCTCCAAATAAAGATGGAATACTGTGCGAGGGTCTAATAAGAATTTGACTAATCAATTACACCAGTTTGTTCTTTCTAAGAATATACAAAATAGGTCCAATGGGTTGTGGTGTAATGGTAATGGGATGCTTTTGAAAGAGAGCGACCAAGGTTCAAATCCCACTACACGGTAAAAAGGCCTACCTCTCAATGGACTGTTAATAGCATAATGTTAATATGGTTAATAAAATCATCAACACATTGAAACTAAACTCCCATCCTTGGAAGGGTGCCATGTCTGAGCTGGGGAATATAATCATGGGCACATTGAAATTAAACACCCATCCTCAGAAGGGTGCCAGGTCTGAGCTAGGGCTCCGTGATGTCCCTAGTCACTCTAAAAAAACAGAATATGCAAAATAGAAAGCCAGGCCCAATTTCGACACATACAGATCGCCAAGTATTTCTATAAGAACTTTGTCATGTAATTTAGGATAATATTTACTTTGGGTTTTCCAGGTATAATAAATATTGTTTCAGTTCCATTTCAATGGAATGAATAATAAAACAGTCACAGGGGTTGTGGTGGCAATGGTACTGCAGTTCAGTGGTTGTGGTGTGATAGCAATGGAAGCCATTCTTAGGAGTGTGGCCCATGTTCAAATTACCCCATCACTATAAGATGTGCCAATCTTCATCATTGCAATTTTTACAAATTCATCAAAATCCCAATAAGTTCCATAACGAATGATTTATAAGGCACATAACAAAGCTGAAGATATTGCCAAGTAGGGTAGCAGGCTAAGCACGCCTAATTTGGGAGCAAACTCCATGATTAAGGTACAATACTCCTTGGGGGAATTGTAATGTGGTAGCAAGCTAAGTGAACTAATTTGTGGGACGAATTCCATGGTTAAGTAAATTTGTGCAGAACAGTACTGGGATGGATGGCCTCTAGGGAAATACATGTACATGATCCTATGAGCATTAATTAAATGCAATGAGTATCAAATGAACCGTTTAGCTGAGATGGATTCCCATAAACCACTAGGCATGAAAGATGTGTATCAACATGCAGCTAATCTCCGAAAATGATATTACATAATGATGAATAACTACTCGTGAAAGATGGGTTATGAATATTGACTCGATACTGACGAACAACCAACTCCCACATAATGACGCATAACTAGTCGTGAAAAATAAGCAGCAAAGATTGGCTCGACATGAAAGCAAACCTAATTCATGAAAAAGTATACTAGCATGCTCAGAAAAAATGGATCATGAAAATTGAGTTAACATTAACATGAAAAACAAATCAATGATGCATAACTACTCCGGAAAGGTGGGTCATGAAAATCGACCTGACACAGTTAATTCCAGAAAATGAAAAAGATGTTAGAATATTATGCACTGCATCAACAGCAAATGCATTTAAAAAGTTGGGGGATTAAATTAAAGTTGAAAAAGCCAGCAGAAAGTAAAAGTAAACTAATCTAATTAACCACCATTCAATTCCTGTTGGTGTGATTGGAGCTGGATTCAACCCCAGGTGATCTTGATGAGACAGATTACCCCATCGTGGCCTCAAAGCCTAAATGGCAAAGAAACAGTACAGTTCTACAAAAACAAAAATTTATAAACTATTATCTCAACTACCTTCAAGCAGGCGACATACAAGTCCTGGACCAAAGAGATGACGCCCTTGTTCTGTCTTACAAAGAGCTCTTCCATACCTCTTCTGCCCTTGAGCCTTCTACCTGATAATTTTGTACTCACTCCTTCAAACGTTGCAGCTCCCACACCTCCTGCACCACCATTATTGCTCTTAATGTTGGCAGTTATATGATTAACTAAACTCACTGTGTGCTTGAGCCTCCTCCATCTACTCTTTGCACTTGGCTGTTTGGATCTGCTCTCTTCAAACCCAAATGACCCATCATCAAGATCTACTTGATTTTGTTCAAATCCCTTGAACTTGGTTGAATCAAAGCTGTTAAAATCCTCGTTTTCTGATTTGAGCTTATTTGTTGTGATACTTCTTCTGTATGTTTCAGGCATGGAACCCATTCAAAAAAATATGAGTCAATGCAATTGACTCAAAATCTACACAGTTGAATCCTGATAAAACGTCACATAACCATTCTATGATTGTGCTTAATTTCTTGTCTTCATCTTTGTCATCTTTTAGATAGTGGAGCTCCCACCCCCACTGTAAAACGAATATCGTGCTTTCTGCTCTCACCTTTAGTTTGTTTTCCTGCATTGTTTTTTTTTATGAGCAATGGCTTTGGGATCTCTTATTTTTAATTGGAGCACATGCTTGGCCACGTAACGGAGTTAATGGAGCGCTAAAAACAGATTCAGGTGAGAAACACCGCCAACCTTCTCGAGACTTGCCAATCATAATATAAGATGAATAAATAGCACAGGAACCCTCATCTTTCTTCGTGAAATGTAGATATTAAATTCAAATAAATTAGAAAATTCAATAATACAATCGCTGAAATGGAAGAAAAAGAACTATTATATCTTTTAGTCAAAGATTACCGTTCTATTTGAAAGAGAAAATAATAATATTTTTAATTAAACAGTTGGTAGAAAGAAGTTATCTATCAAAAGGTTTATAAACACAAATATTGTTCAAGAATTAAAAAATTTGGAAATTATTGATGCATCATTTCTTATCAAATAGATTTGAATCTCTAAAGTTTGATTAGTGGCAACTACTTTTATACATTTGTAATAATTGTATAAAATTCAAACATCAAATATTTATATATACATAAATGATATAGTTGTATTTTATAGATATTATATTAAATAGTTAGTTATGTAAGCATTATGTGAATAATAATATTCAGACAATTGTAATTGTATGGACATATTTGAAATAGAAATTTCATTGTAAATGTAAAGATTACAACATTGTTTTAACAATGTCATGTTGATTTATTACAAGCAAATCAAGCATGTGTTGGATGTTTTCCTTAAGGATCATCTTATAAACAAGGGCCACAACCAATACTATTTATTCTTCCAATTGTTGACAATTTGTATGTTATAGTAAAGAGAAGTAGTATTCAAATGATAATGATGGTGATATTTTCAATGTTTTGAAAGATTTAACTCCAAAGCATAGTGAAGTGCAAACTAACTCTCTCTACATCACCAATGTTTATCGTGGCCCTTTCCAAAATTAGCACTATTAACTTTTGTATGGTTAAAATTCATGTCATCTTGACAAAGAATTGTGTATGATTGTCTCTTATAATAATAGAAATAGAAACATACCTTGGGTTATCAATGTCTCATGATACACTCACATAATTAACAAAATTTCATGATCACATATGATGGTAACTCTCACAATCTAGTACCTTGATGATAAAATATATTCTTAATATCAAGTGCTCCAGTAACTAAGTCGGTATTCATCCATGAATTGCACACCAACATTGTGCATTGGCTAACACAAAATAGAACTGCTATGTCCAAATGATCATAATTATGGGTATATGTAGGCACACTATGTGTAACTAGCTTAGCCGATGAAATTAGTATTCTCTTGTAATGGAGCATGACCCTCTTATTTATGGCATATAAATGCATAGATGCATCAAATATTGCACACTCCTCAACACTTGCTAAGATGTTTGTTTGACATGTGAGGATGTCAATACTCATATGTTATAGTTGCATTCTTAATGTTTGCTAATATTTCTCTAAATGACTTGTTATGTATCATGCCCTTGTTGACAAAAAACTATGTCCAAGGTCACAATGTTTTACTAGACTTGTTGTATACAAACACGTAAAATACATTTTTTTAAATTATATAGTTCCAAAAATGGTGTACACCAATAAATCATTATTAAGCATATAGCAATACAATGAAAGATACCATGGGAGATACTTGCATATAGTGTTATGTCCTACATGGAAGGTATACAATGTGAAATTTCAAAGTTATGTCTCACTTTAGACCAACTTATCAAGACAACTAAGTTTAAGCATTTACAATGAAAGTCAATTTTGGTCAAAAATATGTTCTGGTAGGATTCATTCTAGCTAAATTAGATTTGGACCACTATTTTTCTAACCAAGTGTCCACTAGATACATATATAGCATCATTTTGATGTCAATATATATATATATATATATATGTGATTTTTTAATGTTCACAACTCTTATTCATATAAATATTCTTTTAATTTAAAATTAACCTTTTGTACATTTATAAATATAGTTTTCTAAAATATAAATAGTTTAATTAGTGTTGATATTTTCTTTTTCTATTTTTAACAAAAGTAGATCATCAACACCAAAATGTAAAGTGGATTGCCTTCTCAAGGAAAATTTTAAAGTTTATTAAAAATAAATAAAAAGTATGATGCACTAGAGGAGCGGTTTAATGCTACAATTATATAATCATTTTCTATCTTGAATAAATAATTTTAAAAAAAGAGCTCCTAGAACCCTTGAAAAATTTATATTTTCAATACACAAGACTTTCAATATAAAAATTAATCCATGTACTAAATTTTCAAATTTCAAATATGAAAAAAATTGAAGGAAAATAAATAAAATTATTATAAAAATATGGAAGTCCCCTTAATCTCAAGGTAAAAGCACAAAGCTATGTCACACTTTAGGCCAACTAAATAGTTTCAAGCAAAACAATTTTGCCCTAAACAGATTCGCCCGTAACTATGTGACCTATATGTGGCACTTACAATTTCAAGCAAAACACTTTGGCCCCAAACTATAATTTTTAAATTTTCCCTTTATATTTTTCAAATGCCCCTCAATTTACATGTAAAATTTTGACCAAAACATTTTCAACCAAAAGTGTTTCGGTCGAAACCATCTATGTGGCATCCTTGTTGGCAGCCACCTCATCTTTTTTCAGAATTTTTTGAAATTTTCCACTTGAACATGATATTTCTTCAGTCAAAATGTTTTTTTCAAAAAACTAAAAATACCCTTTTGTAGAGATCATATTCAAGAATCCAAATATATAATTCTTTTGATATTTTGATTAGTTTTAATATGTTTTTTTAAATAATGCAAATAGATTGTTATAATAAAAAATACTAAAACATATTAAAAAGATAAAAATATATGGTGCACTAAAGGAGAAATCCTCTCCAAGAGAGTATATTTTTTTTTCAAAATGATAAAAAAAAGAAAGATAAAAGTTGATGTCCAGTGAAAACTACCAAATTCTAGTAAAGTTTGACTTTAAAACGTTACTACAAAGAAAATATACATCAAAAATTAAATTAATTTTTTTCATGCACTAGATATTGAAGTTATTTATTTGGAGAGAAAATAAAATTTTCACTAATTCAAAATCTAATGTTAAATTTTTAAAAAAATTGAAAAATATTTTTTTTTTAAATTGAAAAATTACAAGCATAAACTTCATCAAGGGTTCTACATTTCATTAGTTTACATCATTTTGAAATTCAAAACATAAATACCACTTTTATATGGTCAAAGTTGAAATTTTTTGTTTGTGTTGGTTGATTCCTTTATAAAAGTGTGACACGGGTTTGTACTTTTACCCCTCATTTTTCAACAACTAAATTATAATGTCAATTTTATTAAAAATATATATTTAAATAATTTTTTAAATACAAACATAAATATAGTAAAAAATCTACATTTTATTGGTTTACATCATTTCAAAATTTAAAATTTATATGCTATTTTCTAGTGATTCAACTAAATAGTTAAATCAGTAATGATCATTTCCTCTCTAAAAATGTGGTGAAACTTTAAATTTTCACCAAATTAGGCATGGTTACCAACAATGATAATCAACCTTCCACCAAAATCTTGTGTCATGCAATAAAAATATAGTGTCTAGCACATATTGATATCAACAATCAACTTGAGGCCTATAAAACTAATTTCATCAATGAGAAAACAATGAATGTGTTTGATCTCTTCCTACAATACAACTAACAATCAACCACTTGAAGGTCTATATTCTTAATAGAAATTTTAAAGAGGTGTCAAGTGGCATGTATGTTGAAAACAACAACTCATGTTGGTGCAAGTAGCAATAAAAGGCTTTTTCCACCAACTAACTTACTATCCATTGCATGCATAATATAGTTAATTATGTAAGAGTTATCTAATATAATAATTCATTGGATTATCATCCTAGGAGGTTTATCATTGCTAGGTAATTCAAAAGTTGTCAAGATTGCATCAAATATAATGTGTTACTTTTCACTCAAATTACTAAAAGGTCTCAATTGAAATTAGAATACAATCTAAAATAATAGATCCATTTCTACATTGTCATTAACAACATGATCTTCAAGACATCATCAATATTTATTCACCCTTTAGATAAACAAGTGTACAATCTACATGCCAGATCCATGATATGTATTTTCAATATTATCTTAATTTTCAATAAAGGCTTATTGTTCAACTCTAATACAATAGAATTATTTATATAACAACAATTCACTCCAATAAAAATATGCATATTCAATGTGAGTCACTATTCTAAATTGAAAGATATTTAGGTCAAACCCTAAAAATTGAGTGTATTTCAAATGTAGTTTTTATTGCTCATAATTATAATGTGAGGAATCTAATCCAAATCTAACAAATTTTTCCATACATAAGTGATATAATTGTATGGTGTGTTTCATATATCAATGGATGAAGTTTGTCTCAAATGAATCATCATTGTGGTTCAAATGTAGATAACAATTCAACATCTTTTATTTGACATTTGAAAAAATGAAAGAACTTGTACATTAAATAAAAAAGAATATTTAGCAACATACATGTCATGTTTCTTGTGCACCAGTGTTGCATTCAACAACTATCTCAATTAGAAATGTCGTATGCATACATAACATAGGATCATCTAAGATACGTGTACCAAACAACCTAGTCAACATGTTATGATAACTCTCTAAATTATTTTCTTCTTTAAATACATATTTTGTAACATATATTAGAATTTTATGATGAGAGAATATCAATTGATAATATATATTTCCTATTCATTCAAAAAACTTATATGAGTTATGAACATTTTCTCTCATCATTTTGTGTTCATAGATAGTTCTTATGTTCATCAATTTAGATTCCTCTACAACTACCAAGGAGTATTGTAATAACAAACATTCACTGACCCTTTATATATAAACATGTATCTAATATAATTTTGGGATGATGTTCAATGTGGTTTAATAAATTTGTGTAATATGCAAGTCAGTCAATAGCCACAATTCTATCTATACCCACCAAACAAGAATATCCTAAATGCAAAAATTCTATCTATACCCACCAAACAAGAATATCCAAAATTATATCTATCGTTGTTGTTGTAATTTGTACTTTGTACTAGTGTTTGTTGTGTTTTTCTTGCCATTGTTCGCTCTTGTTGTAGTTTGTGTCTTATTAGTAGGTTTGGGGTGTTCTTGAAGATGGTTGGTCTTTGTTTTATTTTTTCTTTTGGACAACTTTGGTTGTCATTCTTTTTGTATATTCTTTGCATTGAATCAATACAAAAATATATATATATCCTAAATACAAACCATGACACAAAACCATTTATTTCATTCCCTTTAAAAGGATTTCATGCACTTACGAAATTTTCATAGAATTCGTTCGTTTTTTCAAGCTTACTCAGATTATTTTAATCAAACATGTCTATATTAAGTATACCCTATTACTTAATATAATGTTGTCCTATTACGAGAGATAATTGCATTAACTTGTTTTATCCTTATGACCAAATGCTCATGCATTGAAGATTTAGATGGACACGCCTTTGCACAAGAGCACAATGCAATATCATTAAAATTACACATTATAAATTGTAAAACAACAAAGAAATCTTATTGATAATTATTTAATTTTAGTTGAAAACCTCTCGTAAGTCTTTTACTAGAAAATTTATTTTTTTATTTCTCCACGTGTGTGTATTCTTTGAATATGGGGCTTGATTTGGAATTAGTCAATGGAGTTTGGGCCATTTTGTAGAAATTACACTCAAAATAATGAAAAGGTAGGGCATTCTAATTGTTTTATCATATCTAGTAAATTTTTTTGGTATATGTACCAAAAAGTCATAGTTCCTCTTGTGTCAAGATCCATAATACATCACTTGGTCAAGAAGACTATTACGAGGAAAATCTTGAAAATATTATTGCAAATTTGTAATTATCATAGGTACACCATCTTCTATATAATATTTATTGCAAATATTGTGGTTGTTGCTTGATTTCATTGTTGCAATATCAAATTTAGTAGTGAATAATAGAATATAAGGTAGCTTTCAAATCTATTATCATAATATATCTCATCAAATATAAGCATATTCATGTATACAAATACTTTTAACATGTGGTTGTAGCCACTATATTTCACCAACAAGAAATAAGGTGAGAAATCTAATGTCAAATGTTATTTTTTGTTGTAAATTCATTAAATCAATGAGAGGCTAATATGGTCTGATAAAAAAAATCAAATGAGATTTTACTTATTAGGCCCAGGAATGTAATGCACGAAATAAATGACAAACAAAAAAGACTTAAAAAACTAGAAAAATATCTAATGAAATCTTTACCATTTGTTCATTCATGCATTGATCAAAATGTAATACAATGTGTGTATTTAACAATATAAAAATAAACATTCAAATCATCTTTTGGATGACTATTCAATTTTTATTGTAGCTAAGAGATACAAAATATAAAATATTATCGTATTATTCATAGTATTATGTACATTAGGGTTACATCACCTCTTAATCCACAAGGATAGTAGTAAAACCATTGGTTATGTTACACATCAAGCAACTTATTTATGGTGCCTCTTTTTCTTGATATGAAACTTTAGTGTTCTACAGAAAAAATTTCCTAAGTCATTCCCTTCTACAATTTTAGAATTTTCAAGAGCTAAGATGCTTGCATAGAAAAGACCAAAGTTTGTTTTCTCAAGTCAAGTCATTTTTTTAGATTGCAAGAATCGAGTAGCCCCTTATAAAATGTAGTGCACCTGGTAAACTTTTTTCACGTGATCAGTGGCGTCGATGCTTCACACCCTTCAATACCACAGGGACAGAGGGGAGACTAGAACTTGTGACCTCTTTCCCACAAGAGGATGCTTTATCCAATTGAGCTAGGCCCCCCAACCCTCAAGTCAAGTCAATTATCCATGATGTTGTATCTCATTTTGAGAGAATACCAGGCCCATCTACTATAAAAAATTTCATAAACATTTTCAATTTTGAGTGATGAAATTTATAAAATAAGTTTGTTTAACTTTTATATTTGTTGCTTCTATGAATGTAAAATAAAGAATCCATGCTTATTGCACCATCAGTAGTCCAAAAGTTTTTTAGATAAACATGTGGCCTAAAGAATTGATAACCTCAACTAATTGCACGTATGAGTAATCCAAAAATGTACTGAAGCATGGACTAAATGACATATATTTATGCTAAGATAAAAAAGTGAACCACTTTTTTTTCACATGTTAACACATAAAAAAACAATCCTATGGAAAAAAAATTGCATCAAAAAATGAATGCATATGATGATCTTTTTTTGCAAACAATCACTAAAAACCAAAGTGAAGTGGGCAATCTTAAGTGTTCAAGTGTTGAGTTGAACATTACTTATTGAGATGTTATAGTGATAAGAAACAATATGTTATAAATTATAATATATTGTAATAAAAATCCTTAATGGGGAATGTGAGAAAACTACAAGTATCATGCTCAAGTAACTTAAATTTTAAATTATAATGGTTCTCCAAGTATCATGCTCGAAGAACTCAAAATTGAATCTTAATGTTCCTTCTTGTAAGATGGGAGTGGAGAGTTATTGCAAATCCCCTTGGAAAGAGAACAACATATATGAACCTATGTATAGAAATGTACAATTTGATGATTCTCTCTCATTTTTTATCACAAGTCTTCATCAAGCCACCTTTTCAAGGTTTCAAATTAACAGGAATATTTTGTAAGCCACCCTTTTGAGTTTTCAAATTATAAATCAAGTGCAAAAGTATGATCAACAAGATGTAGTATCTATAGCCTCAAAAAAATTATGAAATTACATATTTAAAATTTCCAACATATTCACTATTAATATCCCAATTAAAACAAGAAATTATATGTACAAAAAATCATTACTTCTATCAACATCATAGAGATTGAGTGCATAATTATCCTTTGTGGGAATTGAGTGTAACTCTATAATTTTATTACTATATTTTCACTTAATAGTATGTAAGTATCAACACTATTTATAATTTTAATATTTTCATCAACTTTGATACAATATACGCATCATGAGTAGATAAGCTCAACAAGATTTCATACCAATTCTCAACAATATATGTACTACCAAGTTCATTATGAACTAGTTCAACAACATCCACATAAGAAGAAGATAAGAAATAATTTGAACAAATGGATTGGAATCTCCTATAGGATTTTGACAAAAGGTGAGCCTAAGTTTACCATTTAGAATGATCTATCCATCCAAAATTCATATGCCTTATTGATTTGGTTGGCATGTCTTTGACATATAACATTATTTTTATAGAATGTGTTTATTTATCATATAATAGACAAGGATGTAGATCAAAAAAATCACTAGATAAATAACCTTGACATCCACAATGACAACATGTTTAGACTTAATGGGCTTTAATGTAAGGTTATTTTAGCTGGCATGACAACTTTTTAGTTTTACATGGCTAACCAATAGGTGAAGACTCAACTTGACTATTATTTTTTAATACTTCAAACAAAAATTCGATAGGTTTAGAATATTTTGGTATATAAAAATTCAAAAGACCTATGTACCCTAGACCAATATGATTTTTAGTGGGTACTATTCTCTCCTATATTTTCATAATAGGTGGAGATTCAACAATAAGAGGACTGATAAGTGGTGTATCCTTGATTCATTTTGACAACATGATTTTTTGTCTTAGAAACAACAATTGACACAAGAGAGGGCTTAACCTTGTCTTCAAATAATTTTTATCTTTAAATTCTACCTCTTGAGTCATACTTCTTGATGAATGAATATATTTTCTCTCTATAACACTATTTTGTGCACATGAGGGGGCTTAACACTTTTCTTCAAGGACATTTTATATTTACCATTCTTTTGAATTGAATTGCTTGAAGAAGGAACACCATTGTTGACAACATATTTCTTCTCTACTGATGTATTGGGTGTCTAATCTTGTAGTTGATCTTGCAACCTATTAATTTATTTCCAAAACATCTTTTATTAGTTGTAAAACCACATAAATTGAGGCTTTCATTTATGTCAACATTCATATATTATATTTGCTTCTTGTTTAAAACTAACATTAATTTGTAAAGATAGCATGCCATTGGTTTATAAATTAGACATGATCACAAAGATTAATCAAGTTCACCAATAAAGCTTGGAGATAATACAATTCATAACACACTATGAATTTTATAA
The DNA here is from genome assembly GCA_007115665.2 of Sequoiadendron giganteum. Lineage (NCBI taxonomy): Eukaryota > Viridiplantae > Streptophyta > Pinopsida > Cupressales > Cupressaceae > Sequoiadendron > Sequoiadendron giganteum. The sequence continues at coordinate 145,946,191 of CM021106.1, read as the reverse complement.
TCAAACAAAGATGGATTGGATCCTTATCTCTCCAAAGGATTATCTTTTCTAGTTACTAGTAGACCTATATATCAAACATCTTGATACGATCACCTTTTTGGAATACATATTAGTATGTGGAACAAGTGTGTCATTTTAATATACCTATTGGTATGCAAAACTAATGTTAAATAATATGATAGTAAAGAGGTACATGGTGTTGGGTGAATATTTTGTAATCACTTGATTAATTACAAAATGGTGATTTCAACCACAACTATGATGAGATTTTAATCTCTCCTCTTAGAAAGGGGGGGCTCCCTACATACTGACCTCTAAACCAACTAATAACTAACCTAGATTATTGACACTAAATTTATCCATTGGGTGTCACAGTCATCTTTTTCTCTTTTTTCAAAAAATATATTTTTCTTCTTGCAACAATACTATTATGATAACTAATCCACTTTAGAGTATTATTTAGAGCAGTAATAACCAATATCCAACTTGATTAAACGTAAGAACAATAAAAGAGATACCAGTGAGTTTTGTAGCTCGAAAACCCATAAAATCTCAAAGACTTTTATTGTTTCCAATGATGATTCTTAAAGATAAAATGTGAAGCACGTTGCAGCTCAAAGACTTCAACATACACCACCAATGGATCCACAAAATAATGCAAATATCCTACAACCCAAAGTCTTTGAATTATTAGCAAAGTTCACGCACTAAGACATAAACTCCAAATATAATGATGTAGCACAAAGAATATCAAGCTCAGATTTGAATTCCCTTTTAAATATGAAATATAACGCCACTTAATCAACCAATTGCAATAAAATTTAGTAAGAAGGACGTAAGAACAATCTTACACATAACCAATAAGATCCAAAACAAAGGTTGGATGCAAAATTTGCCTCTTTTATTGATTGATATTTGATATGCACATTAAACACAGTCTCAATATGCTTTTCAAATGGGTAGCACTTTTCTTCAAAAGATCAAAGGTCCTTAATACAAAAAAACTCCCTCATATATATAGAGGAGAGTTGAGAGCTAATCTAGAAAAGCAATAACTAATTTGACTTATTCAATAACACAGTCCGATTTAATTTAGGACTTGTATTGTTTTTACATGTAATTACATATTATAAAAGACATGTAATATGTCATCAACTAATTACATAAAGAAAAAATATTGAAAATAAACTAAGTTTGACAAAGGCACGTCCATCATTCTTCATTGTCTTTCCCCAAGAATTCTTCATATTTCTTCATGATGGCTTGGAATTCTTCATCATTAGAACCTGAAGTATGTCTGGAGATGGAAAGAACTTGTGTGACTAAGTCCTTGACAGTGATACAATATTTTCGATGCCTTTCTAAAACTACTTTCAAGTTATCCAATGTGAGTTGAATATCCATAAATTTATCAATTGAAGCTATTGAGAAAGCTTCATCTTTAAATTCCTTCTGCATAATTGATGTATATTCTTGGATAACTATGTTGAAGGGAAGTATTTTTTGATTGTCATCAAACAATTGGCACGACAACTCTTTGATTCTAGTGGAAAGATGTGAACCATTATCTTCACTAACCTCTATAGCTTCCTGTAAATCCTTAATCAGATCCTTGATGACACTTATCTTATGTTTCATTGTTGACTTAAACTCAATGAGCATTTCTCTATTGGGAACTATCCCAATATCCACTAGCACATTGAGCTTGAGTTCTATCATTTTCTTCCAAGCCTCTAGATTGTTTTCCATCTCTTGAAAATCTTGAGAAAGTGTATCAATGGTTTTACCTAGTTCTAACTTTACACTTTCCATGTTGTCAATTCTCTCCATAGAAGATCTCAAGAGTTGTGTTCCCTGTTCCAAAATTCTATCAAGAAATTCACCAACTGCTCTGCCTCGTGAATGAGTCTTTTCAACCTTCTGAATCATGGGATCTTCAATGGTTGTAGTCATAGGTTCAACAAATTTAGAGGTTTGGGTAATCTTCTAGAGTACTAAAGTCAATTGTTCAACTTGAGCTTTGTATTGATCCTTGACCTTCTTTTCCTGGTCATACTTCTCAATAAGAGAAGCTAGTGATGACTGTGCATCTTCCTTGGCAGATTCATGAGTTCTCTTCCCAAGCTCCACTCTTGTGATTGAATATTCAAAAATATCAATATCTTCAGTAACTTTGCCTGAAGGAGGTTGTGAACCTTTGCATACTTGTAACCAACCTTGTCTACTAACACCCACGAAAGAGTCTTTGGTTTCTTCATAGATTTTGTCTTCCTTGGCACCAATTGACCAAAGTCAAAGTCATCTGGAGAGATGGCTTGCTTCTTTATTTTGGGTGTCTAAGATGATATCCAAGGGGGAAGAGGAGAAGAAATTCCTTTTGGATCCTTATTCATGGTCTGAGAAGAAGTGGTTGCACTCACAAATGTGGTTGTCACAAGATCTACATATAAATCAATGCTAGGACACTGATAAATTAGGTCAATTTTTTTTGCATCTAGTTGAACGATTATATTCCCATCAGGATCTCTCACACTCTTATCATCCCTATTATAATGTGATACCACTAAAAGAACAAATTTGAGGTTGTGTGTGGCTACCATAAATGAAGCCACGAACTAAATGTTTCTTTCTATAATGTATCTTATTCCCTCATCCAACAGTTGCTTCTTAGTTCTCTCCATAAATTCAAACATGTCAACATGTCCTATCTCTATGTCCTTTATTTCATCAATATTGGAAGACACCGAGGTTGTTGGGAAAACCCCTTGATACTTATACTTCATGGATTTTTTGCTTGGAGATGGGTTTGACATATGTGAAGGAGTTGTAGGTAGAGTAAAATGATTGTATCCTTTCAATAACTCGAGCGCAAAAGCTTGATACAACATACAAGGGAAACTATAGCAAAAATTCAGATTCTCCGGTGTTAGAGAAAAATTTGGGTTATCTACACTGGTGGAAAAAAATTGAGCTTTCGCATGTGCTTGGGGGATTATATGTAATGCCACTGAAAAACTAAGCATGTGCATGTGGATTGATAGCTTGGATGCAAAGGCGAAGAAATTTTGAGTCATTGCATGAATTTTGCAATTTGAGAGTAGATGCGCTAAAATTATAAGATACTGCATGTTGACCTAAAACATCATAACTACAAAGGCGAGAAAAATCTATGCTCTAGCATGAAGTTTTCATTTTGGATGTAATAGCACTAAATTTATACGCTACTGCATTAGGGAAAAATCTATTTGATGTAAGGTTGGGTTTTTTCCCAGACCCTACATTTGAGGTAATACAAATCAATGCAAAGGTAGGAAAATTTATCGCCCCTACACGGGGTAAAAATCGTCTAAGCACATGCAGTAAATTTTACCGACTTTACACTTGATAAAGGATTGACTTGATCATGCAAGGGGTTTTAAAACCTGATTTACATGTGAATCATAGTTCACATGCATCGACGGTGATTTTTTGCATGACTGCATGTGAGTTTTGGGGAAGGTCAAATATGGTTGGGGTTTCTACCTCGATCTGCATGTAGTGATAATCATCATATGCATTGGCGGGATAAAAACTCAACCTTAGATTTGTAATGAGGGTGAAGATGTATAGCGGTAAAATTCCCACTTTTACATGCAAGATGGTTTGGTATGATGTGTTGGTCAAGTTTTAAAACTCAACCAACATGTGGGTACATGATTATTATGTGCATCAGCGAAATAAAAACCCGACCTTGCATATTATTAACCAGGAACGTGACACATATGTATTGTATGATTTTAATTTTTTCAGTCATTACGAAGCACAACTTAATCTATATGCAATGTGGGTTTCAAAACCCACACTGCATACAATGATTCTGATAATGTATGCTATGTCAAACTCGTTAGCTACATGTAAATTATGAAATGCAACAAAACACTCTGCCAATACATGTCTAGAAGGCATGAATTGGAATGATTATACAATGCAAACCAGGTTTAAACTAAACCCTTCACATGGAAATACTATGATAGGAAGTCAGGGTTTAAAAAACCTGCAACTCATTACACAAAATAGAGGTTTGGAAATGAAATACAAATTTCTAGGGTAAAACCTAGCCACCGAAAGAGAACATACCAAAAGAAATCCCCCAAGAAACAAAAAAAAATGCTTAAAAAACATATAAAATAAAACCCTAAAACAAAGAGAAAAATAAAGAACGTGAAACAAGATACATACCTGTGAAACAAGAGAAGTCGGTAAAAACCCTAATCAACAACGATGAAGAATCATCTCAGATTTGTAAGAAAACCAAGGAGAAATCTATAAAGAGAGTGAACAAGCATGTGGGAGATTAGGGGATGAGAGGTCAATAAAAACAAAAATAAAACCAAAGAAAAACCAATTAAAAATCCTCTTTAAGACACATTAAAACCTACAATTAATGTTGAGCATGCGAGTGTAACAACCCCCAAACTGGGTAAACAAAAAATTTCTACTTTCACTAATAAGATACAAGGAAAGACATTCATAATGAAAAAGTAAATAAACTTTTCTTTTCATTCTAAAACAACATTTCATCATAAAGAAATATTTGACACAATACATCATTGTTCTCTTTTCCAAGTAAATAATAGAGTACGTATTTCATAATTATTTTTCTTTCAAATAAATAACAAAGTAAGAATCTTACAAGTTTCAATCATAGCTCGGAAGCTTTTGAGAAAATAGGAATAAGACGGTCCAGGTTCTTCCCTTTCAAACCTCGGCTAATCAGTAGTCTACTATGGAGGAGAAACATCACTCAGGTGCTTTTTCGCCAACCACGGACTTATAATGCGGTCGCCCGCACGTTTACTGTTAAGTAGACGACCCTCCCTTCTACGAAGAGATTGGTTGGGTAACCGGTTCTGTATGACCAACTGAGCATAGTGTGTAATCCTACATAACTAAATCCTTGTGTCCTCACAATCTCAATCTAGCATGTATTTTGGACTACTGTGAACTGACAGTGTAATCGTCTCACAGTCTATGTGGACGTAGGTGTACTACACTACTTTGGCCAAAGTGTTTTGGCAGTATTTAAACTGACGGTCATCTATCACTTGCACTAAGTCAGGTTCAGTTTGACTGAAGGTTGTCTTATCCTACGCATAGGTTGAGTCCTTTCCGTGGGTAGTCAATCACCCTAGACTTCCTACATCATCTACTTAATCAGGAATTGGAATACAGTCAACAAGGGTCCCTCTGGTAACTCCTAACATGGAATCCTTTATCCATGGAGTACATAGCTTTTCCTAGTTAACCTACTAACTTTAAAGCTTTAGACTACCTTGGTACTGGTTCCACCCTCGGCCTAGTATTTAATAACTAGTTCCTTTTTTCCTTTATATAAGGAATTTAAATAGTATTCAAGTAATTTCATTTCAATCATTCCCTTTATAACATGGACTATCCATTCTTCCATAACAAGCTATAAACAGGCTTTGCCCCTTATGAACGAGTTTTCCTTTTATAAACAAGTCATTCCCAAGAATTTCAAGCTATTCTAATGAAATCAAGCTATTTACTTCAAAACAAGCCTTCTTAATGAAATTAAGTATTTCTTAATAAAAAGCTATCCTTTTCACAAACCAACATTCCTTTCACCTTTCACAAACAAGCTTTCCCTAAGTTATTTCATAACAACAAGCTATTCTATTCCAACAGAATTTCTTCTAGTACTTTCCTATTTTACTTCCTTTCACAAAGAAAATTCTAATTCAAGCAGATCAATTAACATACAGGATTAATCAAGGACATTTCACATGCCTATTTCCTTGTTGTAAATGATTCTAGTCTGCAGCTACTTCTCTTCCTCCTTTAGTTTCACTCCTCTCAATTCTGGTTTCTATTACTGGTTTTGTATTTTATGCTTGCAGCATATAAATACCAGTCTCTCAGAAATGGTGATGGGATATATGCAAGTTGGTTCTCAACAAATGCTATATAGCAATGACAGAGTATGGCTCTCAAGCAAATGCTTCTACAGTAATGACAGAGTATGGTTATCCAACAAATGCTTCTACAATAATGTCAAAATATGGCTCTCAAAATGCTTCTACAGTAATGACAAAATATGGTTCTCAAAGGAATTCGCTTTTAAGCAAAACAGATAGGAAATTTGTGTGTTAACAATGAGAGAAACTCCTATATTTATAGGTTTTGAATTCTCATGCTTACTACATTTCAGGCATGAGAATTCGACACCTTTCTCATTGAAAATGTTAAATTATGCAGTGGCAGTAATCTAGCATGATACTCAGCAAAAAGGAAGATGATTCGACCTAATTTATGAATAATTTTTCAACTCTCACATGGAAAATTACGAATGATAGACACCTACAGGTGTTACTCTTCATAGGCACCCAGCAATGGCAGATTAAATCCAGGTAAGAAAACGTCAAGGTAAAAATGTAGCCATCTGGCTTTCATTTTGCCCTTCCATTCGTATCTCCAGAATGGTGACATTGTTGCATATGACCTGGTCTTTTGGCGTGAGGAGCTGTGTGGTTTACCTTATTCTAAACTTCCATTCAATCTCAGCATTTATAGTTTGCGCCATTTCCACAGTTTGCGTTTTTTCCTCAATGAAGGGAATTCACAATTTTCAGCAAACTCAAGGTTTAAAAACATATTTGCTTAAACCTTTCAAAAGTTTATAATGTTTATCATTTAAATTCTTCATGCCTTTTTCAAACGTATTTCCCCAATAGACTATAGAAGTCGAAAATACTTTCTTTACTTATGGTAAATGCATTTTATTTTCCAAATGACTATACAAGTCAAATTTAATTATTTTCCAAGGTAATATTTATTTAAAATATAAACAAGATATTATATTTATATTTTGCATTATATTAAATATATATCCTATTATAGTTTTATTTACCGTATTTAAATATATGTATATATCTATATAATATTTAAATATTACTATAGATATATCTATATATTTTATTCTAGGTAAAACTATAATAGTGTTTATATTAAATATATATATAAACACATTCATCAATTTACATTTAAATATATCCATACATATTTGTATTTAATTATCCAAATACGTGTATTATGGGCCAGTTAGTGTACCCTTAATACACCTATTTGTACAAATATGTATATATACGTTTAATTGTAAATTCCAGGCATCAATATAATGTTATAACAACATTATAGCTAGTGTGCATATGTTTATAGGTGTGCCATCCATGTATACGTATTTGTATGTATGCCATGTCGACACATGTGTATGGCATAATAATTGCCCATCACACATCTGTATCGACATGTCATACGTGTCGTTACGTACATATGAGTGGTACATGTATATGCATATACATCCTGTCTATACCACACTTATCAGTTCACATTTCACTTTCAAGGCTCACAAAACAGTAAGTCAGTCAACAAGTAACACCACTCATAAAGCATAAAGAACTAATCCAAAACTCCTAAGCCTAAGGATGACTTAAAGTGTGTATGCTCATATGATCAACTTTACCGGTTATCCGACCAAGCCCCTCTCCTGAGTGATGTCTCCCCTCTGCCTGGAGGAATAGTTCCCATTCCTGCATCCATTGGCACAAAACCACGACAGTTACTTGCTCATAACATTTGCAGTATATATAAATCAATTATAAAACAAGACTAATTACTCTCCTTTATGTATTGCTTTATCCAAGAATAACATCAATCAAGAACACAGAATGAGCCAATCATAACATGTAAAAAGATTCCCAAATTGATAACAAGGTTCAACACATTTTATTCATTCAAATCCTTCCTTACAATCAGAATGCTCTAAGCATTACTAAAATAGTAACTATACAAATTCCGGGGTGTAACAGTGAGACTTGAGATGCATTGGCGCAAAATTTCAATGCTTTAACACAAGTTTTAACACTCTGCAAAAGACATGCAAGGGCACTAAAATTTAGCACACCTACATGTTTTATATTTTCCAAAGGTATGCAAGGGCACTAAAATTCAATGCTCTTGTATATGCAAGAAAAATACTAACTCTTAAAAATGAAACTTTGCAATTTTTAACCTTTTGAAAAAATTTGAAAGGCGAAAAGACTAAACACTTGAAGTGACTTTTTGAGGCTTGGCACCACGCACAAGGGCAAGTGAGATTTTCCTCATTTTGTGTGCTTAGAAAATGTAGGCTACGAAACAAATAATTTTCGTAGGGGTTATCCCACAAGTTGAGTGCAACTGAATTCGAGGATAACTCATGGAACTTAGGAAGCATGTGAAAAGTATTCATCCTATTTATGGTATCTACTTATAAATAAACAAAGGTTAGAATTTACTGCTTATAATAGTGATGAATGAGTAATAGAGGGAAATGAAAAAATGAAATGTACTTATTTCTCCCCGATAATTTATATGGATGAACCCATAGGCACTATTTTTGCATCTCTTTTAGGTGTTTGCTATAGTAGTTCAATCATGACAACTTGACCCATAAACATAAACCAAAGGTACCCCATAAACCAAACATTGTATTTGTTTTAGGTTTATTAATAATATTTTAATTTTAGTTTATAAAAATAAATAATTTTTCCATATTCAATACCTCCTAAAGTGAAAAAAAGATAAACATGACCTCCAAATTTAAAAATTTGTGACCATAGTTTTGAATAAAATCATTCCCAAAGTAAAGCACTCAAATTAAATTGACTCCCAATTTATTAAAATACTCCCTCAAAACCTAAATATAAAACATAAAGTTTGAATAATATAGCTTATTAATTTGAGGCGAGTCAAATATCAATGAACCATAAGCATGTGAAGAGTCACAATAGTGATTTTGGAGTCCAAGCCTACAATAGAGGTTGCATATTGATGCAAGTGGCATGGTAGAGGTATTTGTGAGAATTGCTTCAACAAAGAGCCTATGACTGTGAGCCACAAATAGGTTTGAGGGATATAAAATATTCTCAAATCCATAAAATAGAACAATTATATGTAATTTCATGAACCACAAACCATAAATATTCTCATTTCCATTGATAAATCAATTTTTAAAACCACCCTTTTACTATTCTACTATAATTTGTTGCATTATGAGGGAGTCCCAAATATTTTTGTTGTGTGGAAACTTACTTTCATGTCTATTATATGAAATCATGCTCATTTAGGGCTTGAAGATGAATCATGTGGTTTGAAAATATGTTTTTTTGTTCATTTTAGGCTATAAATGGCATTCTTTCTACTAGCAAATGTGAACTTAGATTAAGTTTTATCAATATTAAATATAAAAACTTATAGAGATGCTAAAAAATTATTCATTTGTCTAAAAAAATTGAAACTATGGTGGAAGACAAGTGTTTTGATAATTATTAAGAAAACAAATTAGAGGTGGTAGTCATTAGCTCACATGAAATGCATGGAAAAAAAAAAATTTATGTAGATAAATTTGGATGCATTTTCAATAAAACTAGATCTCAATTATAACTATGGTTAGATGGTAAAATTAGGAGTTTTAAGCAAGACAACTCTGACATTAATAATTATGATTGTGTGGTGTTAAAGTGGAGTAATTAGTAAAACTAAACACACATCAATGAAGATGTCTTAATTAAAAGGAATTGAAATAAAAAACTGAACTGCTATGACTATCCTCTCAAATTGTCTCATTGCTCTCTAATCTTAAGGACCTTCAAATTCATGCTCTCAGATTTGTATGTTGCACATGAATTCACAAGATGACAACCTAAGAGACAAGAAGATTGTATGATATGCAAAACTATATGCCTATATCTACATGTTTTTGGTATTTTGATTGCAATGCTAAATGATATGATATAATGTTGTATTCAAAATGATGCTAAGATGATTGTTGTGATGAGATGTGAATCTAAATGAAATGCTATATGAAAATGCAACAATTAAGATGCTAAAACTAAAATTGCAATGATAACACTAATATCACTATAGCAAAATAGGAAATTAACGCCAACTTTAGCACCATATTTTAGTGTATTTGAGACCGTCAATTGGAGCCATCTCACGACGAAAAAGTCGACGTAAAAGCATTTCTTCGCCGGATTTTGCGTCGTCTTTAAGGTCCACTTTAGCACCTGATTTCACGCCAGAAATTTGGTGCCAGTTATAGCGTCCTCTTTAGCGCCAAAAAATGGCGACGAAAATAGCGCCTAAATTGGTGCCCAAATTGGCTTTCGATTTTTCTTCCATCTCTGCTCCCATTTTTGCTTCTAGTTTTGCTCCCACTTTTTCTTCCACTCTTGCTTCCACTTTTGCTTCCACTTTTGCTTCCACTTTTTCTCCCACTTTTGCTTCCGGTTGTGCTTCTGATTTTGCTTCCACTTTTGCTTTCGGTTTTGCTTCCACTTCCAAGTTTGCTTCCAGTATTGCTTCCAATTCTACTTCCAATTTTTCTTCTAGTTTTGCTTCCACTTATGCTTCCAGTTTGGCTTCCAAGATTGCTTCCAATTTTGCTTCCAATTTTGCTTTTGGTTTTGCTTCCGATTTTGCTTTAGTTTTGCTTCTAATTTTGCTTCCAATTTTTCTTCCAGTTTTCCTTCCAAGTTTGCTTCCAATTTTGCTTTTGATTTTGCTTCCAAATTTGTTTCCAGTTTTGCTTCTTGCGTTCCTTCCAGTTTTGCTTCTAGTTTTGCTTCCGATTTTGCTTCCAATTTTGCTTCCAATTTTGCTTGCAAGGTTGCTTCTACTTTGGATTCCATTGTTGCTTCCTTTTTTGCTTCTAAAAATGCTTCTTATTTTGCTTCCATTTATTAATTTAATATGTTTTAATTCAATTTAATTAGTTAATTATATGATGCCTCTTAAATAACTCATATGATTATAGAGTAAGTAATTTAATTATTTAACTCATATGATTAAATAACAAGATAATTACGTATCAAAAAAAAAAAAGATAATTATTTTATTTTTTTGCTAGTTAAATCACTGCTAAGGGGCAACACCCTATATTTCTTCACAAAAGATTTTACATGAGTTCCTGACCAAAATTTACTTGCAGGCCTTTGACAAAATGGCCATGTGTTTCAAAAACCTTTACCCTACCTACCCTTGCTGATACATTTTCAGTTACAAAATGGGTTGGTTCTAGACTCAAGCAATGCCAACTGGGACCGACTCCTATCCGCTACTGCTTTCCCCCGTTTCTACTATATCATATGTATAATAAAATATAACTTTTACTAGGCTGGGAATTTTTCAATCTTCATCATCATCTATATTTTTCTACTTCCTATAGGCAATGTAGTCCGCAATCATTGGGCAGTCAGCACCACAATTCTGGTGGATCGGACCTTTGGCTTTTTCCCTTGGGTCCTTACCATCGTCCTTGTGCCACTCTTCTCTTGAAACAAAGTCCCAATCGTCGTCGTCCCCTGCCACAATCTTGTTTTCCAACCCTTCATCCTCGACATACCGGATTTCCCATCCCCATGGATGATTTGTCACCAGATTGGTTGCTCTAATTAGGAAGAAGACGTTTTGATCACACTCGTCCCACAACTTCTCAAAACCCTCTAGGTCAATGGTTCGAATCAGAGGGAATTTAATGACATCCCTACCATGTAGTACTTCTGGGGCATTGGTATTTGTTTATTCTCATCTACATTGTTGAGGGTTGCATCGATATCCCCCAACCAAGCATGGACAAAGACCATTTGTGTGAGCTTCTTCCCCATCTCTTTTGACACACCCATATGCAGTAACACTTCTAGGAACATGTATGGGATTTCTGAGTTCACCCTGAACCTGTGATAGGCCCTCATGAATTCTGGCCCCAAAATTTTCTTGGTCTCCCAGAGAATCAGTGGATGAGATGACACCAGCAAAGCCTATAGTCTTTTGTCTATGATCTCACCTTTGAAATATTTCTGCTAATTCTCAGTGTTCAAGAATAATGGATTCTCCATTATTCTTGTTGCTACCGTTTCCCACGCCTTTCCGCTGCTCAGACTTGCACTAGTTCCTCTGCCTTCGACTTCGCCACCTGCTTTTTCTCACACCTACTTCTGGAATGCTCCTTTGCGTTTGTCAAAAATAACACCAATCAATGCCTTTTATCAACGGTGATCTAATTACTTCCTTTTTATGTGTTTTTTGTGCCTTTGAGGTGTGTTTGCTAGAAATAACAAGATAATTATTATAACAAGTGAGTCAAATATCTATAATTCAATTGAATTTGAGAACATCCATCTTGAGTAGTAAATTAAAATCATCATATGTAATAAATATCCATCCAAAATTAATCATCGACCACTGTTAATATATATAAATTAACAAGTCAATACTAATAAGATCATCATCATTTATAACTAAAACAAGTGAAAGTCAAATATGCCAGTAGATCAATAACATGTCAAAATGATACATGTCCAACAGTCGACATAAGTCAAAATGATACATGTACAAATGATATAAGTAAAAATGGTAAATTATGTAACTCAAATTGATACAAGTCAAGATGATATGTATGTCCAAATGATATAAGTGAAAATGATAATTTCAATATGATACAACTTAATAATATGGTATTGTAGGTCATGAAAATGATACATATGATAGTAACCATGAAAAGAGGCATCATAACAATATATCAACAATGATCCATGATGTAGTGTATATGATTATGAATGTCACTAGGTACTACCAGCAACTGCCTCATCATCATCACCACTATCATGATCATCATGATCATGATCATGATCATGATCATCATCATAACGATATACCAGCAATGATCCATGATGTAGCCTATATGATCATGAGTGTTGTTGGGTATTACTAGCAACTTCCCTATCATCATCATCACCATTGTGATCATCATCATCATCATCCTCGTTGCTGTCATTGTCATCATCATTGTCATTGGCCTCGGTGTCTTCTGTATCTACGTCATCATCATCCTCTGCCATGTGATTTGTACCAGTAGAACCAATATTTTTTGGATCTATATAATGATGAGGATCATCTTGATATTCTAGAAGACTTGTGTTCTGCAAAAAAAACATTTAAAATGAAAAGTTATTATTTATTTCATGCAATAATTTATTTTTCTATTATTTATCTAATATTGAAACATATGAGATGATTCAACCATAATCATATTACATCATATCAAAGTGCACATACCAAAATAAAATTTCAAAAAATTTAAAGCTAATATGTGATTCCAATGATGTAAAACATGCAACGATTCTAATAAACGTTAGTAAAGATCATAAAAAAATTGTTATACAGTTTAACTATCAACTGTAAATTCTATTACATAACCTTAAGTGCCAACCTTTTGCAAAAGAATGAGGAGATTGCAAGAAGATTGGCTGCAGGGGGCATTGGTACAAGAGATGGACATGGCTCTTCCAAGCCATCCACTAAGATGGCTTCATACACAAATGTGGAAGATATCCCCGTTTCTAGAGAGCTCATGATTCAGGTTGATATGAAAAATGATGTTGTTCTGGTACCCATATATGGCATCATGGTTCCATTTCATGTAGCCACCATCAAGAGTGTTAGAAGCCAACAAGATGGAGGGAATTCTTATATAAGGATAATTTTCAATGTTCCAGGTACTGGATTTAATGCCAACTACATGCCAACTTTGAAATTCCCTAGCAGTATTTATGTTAAGGAAATTTCCTTTAGACCCAAGGATTCAAAATACATCAACCATGTGGTACAAATGATTCAATCCCACAGACAATCTGTAGCAATGAAATAGTCTGAAAAGGCAGAGAGAGCTACACTAGTGACTCGGGAGAAACTTCAACTTTCAAAAACAAAGGCAATTAGGTTGGCGGACTTGTGGATCAGCCCAACATTTGGTGGAAGAGGAAAAAAGATGACTAGAACTCTGGAGGGCCACCATAATGGATTTCAGTATTCAACCTTGATAGCATAAGATAGAGCTGATATCATGTATCAAAAAATTAAGCATGCATTCTTCCAGCCAGTAGAGAAGGAGATGATTACTTTGCTTCACTTTTATTTGCATAACCATATCATGGTGTGGGAACCAAGAAGACCAAGGATGTCCAGTTTTATGTGGAGGTAATGGATGTCATCTAAAACTTAGGAGGGGAAAGAAGTTAAATGTATGATCATGATGAAATTGAGGAAGAATAGCAAGAGAGGGATAGGAAAAATAAAATCAATGTAGAGTTTCAAGGTGTTGGGACTGGAAAAATCTGGCATTTTCCACTAGCCTCTACCTCACCTACCTTCCATATACCACAAAAATACACCACACTTTAATTTTATGATCAATAGAAATTGTAGAAATTTGTTTGACCAGATCCATATTATAGCCTCCATTGCACCCATAAAATTGAAATTGTGTAGTCTTTCCCCCATTCCTAGCGAAATTCAATATCATCAGCCTAACAATGCTTCATCAGTGGAACCCCCATCACAACCCCATTGATGGCCCAATGAAAATAGCTCACAACCTAGTATTGGAGTAATAATACCCTATTGGGCTGACTCCTAAGGTGCTCTCCCCGATATACCGATAGATTCAACAAAAGTAAACACATCAGTGTAATAGATAAACATCGATGGAACGAATTATGGCATTCCCCTGATGGGCGGATATAACCATGAATAGTTCTTTAGGACATTTTGTACTTTGATTATACTATTTTAAGTGACCTTTTCATGTATATAATCATATCATGTTCATGTATTTTAATATAAGGCAACTATGGAGGTAGTTCAAAGAGATGGCCCTGAACTTTTTCCTCATCTTACAAAGTCTACAAGAACAAGAATAGGGATCAAATTTCGAGAGTCAAGTTTAAGTTTGAATTCAAGAAATGAAAAAATTTTGAAGGATGGAATGGCTTTTTTTGTATCACTTGGGTTTCATAATTTCCAGTTACAGACTGGTAACCCCAAAACACAGAATTATTCATTGCTCCTTGCTAACACTGTGGTTGCATAACCATATCATAGCGTGGGAACCAAGAAGACCGAGGATGTCTAGTTTTATGTGGAGGTAATGGATGTGGTCCAAAATTTAGGAGGGGCAAGAAGTTCAATGTATGATCCTGATGAAATTGAGGAAGAATAGCAAGAGAGGGACACAAAAAATAAAATCAATGCAAAGTTTCAAGGATTTTTCAAGCGAGTAAGAGAGCTATGGGAGCAGCCTCATCTAAAAGATTTTGAACTAGAGTTTGATATACCATTTAGAGAGCTTGGTTTTCATGGAAGAGGAAGAAAGATGATTACTTTTCTTCATTTTCATTTGCATAACCATATCATGGCATGGGAATCATGAAGACCAAGGATGTCTATTGTTATGTGGAAGTAATGGATGTGGTCCAAACTTTAGGAGGGGCAAGAAGGTCAATGTATGATCTTGATGAAATTGAGGAAGAATAGAAAGAGAGGGATAGGAAAAATAGAATCAATGCAAAGTTTCAAGGATTTTTCAAGTGAGTAATAGAGCTATGGGAGCAGTCTCATCTAAAATATTTTGAACTAGAGTTTGATATACCATTTAGAGAGCTTGGTTTTCCTGGAAGAGGAGGAAAGATGATTACTTTGCTTCATTTTCATTTGCATAACCATATCATAGCGTGGGAACCAAGAAGACCAAGGATGTCTAGTTTTATGTGGAGGTAATGGATGTGGTCCAAACTTTAGGAGGGGCAAGAAGGTCAATGTATGATCCTGATGAAATTGAGGAAGAACAACAAGAGAGGGACATGAAAATAAAATCAATGCAAATTTTCAAGAATTTGTCAAGTGAGTAAGAGAGTTATGGGAGCAGCCTAATCTAAAAGATTTTGAACTAGAGTTTGATATACCATTTAGAGAGCTTGGTTTTCATGGAAGAGGAAGAAAGATGATTAATTTGCTTCATTTTCATTTGCATAACCATATCATGGTGTGGGAACCAAGAAGATCAAGGATGTCCAATTTTATGTGGAGGTAATGGATGTGGTCCAAACTTTAGGAGGGGCAAGAAGGTCAATGTATGATCCTGATGAAATTGAGGAAGAACAACAAGAGAGGGGCAGGAAAAATAAAATCAATGGAAAGTTTCAAGGATTTGTCAAGTGAGTAAGAGAAATGGCTGAACTCCATTGATGTCATTCCTCAATATTCGCTTGATGGAATCAAGGAATGGCTGAACTCCATGGATATAAATTATTATGAAAGCATAATGAACTTGAATTGGCGACCAATTTTGAAGACTAGTATTGATGATCCAAACAAATTTATTGAAGACCATGGTTGGGAATTTTTGAATATGGAAGCTAGTGATTCTGATTTTGATGATTCAAAAGAGTCAGATGAAGGATATGAACCCTTTAATGTAGAAGAGGAATCAGAATTAGATGAGGAAGGTTCAGAAGATGAATCTCTTATGGAGTTAGATGAGGACGAAGAAGAAGAATATTTTGAAGGGGAGGAAGGTAAAACATGGGATGAATTAGAAGCCAAAGCCAAAAATGCAGATAAGGAAAAAGGAGACGAGTTTGACAGTGAAGAGGAAAGATGGTGATGAAAGGTAAAAGCTACAGGGATGTCTCTGGCACCTGATATTAGAGATTCAAGAGGAATGTCTTCCAAGAGGCATAAATTTAGATGAATTGAGTTAATCTACATCCTTATACTATTTATTCATGCACATAAATGGTTCAGTTGTTTATGCAAATGATGCATATATGTTAACTTGATCAGTGATGTTAGTTTGGTAGTTTGACTTCTATGACAACCAGCCATTAGGCCATTCTATGCGGGAGCACGTTTGTGTTTTTAGTTAGCTTTTTTGGATAGATCTATTTGGTTTTAAGGAAATTCCATTTATCTTTTGAATGTTAAGAAGTCTATTATTACATGCTTCTCTATGTTGATCAGATCAGGTTGTAGGTTTTTAATGCTGATTTCTTTATTTATGGAGTTTTTTTAACTTGGAAGATAGGAATTTACTGCCTTTTTTAAAATGAGATGGATAAATTAAGTGGTTGGTTAGCTATGCCAAGTGATGTAGACTACAAGGATGTGTTAGATCTATAGGATGCCTACCAAGATGCATCAAAAAATTCTTACATGTTAAAAGAATGGCAACATCGTGAGGAAGGATGGCAAAGATGCATGTGGATCACTTAGTAGAATAGAAACATGAATTCAAGGAAGCACTCCTTGAGATGCCATGTTTGAGAGAAAAGAAGATAAATCAAATCAACATGGGACTAAGTTTCTCAAATGATACAACTCATAACTTAAATGAGGACACTTAAGAGATATTAAAAGACAATGGTCATTAATTAAAAGATATGATGAAAATAAGGCATGAATGTCACCCACTACCCTTTAAGGAAAACAATATGTTTTTCCTCAACATGAAATAATGGGACAATTGAGTGGGATCTAGGGCCAACAAAGAAGCACTTTAGAACTCATCCTACGCATCAATAAACAACTCAACACAAGAAATGCAAATTGACATATTAACACAATAATATCGAACTAAGTTATTGAAACTAAAAGTCAACTATTGATACCTCGTTCTCCATCCAGATTAAGAAATCGGCCCAATTTTTGCTTTGTAACTTTTCCTTTTCAAATTGCTTTGGATGACGGCCATATTTCTCCTCTTGTCAAAACATGGCACATGGACTAGTTAAACTAATTGATATGCAATCATTTACTTTTTCCTAGGGAATTAAAAAAATATCATTTAACATATTAAATATACTTACAAATTTATAGATCAAGGCCTGTAAACCTTTCTGGCCACTGTGATGCATGGCACGAAGTTTTTGAAGCTTGGCCTTGGAGGCCTTGTCCTAAAACATATACAAATTTAATTTAACTATGCACAAATAAAATTTAAAAATCGTTTAATAAATTTGATATAATCTTATGAGAAAATTCAAATACCTACGTACTCTCCTCACCGGACTTCCTGTGTGCTTCAAACTTCTCATATGCTTTTACAAGCTCTTTCCATACTTTGACACTTCCATCAAGTGGATTTTTTTTGAGCCCTAGCTCTAGAGGGATTTTTTTATCTTCTTTATTTGGTTGCATTGAAATCTCTTGCAATTTTGAGACATTTGTAGCTTTACCTTCTTCACAGACCAACCTATGCCATATCCAGTCTCCATGTCATTGATAATTGCTTTTTGCAAGTGTATGGGTATCTTTGAGAATGGAAAATGTAGATGGTCTTTGAACCATTGAAGGCATGATTCCTTCAACCTATGAACAAACCCTTTTCCAGTTGTCATTCAGATTTCCCCTGAAACCACATCGTATTCTATCTTGCTATTGAAGGTACCAATGCAAGATTGAAAACTTGTTGTGGTGGAAGAAGTTTGTGTCCCAGGATTGGGTGGGATAGTGGAAGCCTCTACTCCCTATTCTACATTCCTAGAGTTTATTGTTATTGATTTCCTCCTGGATCTTTTGCTCGATCTAGGACTTCTTTGGGAATCAATTGATTCCCTTTGACACAGTTGATTTGGTTGTAATGTTTGAGGGGCTTCACTAGATCGATTTTATATGTATCTGGAAAGCATTATCCAATGCACATCATCTAATTTGTTCACTACCTCTGCCCCCAATATGGAAGCCAATGCCTCTTTATCTTTGTCAGTCACATGTCCCTATATATATATATATAAATAAAATAAGTTTCTTCTTTTAAATTTAAAAATAAAAAAGTAAAAAGTAAAAATGAAAGAAACAAGGGAAACATTTACAAATCTATAAATTGACAATGAATTACCTCATCGTGGCCAGAGTCTTCTCCCTTTGTTCTCTTCCCTCTATTGCTTGACATTTTGAGGTGACCTAGGGAAAATTATTTATGTCCAGTCTATGGAGGCAAATGAAGTACACACTGTCAGGTATGAAAGTTTTCGTCCAGTTTGTGGTATGAAATTTTTACCTTGAATGACTCTCTTTCTGGATTTAAACACCTATAAATCAATTGATTTCACACCTGTATAGAATATAAATATATTTGAAAGGATATAAATATATGCAAAATGAAACAAATGTATTGTAAAAAAATCAATGCCTGCACACTTGTATAGAATGGTAATCTTTGGGGGATAAAAAGGGCGCAAAGTGTGGTTTTATTGAGAGTTAACATAGATAGGTCCCATGCTCAAGTCACATCCACTGATTAGAAAGAAAATGAATGTGTGCACACAATCAATTTGAAACCATGAGCTCATTGTTCTATTAAATATTTGTGGGAATGGAAAAAACAAATTGTAACCTTACCTATTGTGTTGCAAACTAGATCAAATTTTTTGATCTACTTGCTTGTAGCCCTCCTTCGTGCCGTTTTTCCCTTTTTTGTCCTCTCTTCCTTCGTGCAAATTTTTTCTCTTGTCATCTCTTCCTTTGCGTGGCTATTTTCTCTTGTCATCTCTTCCTTCTTGACGTGGGAAGTTTAAAATTTTTGTTCCTAGTTCAGTAGTCGGTGCCATAGACGACATAGCAAAGTGCGCCTAATTTAGCACTGCCTTTCAGCCAAAAAATGTAATTTTTTAGGGATGAAAAAGGCGGCACAAAGTGCGCCTAATTTAGTGCCTCACAGTGCAAAATGGTGTATTTTTCTTGGAAGTTGATAAATAAATTGATCCTAAATGACTTCATTTTCATATGTTCCAAGGGACCAATCATGGTTCCCTATTTTATCTATTCCTTATCCCATGTCAGTTTTATGGGTGCAAAACTAATAGAGGTTAGATTTGTGAACTTAGAGATGACCCCTATACAACTAGATGAGTCATCTAAAGTGTGAAATATATGTCTAAAGTGAGGTTTTGTGTTGGGTAGCATATTCGTTGAAATGATATAATTGGTGTACTAAACATTATTTACTATGTTATGTATTATAGGGGCGAGAAAAGGCAATGGCAACAGATCGTGTCATGTCAAATGAGGAGTACACAATGACTGAAGCAAAACATCAAGTACTAAAATTTTGACTTAACTTATGAACAAATGATCCGATAGGATTTTGTGATACGTCCATCTTTTTTCACAGTATTATTGAAATTTATAATGTATTATCCAATCTTGACATAAATTAATGCATGTTGTTGATTATTTTAGATGGAGATTGGAGCAAATGTAGAGCCTGAGCGTTCAACTAGCAAAAGAGGAAGATATGTACGTGGATGTGGACCTAAAACTATTAAATCACGTAGACAACAATGGGTGTTCGAGGATATGACAATGGATCTTGCAAACACAACAAATGACTACACTGAACAAGAGGTTGGTCAAGACTATAGTACATGGGATGAATACTTTGAGAAAATATATGACTAAAGTGAGGTTTTGTGTTAGATAGCATATTCGTTGAAATGATATAATTGGTGTAGTAAACATTATTTAATATGTTGTGTATAATAGGGGTGAGACGAGGCCATGACAATAAATCGTGTCATATCAAATGAGGACAGAGCGGATGAAGCGAGACACCAGGTGCTCAAATTTTGACTTAACTTAGGAAAAAATGATCTGATGGCATTTTGTGATACACCCATCTTTTTTCACAGTATTATTGAAATTTATAATGTATTACCCAATCTTGACATGAATTAATGCATGTTGTTGATTATTTTAGATGGAGATTAGAGAAAATGCAAAGCATGAGCATTCAACTAGCAAAAGAAGAATATATGTACGTGGACGTGGACCTAAAATTATAAAAAAACATAAACAATGGTGGGTGGAGAGGATATGACAATGGATCTTCTAGACATAATAAATGATTTCACTAAACAAGAGGTTGGTCAGGACTATAGTACATGGGATGAATACTTTGAGAAAATTATTGTTTGTGGATGTTTTGTATGTCGTGGAAAGAAATAATTCAAACGAGCAATTGTACAAAGACATTACATATATGATGAGCTTCCAGTTTGTAGTATGCCTCCTACAATTGATTCAAATCCAATAGGAATTGTGGTGAGTAATTTTCTAATTTAATATAAATAACATGTATACTAATTCGTTTAAACTTTGTTTTATATTACTTAAATAACTAATTTTTTTCTCAATGGATACTTGCAGGATAAAGTTCTTGGTTTAAAGTTTCCTGGATCACCAACTTTCAGCCTAGAGGGAAATGATCATTTATCAGATGATACATCTAAAAAAAATGTGTGCCAATATACCAGCTCAGAAGATGAGGAATTGATGAAAACAAGTCATAGAACAAGAACCAGTTTAAAGATGCATAAATTGCTTAAAGATAGAGGGAAGGTGGACTACATACCCTGTGGGAATGAATGTGATGGAGATGATGACTTGCCCTTGAGTTTGAGATCAATTTATAAAGAGACATTTGATCATCGACTATATTGTGCTTGGCCTAGTGATCAACAACTACCTAGAGTGTATGAGGTGTTTCAATTTTGGGGATACAACTACATGATATGACCCTCCAATATTCATGGAGCAAATCTAGGCCTCTTTATTGTCCAAAATGTACATGTGGGATCTAAACATAGAAAAAATTCAGAATAAACCACTAGGAGATTAATGCCATATTATGGTCCATCATATTACAGTGGTGAATGGAGAAGGCTAGCAAAATATAAGCCTAGTATGTCAGCATATGGTCTAAATTCAAATATGTATACACATTGTCTCCAATTGGAAAGTGGAAAAGAAATTAATAGAGGTCATCTTATGTATATAGATGGATGTGCATACACACAAAAATATTGCAGGATTTATAAATAGTAGTAAGGGAAGGGACCGAATTGTCAATTTGTTGAGGTTATAAATGATAAAGATAGAGATATGGAAAAAGAGGTTGATAGATTGATAATGGTTGAGGCTATTAAGGACCTTACCATTGGGGATGAGTTATTGATTGATTACCCCTTCTTAAAATGCACTCCTGCGTGAAAGAAAAGGGAAGAACAAGGTCTCTCTAAGGATGTTCCTAAGGGCAAAAAACCAAAGAATAATAAATGAGTGTGGACTGATGTTTTATAAACTATGTTGTCAAAATTGTGTTTTATTTAAATTATTGTATAAAAAGGTAGTCTATAAAATAATGTTCCATTATTCAATTGATGTATATATGTTCATACAATTTTTATTTTTATTTTTTAAGCCATATTTGATTATATTTCTTTGAAATTGATACATTTATGATTTATCCAATTGTTTCCAAACATTAAATAATGCTTGTGTTTGTTGATAGGTAGAAGATGTTGATGAAACACATACTAATACCCATGATCCAATTGGGTTATTAATATTTGGATGGGATGATCCAAACCATCCTTTAAACCATACTAGGGTGAAAAGAGCAAGTTTGAAGAGATTACTACCACCTAAGAAATTTGAAGAGCTGATGAGATTTGCATACATTGATGAGGTGCCACCTAGCCTTAATGATGCTAATCACGAT
The DNA here is from genome assembly GCA_007115665.2 of Sequoiadendron giganteum. Lineage (NCBI taxonomy): Eukaryota > Viridiplantae > Streptophyta > Pinopsida > Cupressales > Cupressaceae > Sequoiadendron > Sequoiadendron giganteum. The sequence continues at coordinate 145,923,753 of CM021106.1, read as the reverse complement.
AGTGAAAATGCAGTGCATGAAAAAGGGTTGAATGAAATGCTTGCAAGTTTATTTGGGGATGGAAACAATGATGACAATAATGATCATATGGTTGACAATAATGATGATAGCAAGGGTAATTACCACCAACATAATTTTGATGATAACAACCTAAAAGACTCCATAAAGCAAGCAGCGAAGACACTCGTGTTCAAATCGGGTGCAAGTAGAACCTCACAACTGGCATGCACAATAATATTATTAGAAATCAAGTCACTATTCAGTTGGTCAAACAAAGGATTCACTACCCTACTGAAGTGAGTTGAAATCTATTTCTTACTTTCCATTGTCAATCGGTGTATACAATTCGTAAACATCCATTGAATTCGTTTATATTTCTTTAAGGGGATTTTAAAACCATATATTGTATATAAATAGTCCTAGTATATATTGACATATCAAACATGTTCATCATAAGTCAAACATTCAATTGATTTAATCTCTGGCAATCTTAAAGGGCACTAAAACCTAAAATATTCCCTGAAGGGAATGTGTTGCCATCAACTTGCAGAGAGGCACATATGTTATTGGTTGAGTTGGGGATTGAATATAAGCAAATTCATTCATGTAAAAATGATTTTATTTTATACAAAGATGAATATTAGAATAAGGTAGAATGCCATGTATGTAAAGAGAAGAGATATTGTATAGGTGTACAAGGTCCTACAGTTCCAAAGAAGGTTTTACATCACATACCAATTATACCTAGACTTCAACGGATGTTTCATTGCAAGTCACTTGCACAATTGATGGACTAGCATGCAAAGAATAGGAGTAAATATGGATTCATGTGAATTTCGGCTGACTCCAAAGCAATGAAACACATAGAGGAAAAATGGCCAAGAAAATTCAAATATGAATCCTGTAGTATCAGGTTTGGTCTTGCAATTGATGGAGTGTGCCCATTCTCTTTCCTGAGCTCAAATTATAGTGTTTGGCCAGTCGAATTGATAGTATACAATATTCCCCCATGGATGAGTGTTAGAAAGGAGCACCTTATGCTGACTCTCATTGTTCCAGGAAAACATCAAGTTAAAAACATGGATGTTTATCTTACGCCTTTTATTGATGAGATGTAACTACTATGGTAAGGCATAACAATGTATGACATATCACGTCCTCCATCAAATAGGTCCTTCATGTTGTATGGCATGCTATGTTGTACTATTCATGATTTCCCAGGACTTGGTGTTTTTTTTGGTAAGATAAAATATTTACGTATTTACACTCATAATTTATTTTCATCCCAAATTTCATACTTAGTTTTATACTATTTTTTTGATGTTATTAACATTACTTGTTGAATTGCAAGGATTCAAACAAAGGGGATATTTGCATGTCCAGGATGTGCAGAACAATTTCAAGGTTGGTATTCTAAAGATCTACATAAATTTATTTACGCAAACAACAAGGTTTTTCTGCCACTAGATCATAGGTTTAGAAATCGCCTGAAAAATCAATTTGATGGAAAAGTTGAAAATAGAGGCCCTCCCATGATTATGGGTCTGAGTGATTGGCTTAAAAAGTATGAATATGTTGAATTGAAAGCTTGGGAGGATCTTTTTGATCGAGGTGATTCAATTCAAGAACCAGAACAAGTTCTAGTCAATATGCCAGAAGGAATGAAAAGGAAATCCATATTTTATGAGCTCCCTTACTCGAAGGATCTATTAATATCTCACCTATTATATCCTATGCATGTCTTCAAAAATGTCCCAAATTCTATATTTCGACATATATCAGGCAAAGAGAAGGACACCTTGTCTTCGAGGAGAGATATTTCTCTTTCGTGTACCAAAATTGATAGAAAATAGTTGTGGCCAAATAGAGAAAATGAAACATATGTAGAAGCTCCATGGATTTTGAAAAAAAAGAGCTAGACCAACTAAAAAATGTCATCCGTTCAATAAGGACACCTACTAGTTATGGGTCATCATTGGCTAAAGCTTTTATAGTTGATGGACATATCAAAAGATTTAGAACACATGATTTTCATAATTTTATGAAGGTATTATATATCATCATTTAACATTTACTAGTAACAATGATTAAGTACTAAATATATTTTGATTTTTTGTTGCGTGAGAAAAACTTACTAATGACCTTTTCATAAATGTGTTTGATAGCATATCATGCCATTGGCAATTAGGGGGGATTCTTGTCTTACAGTTGACTTAAGGAATGCCATAAGTCGATTGTCAGCATTTACAAGGTATGTGGTTATATGAAATGTTCATGTGTGAGAGACATAGAGATATTATATTGCATTTTAATTTTTGACTAAATGTTCATTCTAATTTACTATTTTTATATTAAGTGGGTGACCTCCAAGGAGATCCATGAATCTGAAGTGCCAAAGTGGAAGAAGGAAATTGTAGAAATTATATGTGTATTTGAGAAGGAGCTCCCTACAAGTTTCATGGACCTACAAGTCCATTTACTTATACACCTAGTCGATGACATTGAATTGGCAGGTGTTGTATCAACGAGGTGGATTTTTTTCTTTGAGAGGTATATGAAAACTCTTAAAAGATATGTCCGACAAAAGGCACATCCAGAGGGCTGCATGGCTAAAGGGTGTATATTGATTGAATCATTTTTCTTCCTGTGTGAATTCCTTGGTAAGGATTTTGAAGATGGGGCATGCATCTGGGATGAATAATGAGCATCAAATATTATTGATGGAGAAAAACCACAATCTAATGGTGTTGAAGTACAAATTAGTAAGTAAATTCACGATCAGTGTGGTTGTTTTTCTTGCAATCATTAATTTACTCTATAATTTATCTGTCAAATTAACAAAATGACATTTGGAGTTTGAAATAAACATGTTGACATGTAATAGGTGTAGATGAAATTTCTATACTCAACAAGTTCATTATGTACCACATGGACTTTATGAACAAATGGATTGATATGTATGATAAAAAGAGAGAAGAAGTGTTAGAAGCAAGGAGACAGTTTAAGAGATCAAACCCAAGGAATACTCCACTTCCCACTGATCTACTTGGGGAATGGGGAAAATATTGCACACTAGAATGGGTTACTAAACAAATTCAAAATCAAATAGAAGATGCAGGTATAGATTCAGACATAACAGAAGATGAAATCAACATGTCTAGAGGATGTGAAAGAAAGGTATAGTTGGAATTTTATAAAATGTTGTTTCCTTACAGTTTTGACACTATTAAATATTTTAATATTCGTCATTATATTTGTTTTCACTGAAATAAATGGTCTTTCACAGGCGAGGAAATATCCAACAATGTGGGCATATGGTCGAAATTATCATGTAGAAAGTGTAGATGTAAAGAAACGATCCTTTGATTGTGGCATCATGGTTGTCTTCAAGCAATCCAATCGATCAAGCTCAAAATATAAGAATATAATTGAAGGGAATCTACAATATGTTCGGAAAATACAAGAAATTATTGAGTTGGATTACCACTCTTTTAAATGTTGTATTTTTAAGTGTAGATGGTATGAAGCATTTGAGAGGACAAGAAGACATGATACCCACAGTGGATTGTTTTCTATATATTCCTCATGCTTCCTACCGAAGGATAAGGAGCCTTATGTTCTACCAATTCATTTTGAGTAGGTATTTATTTAACTCAAACAAGAAGCGGTAGTGATCATTTATCTATTAATTAATATTTTATTGCGAATATATACATGTGTTTATTAATCAATAAAATTGTTATAACATATGTCTAATATATGTATTTCGTTCATGTGCAGGTATTTTTCTATGAAGATATTTTGGACTCAAAATGGATTTTTTTCATACATTCTGATCCAAGATTAAGGCATGTATTTGACAATGCATTAGCGGATACTAAGCAAAACAATGATGGCCAACAAAATGAGAGAGGGATTAGAGAACATCGAAGAAATTGACATCCATGATGATGTTGAAGATGGTTATGTTTAGGCACAAGAAGACAAAAATCCAAAGTTAGATGATGTTATGGAAGACAACAATATGGATGGTATAGAAAATGATGATCCAAATACATCTGGTAACAATATAGGTGGTCTACAGTCAAATTTCAATGATGATGAAGATGACGCATATCAAGATGAGGATGATGATAATATTAATTACTTGAAAGAACATATGAACATTGAAAATGATACACTCGATGAAATTGTAGTAGACAATAATGTTAATGACCAAGACTTCTAAATTTTCTAAATTATTTACAATCCATGTTTGAAAAAAGGATGATTCTTATGGCCTAAACTTTGAAATGCTTCAGTAATATTATTTGTGTCAATACAAATTACCTATTGCAATATCCTTAAATTATTCAATCTTTAGTATGAATTATTGGCAAAAAAAATTAGGATTACTTGGATGCTTTGTTGGAATGATGGATGCATAGGTGTCCTTTATGAAGCTGCAGTCTTTAATGGAGGACCTTTGCCAGGAAGAAATATTCAACAACACAGAAAGTATGATAATGGCATTCAAATAGAGATTCTATTATGATCTATCTAGATATCTTACAAAGAGTCCATATGCCTAATTATATAGGCAAGTGCTAAACCTAGAATGCAAAGGATGTTGCCAAGTGTTCAAATCACACTTCATGTGACAACAAGAAACCCTAACCAACTACCTAGGGAATGATAACAAGATGGAGATAAGTTCCAGAAAATACAACTCATCTTCTAGAAGGGAATCTTATCTCAACAACATTATTAAAATATTAAATGCAACCTAGGACTAATATGATTAATTAAGACCTAAGTTAACTTATGCTAGTGTAATAAATAATTAATTACACTAACACCCCCCCCATAAGTGCAACTTAGGGAGGAAAAGAAAATGCAATGATTATGCATGATGATGATGGGTCCCGACTAATGGCCATTTTAGGTACCCATGTACATAGAATGAAAATGCAACTAATCTCCCACAAACGAAGAGAAGGGGGAAAACCCAGTGGGAAGAAAACCCCTCTCCAAAAAAAGGAGATAAAATGCAGAAAGGTGATGATTGGAGGACTCAACATCATCCCCCCAAGGAGAACAATCATCACATGGATACAATACAATCAATGGCCCCCCCATAGGAGGGAAATAGAGAGACAATATAGCCCCCCATAAAATGTGATCACCTGCAAAAAAGGTAAGCATATGTAGACAAAACATGATCCAATGTCGACAAACAACTTGTCTCCCTTTCAGAAGAAACAAAACCAGGTGCAAGTACAGAGATGCTTCCCATTCCGGATAGGAATTGAAGGAAGGAAGGTTGTATATGAATGCTAATCATGTCTTTGAAAGTTGCTCATGTGTCTCCTTTCCTGATGAAGATGAAGATGCCACAACCCTCTTAGGTACATACCCAATCAATGTAGAAGGTGACAAATTAGGATGATGCAGAAACTGATATTGAACATGATCCAAAGACTGTATTGTGATGTTCCTTCCATTGAAGGAATAGATGGAGACTTGATTGCCACCCCATAATGAAGTGTCCTCAAAACCACTGAGAGAAGACTGAAGCCAATCCAATGGTAGATGCAGAAGAAACTCCGATGAAGATGGAGGAAGTCTCATATATGAAATCTCTGAAGAGAAACCAAGTGCCCCCAAGA
>CM021106.1:145808929-145918005 GCA_007115665.2 Sequoiadendron giganteum | reverse complement strand
ATATGTTTTAATTCAATTTAATTAGTTAAATATATGATGCCTCTTAAATAACTCATATGATTATAGAGTAAGTAATTTAATTATTTAACTCATATGATTAAATAACAAGATAATTACGTATAAAAAAAATAAGATAATTATTTTATTTTTTTGCTAGTTAAATCATTGCTAAGGGGCAGCACCCTATATTTCTTCACAAAATATTTTACATGAGTTCTCAACTAAAATTTACTTGCAAGCCTTTGACAAAATGGCCATGTGTTTCAAAAACCTTTACCCTACCTACCCATGTTGATACATTTTCAGCTACAAAATAGCCTGGTTCTAGACTCAGGCAATGCCAACCAGGATTGACTCCTATCCGCTACTGCTTTCCCTTGTTTCTACTATATCATATGTATACCAAAATATAACTTTTACCAGGCTGGGAATTTTTCAAACTTCATCATCATCTGTTTATGTTCGCTTCATGTAGGCAATGTAGTCCGCAATCACTGGGCAGTTAGCACCGCAATTTTGGTGGGTTGGACCTTTGGCTTTTTCCCTTGGGTCCCTGCCATCATCCTTGCACCACTCTTCTCATGAACCGAAGTCCTAGTTGTCGTCGTCCCCTGCCACAATCTTGTCTACCAACCCTTCATCCTTGGCATACCGGATTTCCCAACCTCTTGGATGATTTGTCACCAGATTGGTTTCTCTAAGCAAGAAGAATACATTTCGGTCACGCTCGTCCCACAACTTATGAAAAACCTTTGGGTCAATAGTTTGAATCAGAGGTAATTTCATGACATCCCTACTATGCATCCAGAGCATGTAGTAGTTTTGGGGCATTGGTATTTGTTTATTCTCATCTACATTGTCGAGGGTTTTGTCGATATCCCCCAACCAAGCATGGACAAAGACCATCTGTGTGAGCTTCTTCCCCATTTCTTTCGACACACCCATATGCAGTAACACTGCTAGGAACATGGCCAAGATTTCTGAGTTCGACCTGAACTTGTGATAGGCCCTCATGAATTCTAGCCCCAAAATTTTCTTGGTCGCCCAGAGAACTAGTGGATGAGATGACGCTAGCAAAGCCTGGAGTTTTTTGTCTGTGATCTCACCTTTGAAAGATTGCTACTGCTTCTCAGTGTTCAAGAATAATGGAGTCTCCATTATTATTGTTGCTATCGCTTCCCACACCTTTCCACTACTCGGACTTGCACTAGTTCCTCCACCTTTGGCTCCACCACCTACTTTTTCTCACGCCTGCTTCCGGAATGCTCCTTTGCGTTTGTCAAAAATAACACCAATCGATGCCTTTTATAGACGGTGACCTAATTACTTCATTTTTATGTGTTTTCCGTGCCTTTGAGGTGTGTTTTCTAGAAATAACAAGATAATTATTATAACAAGTGAGTCAAATATCTATAATTTAATTGAATTTGACAACATCCATCCTAAACAGTAAATTAAAATCATCATACGTAATAAATATCCATCCAAAATTAATCATCAACCACTTTTAATATATATAAATTGACAAGTCAATATTGATAAGATCATCATCATGTATAACTAAAACAAGTGAAAGTCAAATATGCCAGTAGATCAATAACATGTCAAAATGATACATGTCCAACAATCAACATAAGTAAAAATGATACATGTACAAATGATATAAGTAAAAATGATAAATTATGTAACTCAAATTGATACAATTCAAGATGATACATGTCCAAATGATATAAGTGAAAATGATAAATGTCAATATGATACAACTCAATAATATGGTATTGTAGGCCATGAAAATGATACATATGATAGTAACCGTGAAAAGAGGCATCATAACAATATATTAGCAATGATCCATGATGCAGTGTATATGATCATGAATGTCACTAGGTACTACCAGCAACTGCCTCATCATCATCACCACTATCATCATCATCATCATCATCATCATCATAACGATATACCAACAATGATCCATGATGCATCCTATATGATCATGAATGTTGTTGGGTACTAGCAGCAACTGCCCTATCATCATCATCACCATCATGATCATCATCATCATCGTCGTCGTCATCATCATTGTCATTGGCCTTGGTGTCTTTCATATATTTGTCATCATCATCCTCTACCATGTGATATGTACCAGTAGAACCAATAATTTTTGGATCTATATGAAGATGAGGATCATCTTGATCTTCTGGAAAACCTATGTTCTGCAAAAAAAACATTTAAAATGAAAAGTTATTATTTATTTCATGCAATAATTTATTTTTCTGTTATATATCTAATATTGAAACATATGAGATGAAACCATAATCAAATAACATCATATCAAAGTGCACATACCAGAATAAAATTTCAAAAAAGTTAAAGCTAATATGTGATTCCAATGATGTAAAACATGCAACAATTCTAATAAACGTTAGTAAAGATCATAAAAAAAATTGGTATACAGTTTAACTATCAACTGTAAATTCTATTACATAACCTTAAGTGCCAACCCTCTGTAAAAGAATGAGGAGACTGCAAGAAGATTTGTTGTAGGGGGAATTGGTACAGGAGATAGACATGGCTCTTCCAAGCCATCCACTGAGATGGTTTCATACACAAATGTGGAAGATATCCCTGTTTCTAGAGAGCTCATGATGCAGGTTGATACAAAAAATGATGTTGTTCTGGTACCCATAAATGGCATCATGGTTCCATTTCATGTAGCCACCATCAAGAGTGTTAGAAGCTAACAAGATGGAGGGAATTCTTATATAAGGATAATTTTCAATGTTTCAGGTATCGGCTTTAATTCCAACTACATGCCAACATTGAAATTCCCTAGTAGTATTTATGTTAAGGAAATTTCCTTTAGATCCAAGGATTCAAAGCACATCAACCATGTGGTACAAATGATTAAACCCCACAGATAATCTGTAGCAATGAAAGAGTCTGAAAAGGCAGAGAGAGCTACACTGGTTACTCAAGAGAAACTTTAGCTTTAAAAAACAAAGGCAATTAGGCTAGTAGACTTGTGGATCAAGCCAACATTTGGTGGAAGAGGAAGAAAAATGACTGGAACTTTGGAGGGCCACCATAATGGATTTCGGTATTCAAACATGAGAGCAGAAGAGAGAGCCGATATCATGTATCAAAACATTAAGCATGCATTCTTCCAACCAACAAAGAAGGAGATGATTACTTTGCTTCACTTTCATTTGCATAACCATATCATGGCGTGGGAACCAAGAAGACCAAGGATGTCCAATTTTATGTGGAGGTAATGGATGTAGTCCAAACCTTAGGAGGGGCAAGAAGGTCAATGTATGATCTTGATGAAATTAAGGAAGAACAACAAGAGAGGGACAAAAAAATTAAAATCAATGCAGAGTTTCAAGGTGTTGGGACTGGAAAAATCTAGCATTTTCCACTAGCCTCTACCTCACCTACCTTCCATATACCACAAAAATACACCACACTTTAATTTTATGATCAATAAAAATTGTATAAATTTGTGTGACTAGATCCATATTATAGCCTCCATTGCACCCATAAAATTGAAATCCCGTAGTCTTTCCCCCATTCCTAGCGAAATTCAATACCATCGGCCTAATAATGCTTCATTAGTGGAACCCTCATCACAGCCCCACCGATGGTCCAATGAAAATAGCTCACAACCTAGTAGCGGAGTAACAATACCCTATCGGGTTGAATCCTAAGGTGCTCTCCCCGATATACCGATAAAGTCAACAAAATTAAACACATCGCTATAACAGATAAACATCGGTGGAACGAATTATGGCATTCCCTGATGGGCCAATATAACCATGAATAGTTCTTTAGGACATTTTGTACTTTGATTATACTATTTTTAAGTGACCTTTTCATGTATATAATCATGTCATGTTCATGTATGTTAATATAAGGCAGATATGGAGGTAGTTCAAAGAGATGGCCTTGAAATTTTTCCTCATCTTACAAATTCTGCAGGAACAAGAATAGGGATCGAATTTAGAGAGTCTGGTTTAAGTTTGGATTCAAGAAATGACAAAACTGTGAAGGTTGGAATGGATTTTAATGTATCACTTGGGTTTCATAATTTGCAGTTGCAGACTGGTAACCCCAATACACAAAATTATTCATTGCTCCTTGCTAACACTGTGGTTGCATAACCATATCATGGCATGGGAACCAAGAAGACCGAGGATGTCTAGTTTTATGTGGAGGTAATGGATGTGGTCCAAACTTTAGGAGGGGCAAGAAGGTCAATGTATGATCCTGATGAAATTGAGGAAGAACAACAAGAGAGGGGCAGGAAAAATAAAATCAATGGAAAGTTTCAAGGATTTGTCAAGTGAGTAAGAGAAATGGCTGAACTCCATTGATGTCATTCCTCAATATTCGCTTGATGGAATCAAGGAATGGCTGAACTCCATGGATATAAATTATTATGAAAGCATAATGAACTTGAATTGGCGACCAATTTTGAAGACTAGTATTGATGATCCAAACAAATTTATTGAAGACCATGGTTGGGAATTTTTGAATATGGAAGCTAGTGATTCTGATTTTGATGATTCAAAAGAGTCAGATGAAGGATATGAACCCTTTAATGTAGAAGAGGAATCAGAATTAGATGAGGAAGGTTCAGAAGATGAATCTCTTATGGAGTTAGATGAGGACGAAGAAGAAGAATATTTTGAAGGGGAGGAAGGTAAAACATGGGATGAATTAGAAGCCAAAGCCAAAAATGCAGATAAGGAAAAAGGAGACGAGTTTGACAGTGAAGAGGAAAGATGGTGATGAAAGGTAAAAGCTACAGGGATGTCTCTGGCACCTGATATTAGAGATTCAAGAGGAATGTCTTCCAAGAGGCATAAATTTAGATGAATTGAGTTAATCTACATCCTTATACTATTTATTCATGCACATAAATGGTTCAGTTGTTTATGCAAATGATGCATATATGTTAACTTGATCAGTGATGTTAGTTTGGTAGTTTGACTTCTATGACAACCAGCCATTAGGCCATTCTATGCGGGAGCACGTTTGTGTTTTTAGTTAGCTTTTTTGGATAGATCTATTTGGTTTTAAGGAAATTCCATTTATCTTTTGAATGTTAAGAAGTCTATTATTACATGCTTCTCTATGTTGATCAGATCAGGTTGTAGGTTTTTAATGCTGATTTCTTTATTTATGGAGTTTTTTTAACTTGGAAGATAGGAATTTACTGCCTTTTTTAAAATGAGATGGATAAATTAAGTGGTTGGTTAGCTATGCCAAGTGATGTAGACTACAAGGATGTGTTAGATCTATAGGATGCCTACCAAGATGCATCAAAAAATTCTTACATGTTAAAAGAATGGCAACATCGTGAGGAAGGATGGCAAAGATGCATGTGGATCACTTAGTAGAATAGAAACATGAATTCAAGGAAGCACTCCTTGAGATGCCATGTTTGAGAGAAAAGAAGATAAATCAAATCAACATGGGACTAAGTTTCTCAAATGATACAACTCATAACTTAAATGAGGACACTTAAGAGATATTAAAAGACAATGGTCATTAATTAAAAGATATGATGAAAATAAGGCATGAATGTCACCCACTACCCTTTAAGGAAAACAATATGTTTTTCCTCAACATGAAATAATGGGACAATTGAGTGGGATCTAGGGCCAACAAAGAAGCACTTTAGAACTCATCCTACGCATCAATAAACAACTCAACACAAGAAATGCAAATTGACATATTAACACAATAATATCGAACTAAGTTATTGAAACTAAAAGTCAACTATTGATACCTCGTTCTCCATCCAGATTAAGAAATCGGCCCAATTTTTGCTTTGTAACTTTTCCTTTTCAAATTGCTTTGGATGACGGCCATATTTCTCCTCTTGTCAAAACATGGCACATGGACTAGTTAAACTAATTGATATGCAATCATTTACTTTTTCCTAGGGAATTAAAAAAATATCATTTAACATATTAAATATACTTACAAATTTATAGATCAAGGCCTGTAAACCTTTCTGGCCACTGTGATGCATGGCACGAAGTTTTTGAAGCTTGGCCTTGGAGGCCTTGTCCTAAAACATATACAAATTTAATTTAACTATGCACAAATAAAATTTAAAAATCGTTTAATAAATTTGATATAATCTTATGAGAAAATTCAAATACCTACGTACTCTCCTCACCGGACTTCCTGTGTGCTTCAAACTTCTCATATGCTTTTACAAGCTCTTTCCATACTTTGACACTTCCATCAAGTGGATTTTTTTTGAGCCCTAGCTCTAGAGGGATTTTTTTATCTTCTTTATTTGGTTGCATTGAAATCTCTTGCAATTTTGAGACATTTGTAGCTTTACCTTCTTCACAGACCAACCTATGCCATATCCAGTCTCCATGTCATTGATAATTGCTTTTTGCAAGTGTATGGGTATCTTTGAGAATGGAAAATGTAGATGGTCTTTGAACCATTGAAGGCATGATTCCTTCAACCTATGAACAAACCCTTTTCCAGTTGTCATTCAGATTTCCCCTGAAACCACATCGTATTCTATCTTGCTATTGAAGGTACCAATGCAAGATTGAAAACTTGTTGTGGTGGAAGAAGTTTGTGTCCCAGGATTGGGTGGGATAGTGGAAGCCTCTACTCCCTATTCTACATTCCTAGAGTTTATTGTTATTGATTTCCTCCTGGATCTTTTGCTCGATCTAGGACTTCTTTGGGAATCAATTGATTCCCTTTGACACAGTTGATTTGGTTGTAATGTTTGAGGGGCTTCACTAGATCGATTTTATATGTATCTGGAAAGCATTATCCAATGCACATCATCTAATTTGTTCACTACCTCTGCCCCCAATATGGAAGCCAATGCCTCTTTATCTTTGTCAGTCACATGTCCCTATATATATATATATAAATAAAATAAGTTTCTTCTTTTAAATTTAAAAATAAAAAAGTAAAAAGTAAAAATGAAAGAAACAAGGGAAACATTTACAAATCTATAAATTGACAATGAATTACCTCATCGTGGCCAGAGTCTTCTCCCTTTGTTCTCTTCCCTCTATTGCTTGACATTTTGAGGTGACCTAGGGAAAATTATTTATGTCCAGTCTATGGAGGCAAATGAAGTACACACTGTCAGGTATGAAAGTTTTCGTCCAGTTTGTGGTATGAAATTTTTACCTTGAATGACTCTCTTTCTGGATTTAAACACCTATAAATCAATTGATTTCACACCTGTATAGAATATAAATATATTTGAAAGGATATAAATATATGCAAAATGAAACAAATGTATTGTAAAAAAATCAATGCCTGCACACTTGTATAGAATGGTAATCTTTGGGGGATAAAAAGGGCGCAAAGTGTGGTTTTATTGAGAGTTAACATAGATAGGTCCCATGCTCAAGTCACATCCACTGATTAGAAAGAAAATGAATGTGTGCACACAATCAATTTGAAACCATGAGCTCATTGTTCTATTAAATATTTGTGGGAATGGAAAAAACAAATTGTAACCTTACCTATTGTGTTGCAAACTAGATCAAATTTTTTGATCTACTTGCTTGTAGCCCTCCTTCGTGCCGTTTTTCCCTTTTTTGTCCTCTCTTCCTTCGTGCAAATTTTTTCTCTTGTCATCTCTTCCTTTGCGTGGCTATTTTCTCTTGTCATCTCTTCCTTCTTGACGTGGGAAGTTTAAAATTTTTGTTCCTAGTTCAGTAGTCGGTGCCATAGACGACATAGCAAAGTGCGCCTAATTTAGCACTGCCTTTCAGCCAAAAAATGTAATTTTTTAGGGATGAAAAAGGCGGCACAAAGTGCGCCTAATTTAGTGCCTCACAGTGCAAAATGGTGTATTTTTCTTGGAAGTTGATAAATAAATTGATCCTAAATGACTTCATTTTCATATGTTCCAAGGGACCAATCATGGTTCCCTATTTTATCTATTCCTTATCCCATGTCAGTTTTATGGGTGCAAAACTAATAGAGGTTAGATTTGTGAACTTAGAGATGACCCCTATACAACTAGATGAGTCATCTAAAGTGTGAAATATATGTCTAAAGTGAGGTTTTGTGTTGGGTAGCATATTCGTTGAAATGATATAATTGGTGTACTAAACATTATTTACTATGTTATGTATTATAGGGGCGAGAAAAGGCAATGGCAACAGATCGTGTCATGTCAAATGAGGAGTACACAATGACTGAAGCAAAACATCAAGTACTAAAATTTTGACTTAACTTATGAACAAATGATCCGATAGGATTTTGTGATACGTCCATCTTTTTTCACAGTATTATTGAAATTTATAATGTATTATCCAATCTTGACATAAATTAATGCATGTTGTTGATTATTTTAGATGGAGATTGGAGCAAATGTAGAGCCTGAGCGTTCAACTAGCAAAAGAGGAAGATATGTACGTGGATGTGGACCTAAAACTATTAAATCACGTAGACAACAATGGGTGTTCGAGGATATGACAATGGATCTTGCAAACACAACAAATGACTACACTGAACAAGAGGTTGGTCAAGACTATAGTACATGGGATGAATACTTTGAGAAAATATATGACTAAAGTGAGGTTTTGTGTTAGATAGCATATTCGTTGAAATGATATAATTGGTGTAGTAAACATTATTTAATATGTTGTGTATAATAGGGGTGAGACGAGGCCATGACAATAAATCGTGTCATATCAAATGAGGACAGAGCGGATGAAGCGAGACACCAGGTGCTCAAATTTTGACTTAACTTAGGAAAAAATGATCTGATGGCATTTTGTGATACACCCATCTTTTTTCACAGTATTATTGAAATTTATAATGTATTACCCAATCTTGACATGAATTAATGCATGTTGTTGATTATTTTAGATGGAGATTAGAGAAAATGCAAAGCATGAGCATTCAACTAGCAAAAGAAGAATATATGTACGTGGACGTGGACCTAAAATTATAAAAAAACATAAACAATGGTGGGTGGAGAGGATATGACAATGGATCTTCTAGACATAATAAATGATTTCACTAAACAAGAGGTTGGTCAGGACTATAGTACATGGGATGAATACTTTGAGAAAATTATTGTTTGTGGATGTTTTGTATGTCGTGGAAAGAAATAATTCAAACGAGCAATTGTACAAAGACATTACATATATGATGAGCTTCCAGTTTGTAGTATGCCTCCTACAATTGATTCAAATCCAATAGGAATTGTGGTGAGTAATTTTCTAATTTAATATAAATAACATGTATACTAATTCGTTTAAACTTTGTTTTATATTACTTAAATAACTAATTTTTTTCTCAATGGATACTTGCAGGATAAAGTTCTTGGTTTAAAGTTTCCTGGATCACCAACTTTCAGCCTAGAGGGAAATGATCATTTATCAGATGATACATCTAAAAAAAATGTGTGCCAATATACCAGCTCAGAAGATGAGGAATTGATGAAAACAAGTCATAGAACAAGAACCAGTTTAAAGATGCATAAATTGCTTAAAGATAGAGGGAAGGTGGACTACATACCCTGTGGGAATGAATGTGATGGAGATGATGACTTGCCCTTGAGTTTGAGATCAATTTATAAAGAGACATTTGATCATCGACTATATTGTGCTTGGCCTAGTGATCAACAACTACCTAGAGTGTATGAGGTGTTTCAATTTTGGGGATACAACTACATGATATGACCCTCCAATATTCATGGAGCAAATCTAGGCCTCTTTATTGTCCAAAATGTACATGTGGGATCTAAACATAGAAAAAATTCAGAATAAACCACTAGGAGATTAATGCCATATTATGGTCCATCATATTACAGTGGTGAATGGAGAAGGCTAGCAAAATATAAGCCTAGTATGTCAGCATATGGTCTAAATTCAAATATGTATACACATTGTCTCCAATTGGAAAGTGGAAAAGAAATTAATAGAGGTCATCTTATGTATATAGATGGATGTGCATACACACAAAAATATTGCAGGATTTATAAATAGTAGTAAGGGAAGGGACCGAATTGTCAATTTGTTGAGGTTATAAATGATAAAGATAGAGATATGGAAAAAGAGGTTGATAGATTGATAATGGTTGAGGCTATTAAGGACCTTACCATTGGGGATGAGTTATTGATTGATTACCCCTTCTTAAAATGCACTCCTGCGTGAAAGAAAAGGGAAGAACAAGGTCTCTCTAAGGATGTTCCTAAGGGCAAAAAACCAAAGAATAATAAATGAGTGTGGACTGATGTTTTATAAACTATGTTGTCAAAATTGTGTTTTATTTAAATTATTGTATAAAAAGGTAGTCTATAAAATAATGTTCCATTATTCAATTGATGTATATATGTTCATACAATTTTTATTTTTATTTTTTAAGCCATATTTGATTATATTTCTTTGAAATTGATACATTTATGATTTATCCAATTGTTTCCAAACATTAAATAATGCTTGTGTTTGTTGATAGGTAGAAGATGTTGATGAAACACATACTAATACCCATGATCCAATTGGGTTATTAATATTTGGATGGGATGATCCAAACCATCCTTTAAACCATACTAGGGTGAAAAGAGCAAGTTTGAAGAGATTACTACCACCTAAGAAATTTGAAGAGCTGATGAGATTTGCATACATTGATGAGGTGCCACCTAGCCTTAATGATGCTAATCACGATAGTGAAAATGCAGTGCATGAAAAAGGGTTGAATGAAATGCTTGCAAGTTTATTTGGGGATGGAAACAATGATGACAATAATGATCATATGGTTGACAATAATGATGATAGCAAGGGTAATTACCACCAACATAATTTTGATGATAACAACCTAAAAGACTCCATAAAGCAAGCAGCGAAGACACTCGTGTTCAAATCGGGTGCAAGTAGAACCTCACAACTGGCATGCACAATAATATTATTAGAAATCAAGTCACTATTCAGTTGGTCAAACAAAGGATTCACTACCCTACTGAAGTGAGTTGAAATCTATTTCTTACTTTCCATTGTCAATCGGTGTATACAATTCGTAAACATCCATTGAATTCGTTTATATTTCTTTAAGGGGATTTTAAAACCATATATTGTATATAAATAGTCCTAGTATATATTGACATATCAAACATGTTCATCATAAGTCAAACATTCAATTGATTTAATCTCTGGCAATCTTAAAGGGCACTAAAACCTAAAATATTCCCTGAAGGGAATGTGTTGCCATCAACTTGCAGAGAGGCACATATGTTATTGGTTGAGTTGGGGATTGAATATAAGCAAATTCATTCATGTAAAAATGATTTTATTTTATACAAAGATGAATATTAGAATAAGGTAGAATGCCATGTATGTAAAGAGAAGAGATATTGTATAGGTGTACAAGGTCCTACAGTTCCAAAGAAGGTTTTACATCACATACCAATTATACCTAGACTTCAACGGATGTTTCATTGCAAGTCACTTGCACAATTGATGGACTAGCATGCAAAGAATAGGAGTAAATATGGATTCATGTGAATTTCGGCTGACTCCAAAGCAATGAAACACATAGAGGAAAAATGGCCAAGAAAATTCAAATATGAATCCTGTAGTATCAGGTTTGGTCTTGCAATTGATGGAGTGTGCCCATTCTCTTTCCTGAGCTCAAATTATAGTGTTTGGCCAGTCGAATTGATAGTATACAATATTCCCCCATGGATGAGTGTTAGAAAGGAGCACCTTATGCTGACTCTCATTGTTCCAGGAAAACATCAAGTTAAAAACATGGATGTTTATCTTACGCCTTTTATTGATGAGATGTAACTACTATGGTAAGGCATAACAATGTATGACATATCACGTCCTCCATCAAATAGGTCCTTCATGTTGTATGGCATGCTATGTTGTACTATTCATGATTTCCCAGGACTTGGTGTTTTTTTTGGTAAGATAAAATATTTACGTATTTACACTCATAATTTATTTTCATCCCAAATTTCATACTTAGTTTTATACTATTTTTTTGATGTTATTAACATTACTTGTTGAATTGCAAGGATTCAAACAAAGGGGATATTTGCATGTCCAGGATGTGCAGAACAATTTCAAGGTTGGTATTCTAAAGATCTACATAAATTTATTTACGCAAACAACAAGGTTTTTCTGCCACTAGATCATAGGTTTAGAAATCGCCTGAAAAATCAATTTGATGGAAAAGTTGAAAATAGAGGCCCTCCCATGATTATGGGTCTGAGTGATTGGCTTAAAAAGTATGAATATGTTGAATTGAAAGCTTGGGAGGATCTTTTTGATCGAGGTGATTCAATTCAAGAACCAGAACAAGTTCTAGTCAATATGCCAGAAGGAATGAAAAGGAAATCCATATTTTATGAGCTCCCTTACTCGAAGGATCTATTAATATCTCACCTATTATATCCTATGCATGTCTTCAAAAATGTCCCAAATTCTATATTTCGACATATATCAGGCAAAGAGAAGGACACCTTGTCTTCGAGGAGAGATATTTCTCTTTCGTGTACCAAAATTGATAGAAAATAGTTGTGGCCAAATAGAGAAAATGAAACATATGTAGAAGCTCCATGGATTTTGAAAAAAAAGAGCTAGACCAACTAAAAAATGTCATCCGTTCAATAAGGACACCTACTAGTTATGGGTCATCATTGGCTAAAGCTTTTATAGTTGATGGACATATCAAAAGATTTAGAACACATGATTTTCATAATTTTATGAAGGTATTATATATCATCATTTAACATTTACTAGTAACAATGATTAAGTACTAAATATATTTTGATTTTTTGTTGCGTGAGAAAAACTTACTAATGACCTTTTCATAAATGTGTTTGATAGCATATCATGCCATTGGCAATTAGGGGGGATTCTTGTCTTACAGTTGACTTAAGGAATGCCATAAGTCGATTGTCAGCATTTACAAGGTATGTGGTTATATGAAATGTTCATGTGTGAGAGACATAGAGATATTATATTGCATTTTAATTTTTGACTAAATGTTCATTCTAATTTACTATTTTTATATTAAGTGGGTGACCTCCAAGGAGATCCATGAATCTGAAGTGCCAAAGTGGAAGAAGGAAATTGTAGAAATTATATGTGTATTTGAGAAGGAGCTCCCTACAAGTTTCATGGACCTACAAGTCCATTTACTTATACACCTAGTCGATGACATTGAATTGGCAGGTGTTGTATCAACGAGGTGGATTTTTTTCTTTGAGAGGTATATGAAAACTCTTAAAAGATATGTCCGACAAAAGGCACATCCAGAGGGCTGCATGGCTAAAGGGTGTATATTGATTGAATCATTTTTCTTCCTGTGTGAATTCCTTGGTAAGGATTTTGAAGATGGGGCATGCATCTGGGATGAATAATGAGCATCAAATATTATTGATGGAGAAAAACCACAATCTAATGGTGTTGAAGTACAAATTAGTAAGTAAATTCACGATCAGTGTGGTTGTTTTTCTTGCAATCATTAATTTACTCTATAATTTATCTGTCAAATTAACAAAATGACATTTGGAGTTTGAAATAAACATGTTGACATGTAATAGGTGTAGATGAAATTTCTATACTCAACAAGTTCATTATGTACCACATGGACTTTATGAACAAATGGATTGATATGTATGATAAAAAGAGAGAAGAAGTGTTAGAAGCAAGGAGACAGTTTAAGAGATCAAACCCAAGGAATACTCCACTTCCCACTGATCTACTTGGGGAATGGGGAAAATATTGCACACTAGAATGGGTTACTAAACAAATTCAAAATCAAATAGAAGATGCAGGTATAGATTCAGACATAACAGAAGATGAAATCAACATGTCTAGAGGATGTGAAAGAAAGGTATAGTTGGAATTTTATAAAATGTTGTTTCCTTACAGTTTTGACACTATTAAATATTTTAATATTCGTCATTATATTTGTTTTCACTGAAATAAATGGTCTTTCACAGGCGAGGAAATATCCAACAATGTGGGCATATGGTCGAAATTATCATGTAGAAAGTGTAGATGTAAAGAAACGATCCTTTGATTGTGGCATCATGGTTGTCTTCAAGCAATCCAATCGATCAAGCTCAAAATATAAGAATATAATTGAAGGGAATCTACAATATGTTCGGAAAATACAAGAAATTATTGAGTTGGATTACCACTCTTTTAAATGTTGTATTTTTAAGTGTAGATGGTATGAAGCATTTGAGAGGACAAGAAGACATGATACCCACAGTGGATTGTTTTCTATATATTCCTCATGCTTCCTACCGAAGGATAAGGAGCCTTATGTTCTACCAATTCATTTTGAGTAGGTATTTATTTAACTCAAACAAGAAGCGGTAGTGATCATTTATCTATTAATTAATATTTTATTGCGAATATATACATGTGTTTATTAATCAATAAAATTGTTATAACATATGTCTAATATATGTATTTCGTTCATGTGCAGGTATTTTTCTATGAAGATATTTTGGACTCAAAATGGATTTTTTTCATACATTCTGATCCAAGATTAAGGCATGTATTTGACAATGCATTAGCGGATACTAAGCAAAACAATGATGGCCAACAAAATGAGAGAGGGATTAGAGAACATCGAAGAAATTGACATCCATGATGATGTTGAAGATGGTTATGTTTAGGCACAAGAAGACAAAAATCCAAAGTTAGATGATGTTATGGAAGACAACAATATGGATGGTATAGAAAATGATGATCCAAATACATCTGGTAACAATATAGGTGGTCTACAGTCAAATTTCAATGATGATGAAGATGACGCATATCAAGATGAGGATGATGATAATATTAATTACTTGAAAGAACATATGAACATTGAAAATGATACACTCGATGAAATTGTAGTAGACAATAATGTTAATGACCAAGACTTCTAAATTTTCTAAATTATTTACAATCCATGTTTGAAAAAAGGATGATTCTTATGGCCTAAACTTTGAAATGCTTCAGTAATATTATTTGTGTCAATACAAATTACCTATTGCAATATCCTTAAATTATTCAATCTTTAGTATGAATTATTGGCAAAAAAAATTAGGATTACTTGGATGCTTTGTTGGAATGATGGATGCATAGGTGTCCTTTATGAAGCTGCAGTCTTTAATGGAGGACCTTTGCCAGGAAGAAATATTCAACAACACAGAAAGTATGATAATGGCATTCAAATAGAGATTCTATTATGATCTATCTAGATATCTTACAAAGAGTCCATATGCCTAATTATATAGGCAAGTGCTAAACCTAGAATGCAAAGGATGTTGCCAAGTGTTCAAATCACACTTCATGTGACAACAAGAAACCCTAACCAACTACCTAGGGAATGATAACAAGATGGAGATAAGTTCCAGAAAATACAACTCATCTTCTAGAAGGGAATCTTATCTCAACAACATTATTAAAATATTAAATGCAACCTAGGACTAATATGATTAATTAAGACCTAAGTTAACTTATGCTAGTGTAATAAATAATTAATTACACTAACACCCCCCCCATAAGTGCAACTTAGGGAGGAAAAGAAAATGCAATGATTATGCATGATGATGATGGGTCCCGACTAATGGCCATTTTAGGTACCCATGTACATAGAATGAAAATGCAACTAATCTCCCACAAACGAAGAGAAGGGGGAAAACCCAGTGGGAAGAAAACCCCTCTCCAAAAAAAGGAGATAAAATGCAGAAAGGTGATGATTGGAGGACTCAACATCATCCCCCCAAGGAGAACAATCATCACATGGATACAATACAATCAATGGCCCCCCCATAGGAGGGAAATAGAGAGACAATATAGCCCCCCATAAAATGTGATCACCTGCAAAAAAGGTAAGCATATGTAGACAAAACATGATCCAATGTCGACAAACAACTTGTCTCCCTTTCAGAAGAAACAAAACCAGGTGCAAGTACAGAGATGCTTCCCATTCCGGATAGGAATTGAAGGAAGGAAGGTTGTATATGAATGCTAATCATGTCTTTGAAAGTTGCTCATGTGTCTCCTTTCCTGATGAAGATGAAGATGCCACAACCCTCTTAGGTACATACCCAATCAATGTAGAAGGTGACAAATTAGGATGATGCAGAAACTGATATTGAACATGATCCAAAGACTGTATTGTGATGTTCCTTCCATTGAAGGAATAGATGGAGACTTGATTGCCACCCCATAATGAAGTGTCCTCAAAACCACTGAGAGAAGACTGAAGCCAATCCAATGGTAGATGCAGAAGAAACTCCGATGAAGATGGAGGAAGTCTCATATATGAAATCTCTGAAGAGAAACCAAGTGCCCCCAAGATAGTCTCAGGATTCCCAATTAAGTTTGCGACAATGAAATGTGGAGACTCAAGGGAACTCTCCAAAGTAAGATTTGAATAGAGGAGTGTTATCCCCTCAAGAATGTACTCCAAACCTATAGAAGTGGCCAAGTCAGCAATCCCTGAAGCAAAGCCATCCTGTGATGTCAAGTCTGGAAAGCGGAATGTATCTTGATGAATGATGATGATGGAAGCCTCAATCAATGACTCTAGATAAGGAATCACTGAATGTGAAAGGATACCAATAGTCTCTGATGGAGAAGAAGGATAATATGCAAGCCCCATAATGTACAAACAAATTTCTCCAAAATTACAAAGACAATGACCTTCAGCAACAAATAGAAACTTCCAAAGCTGATATGCAACTGAAGTGATGCCACTCAAAATAAAAAACCTTTTCCCAAGCTGATATGCAACTGAAGTGATGCCACTCAAAACAAAAAACCTTTTCCCAAGCTTTAGGATATCCAAGTTATTGAACAAATGCACCAAATTGAACAAAACCAATGCAAGAGTACCTGGAGCTAAAACTAATCAAAGTGAATGGACAGATGAAAAGAGCTCTGAATTACCTTCCTGATGCCACTGGAATCATTGAATTTTGATCAACGGTTGGAAAGATATGAGCCTTTATGTCCAAACTAGGGTTTTGACTTCAGTTGACTATAGAATATTTTGATAGAGAAATTCTACAAAACAGATTGCACCACTGGGAAGTAGACCAAATCCTCTTTTCGATGATATCTCGTTTGTCGAATTTTGACATTGTGGCGCGAAGATATGGCGATTTGAAAAAATTTGCCCTATTAGGGCCTGCAGTCAAAACAGGTGCAAAAAATAAGCACCTGGGGGCAAAAAAACGAAGCCCTTGGTTGTTGATGGAACCATGGGCTTAAGACCTACAAAAAAAAGGAATGCCACTGGGTGGAGCACCAACGAAGCGGTGGTTGGGTGGAGCGGGCGGTGCCGCTGGGAGCAAGCGGGGCCGTCGGTCACGGATAGGACCGGGGCTGGCAACGAGGGCTCGGCGGAGACACCGGTTGACAAGCAACGGGAATGGTTGCTAGAGGATGCGTCGGTCTTGGGAAGGGAATGTCGGTGGAAGCGATGGTCGGTGGGAACTCTGGTGACGTTGGTCGGATGTGACAAGCGCCAGACAACTGACGGCATATGATGTCGACCGATGTGACGGGGCCGACAACCTTCTGCAGACTGGTCGGTCGAACGATCAATAAAATTTGAATATTGCAAAATATGCAATTCAAATTTAAACATATAAAATATATATTAAATCTGCAAAAAATTTACAATGCCGACGGATGGAGAAATATGAAGTCGATGAAGATTAATAACCCGCAGAAAATATTTAAACCCAATGCCAACTTAGGAATAAAAAACTAGTTGCCCAAAGAATGAAATTTTTGCAAGAACTATAGGAAAATTTGTCCATTTTTGAAAATAAAAATTGCCCAATGACTTAAAAAAAAATTTCCATGATGGAGGACTGAAAGGGGAAATTTTATTTCTACAAAAACTGTACGGATCGTACAAAATGCAAAAAACCCTAGATACCTCAAGTGGCTCCTGGTGTGGATACGTCCAAATTGGATGAATGGGCAGGCGATCTATAGGTTTTGAGGCCTTTTGAGCATAATGGAGAGGTCGGATAGAGCCTGATCTACACCAAAAAATGGCTTGGTCCCCGGGTAGAATCGACTAGCCTGTAAAGAAAACCCTCAAGCCTACAAAGAATCTCACTAGCCAAATTTTCTTGATCCTGGGATGAACCTTCACTGGAATAGCTCTGATACCATGTTGGAATGATGGATGCACATGTGTCCTTGATGAAGCTGCAGTCTTCAATGGAGGACCTTTGCCAGGAAGAAATATTCAACCACACAGAAAGTATGATAATGGGATTCAAATAGAAATTCTATTATGATCTATCTAGATATCTTACAAAGAGTCCATATGCCTGATTATATAGGCAAGTGCTAAACCTAGAATGCAAAGGATGTTGCCAAGTGTTCAAATCACACTTCATGTGACAACAAGAAACCCTAACCAACTACCTAGGGAATGATAACAAGATGGAGATAAGTTCTAGAAAAGACAACTCATCTTCTGGAAGGGAATCTTATCTCAACAACATTATTAAAAGATTAAATGCAACCTAGGACTAATATGATTAATTAAGACCTAAGTTAACTTATGCTAGTGTAATAAATAATTAATTACACTAACATGCTTCTTCCATTCATTTTGTATCAACATATGTTCGTGAAGACACAAAAGTTAATAAAATATTAATGCACGTAACTCACAATTATTTAAATAAGCAACTTTGTTAACTTTATTATTTTTAAATAGTTACCATTTTTATGTTGAACATGTAACAAGGCAAAATAAGCTCAAATTTTCAAAAAAATTTGCAGCTCTACCAACATCCACAATAAATGCTTTACTGTATCAACACATTCATTCACATAAGCACAATATTGAGGCTCAATAACTAATATTCATTCAAATATAAGAAGAAATAAGTATGGAAAACATACAAAAAATACATAATGATGACACAGTCATGGAGAATCTCTGATAATAAGATGTTCTCCATTATATTTCTTCAATTGATATTATAGTTCTCTTCTTTAATAATCCCAGTGTTATCCCCTCAAGTTATTGTGGAAGTATGAAAGGAATTTTAATTCTTAAGTTGATGGAAACCAATCAAAACAATTTCTCTAAAAGGAATTTTAATCCTTAATAGGAGCCAATTAAAGTAAATCATTTGAAAGGACTTTAATTCACACTTAACCAAAAACCAATCAAAGCATCCACACAATAACAACAAATATGCCTTGATAAATCTTGCAGACTTAAATAACTTGAAAAGATCACTTTGGAGACAACAAAGCAATAAACAAGCATGAAAATTTGACACAACAATTAAACATTGAAAATGGATTACGAATTATAATCAATCATCTCCATTATATTGCCTTTTAAATAATATGCATTATAACAAATAGTTATGATGTTTGATGATAAATAGTTAATTAACATAAATGAAAACATAACACTTCAGCACATGAATGCATTGATCCATTAATCTTCCAGTAGGTGCCCGTGACCACTTAAGATTTGTTCAAGGCTCCTACTCCATGAGTGTACCTTCCTTATGATGCCGACTGGTCTTTAAGCTCCAATGAATGCCCCTATGTATTTGTTGCATCTTTGGTTTGGCTAATGAACAAGTTGATGGCGAAGAGACGACAAGTGTATTCATCCTCAACATAAGTTTCCATGTTGGCAATTGCACCCTTCATATCATATTCCACATACATCATCTTTTCAAGTTGTTTAAGTGTATTTTGTAACACCATCTCTTCGTCATTTATTTCTTGCAATGCAATATGTAGATACATGGTGAGCTCATCCTTCCAATCATCTTTCTCCCTAGGATTTCCAAGGCTATCATGGACTGTAGGATGCAAATCGAAATAGTCAAGGTCCTCTTTGAGCCTATTGTCATACTTCTTGTGTGATTCCACTAGCTTATTGTATGTCTGCAATGTTTGACCTTTCATGAATTTCTCATTTTGGAGCTCCTCCCTTTTGTCATCAATCTGTCTTTGCAATCTTTCATTCTCCACAGGTGTTGAGTGTGTTTCTTTAAACAATTTCCAATATTCATCAGCACGATCCATCATCCCGTTGAATCTTTCTTTGATTATCTCAGACACAACATTATATTTAGTGGTTTTTATTCCTATTTCCAGATCCTTGCATTTCTCTTGAGACTTCTAATGATAGTGTTTCCAGTAAGCTACATTTGCTAATGCATCCAATATTCTTTTATCACTCTCTAACCATGGGGAATATAATTCTGATTTGGAAGAGGAAGATGTTTTATCTCTGTGACTAGCCACCTCCTTCCTTAATTTATCATTTTCTTTTACCAGTTTTTCAATTTGTGCCTTAGTGAATTTTACAACATTTATGTTTACCTCAGTTGTTTCAATGGGGTTAGTGTCCCCTACCCTGTGGACCAAAAGATGTCCAAACACTTGGTTTGGATTACTAATGAGAGTAGGCCATTTATCTTGAGGATACAATGCCCAAATAAGCAGGGTGGCTTCATCTCTATTGTACCTTGATCCTGAGTATATTTTATCACTTGCCTCTTCCGTTAGATGCATTATTTTGTCTCCTCTTTTCCTAAAACTATCGAACACTATTGCAGAGATGATATCCCATCCTGGTAAGAGTAGTACCCTAGCCTCTTGAAGTAATTATTTCACCCTTTTGGAGGTGATATATTTTAACTCTTTGTCTATTTATTTTCTCAACTCTTCCAAGGTGGTTGCCTCCTACTTAGGAGTGATATCCTTCATCCTCTATCTTAGCATTTTGCCTTTATGCTTATAAAAAAATGATTTAAATTCAGAAGTCTTGACAAAATCACTATCATAAATAAATTGTTGCACAACCTTGACTCTCACATCATTAGAGATTTCATATGATGCTTCAAATTTGGCAATGTTTTGTTCTAGAGGTGGCTCATATTGTGTAACTACATGGGCACTTATCTGTTCGACCTCATCATCCTCCTCATCACTCTCTTCTTCATCTTCTTCACTCATGGTTGTATCTACAGAGAAGTTCATTTCTGGAGTGGGCTTTGAGGGTATGTAATCAAGAGGCTCTATGTCCTTAGCTTGCATTCCTGAATAAGTTGTATGAGGTGCTTCAAAGACATCTTGGGGTACATATTTTATTAGCTCATCCACATGAGTGATGAGCTACTCAATTCTTTCCAGAGGATCATGTACTTCATTAAATGCCCCTGAATAGGATGAGACATTTCCTTTCTTCCAGATCTCAGCAAGCACAACTTTGTTATATGCAGTCATCCTATCTTTTGTTGAGGCCTCATCATAATTTCTTATTACATCATCAACAGAGAATTGGTGTTCATACCCTGATATTCCTTGTGACAATTTTTCCATGTGAATAAAACCCTCCGTATCAAAATTCTTTCTTTCATTACCCAACGATAAATTGTATTTTTCTAGTTTTGTATCAATTTCTTCATACCCTTCACTGGTGACTACTGTAAAATCTCCAAAGCACAAAGTGCTAGGCATGATAGACTACTTACTATATCTCTTAAGATTTTTTGCATTAGATTTAGCCAATTGTCTCACAATTTCCAAATAGGCTATTCTTTCTAGAACTATTTTTGGCAATAGATTTGGGGCTTCTTCAAACCCATAGACTCTAATCATAGTGCAATCAAGAAATGCATACCAATCCCCCCAATTATGATTTACCTTTTTCCTAGGGTCCTTTTCCTTTGGTCTCAATAATTTTTGTATTTCAGGGGATAGGTTATAATTACATGGATGTCCCAACAATTTCAACAATGGCTTGACAAAATATTCCTCAAAGTACAGATAGTGTGATCTACCATATCTACTATCCCATATGGAAGTCCACATTTGTACAGGTTTATAATTCCCACTTTCATCTACATCTCTTATCCTTAATTCTTCTCCACTGAACCTTCTAACTTGTCCTTCATGTAGAAGCAAATCCATAAACAAAGAGTAATGTTTGAAATCATGAATGCTATCACTATTGCTTTTGATCCTTCCCATCCCCTAGTTCAGAGCATTGGCTAAATAATCGGCATAGTCAAATGGTTTGGAATCTTTTCTTTGTATGTCTACAGCTCGGACCATTGGGGAAATTGACATGAGGGGTGGGACCTCTACTCCTAACACTTGTCTAGTTGAATAATATGTATATTGAAAATATTCTTCAAATAAATCCTCATGAAATAGAGGGTTATCATTACTAGAAAACCTTCTGAGCTGGCTACCTTCATCCCTAGGCCTGTGTAGTGGTAGCTTCCATCTTTTATAGCTCATGTCCATCTAATTGTACTCGGTTAGAAGGTCTTTGATTGTAAATGGTAAATTTAGAGAGCATTCCAATTGAAAAATATTAGATATGAGATCTTTGGAGATAATGAGAATGTCAGACCCATCATGTGATTGAATAGCTCTTCTTTTAGGGTCATATTTGTTGGCTAGAGCTCTAACCAACTCTATATTAACAAACACACTGGGTACCACTAATCTTCCTAGGTTCAATCTCCATGGGTTGTAGACTAGTTGAAACCTATATTGTTTCCTATAATGGTATATGAATAGGTCATATACCCACCATGGTGTCCACACATCTCCTAAACCTTTGTGCTTGTCCCATAAATTATCCATGGAAGGATTTGTCAGTCCACTCCTTTTAGGTCTCGGCCTTGACTACAGGCATTGGTCAATTAAGTCCTGGTTTAGAAGTCTTTTCTCTTTTTTTTGTTTCTTAATTTTTAACATTTCTGAGCTTTCTTCCATTGTTCAATTTTCTTGTAAGTATTTATAGAGGCAACTTCTTCATCATTTTTTGTATACTTACTTGGATTCGCTTTCACTAGTTCTGAGTTGTGCAGTAATGGTGAATTCCCAACCTCCTTTACTCTGCTCTTGCGTCCAACGAATCCTTTTCAAGTCTTAATGAAAATATGAGATCAAATTGAGGTATAATTCACTCACCTCTAGCTCATAAAAGTTCCACTTGCTATCAATCTTGTCATTGAGAAAATCATTTATTTTGAATATCTCAATGATATAAATGAGATTTCACATCAGTCGAAAACAATCATCATCATTGCATCAATGAGACCATGATTCTATTTTCATCGATAACCACCTTCTTCATCACTGAACTCCTTCCTTTTGGGGTATCGGTGGGATGCCAGATAATGTCTCCTCGATGTGCCCTAGTTCCTCCAATATCCTTCCTTAACATGTACTTGACGGTTCATGGTCTTATCAGGTCACTAGGGAGATTCTTGTTAGCCTTCCACCGATAAGTGTCACTTCCTCTGATGCCTTCAGCCTTTTATCATTGCATCGGGGAAACCAAACTTTACGTTGGACCGATAGCATTTTTTTCCCTCGATATACTTTCACCACATGTTGAACTTTGTTACTGTATAATGTATCACTCCATCGGTGGGATGATGTGTTTCCTTCCACCAATATGTTCTAGTGTTGTTGATATTATTTATTTAATATGTTATAATCCCTAAGATATGCACATAGGACCAGTCAATCATGAATTCAACCAAAAAATAGGGCGTTACACTCGACGCTAAAGTACGCTCCAAAGTAGGTGCATAATTAGGTGTTAAATTAGGCGCTATTATCGGCACTACACTCGGGAGCTAAACTCAGGGAAAACTCAGTGCTATAATTGATGCTAGACTTAGTGCTAAATTTGGCACTAAACTTGGCATTGAACCCGATGTTAAACATGGTGTAAAATTTGGTGCTACTTTTCACCGAATTTAGTGCCTACTTGTTCTGGCGGACGCAATAAACGCCAAAAATAGCACCAACCCGACAAATAGCACCGACTTTTTTAGAAAATTGGAGAAAAATACATTGAAACAGTGGGTGGAAGCAAAAAAAGGAGCTAATCACAGGGATTTGTTGTAGTGTATGAACTAAATGCTAAATCCTAAATTAAAATGCTATGCAAATGCTCTCAATCGCTAAGATAATTTATGCAACATAATTTATGATCAAATCCTTGTTCCAAAGTTGTAGAATGAACTCCTATTTATAGATTTTTCCAAGCCTTGAGTTAGGTGGCAGAGATGAACGGTCGAGATTGTGATCCTGAGAGATCAATGGTGGAGCACAAAGTTGGAGGAATTCATGGAGGCTGCTTCATTTGGAAGGGCAAATCATCCAAGTGTCAAAGAGCATCAATTGGAAGAAGGAGCCATGTGTCTCCAAGGAGGTTAGGAGGTTAGATGAATATTTCTAATTTAGAAATTAGAAATAAAATAAATCATGTGACATGTGATGATGTGGAGGGTGAGTTGGAGGATGTTATGAAATTATGGAGAAATGTAACAAATTTGAATTAAAAATTCAAATTTAATGAGGAAGGGGAATAATCAAATAACAAATTATTTAAATTTGTGTATTTAATTAATTGAAGAGGAAAGATGATTTTTGAATAGAAGAATAAAGAGGTGAACTATACAAATAAATTTATCAATTTATTTATATAAGTAGAGGAATGAAGATTGATTAATTAAATAACTAGTATTTAATTAATTTGTGCTCCATACCATTTTTATGTGTATACATTTTTCCCCTCTTTGAAGTAATGTGTGCAGACGCATTGCTTCAAAGAAAATAAATTTGATATGCCCCAGACACTGATTTTCAAGTGATGACGGATATATGCCCCCTCGGGAGATAAATCAAGGAATTTTTGAATTTTTTAGAAAATTTTGATGATTGTTGAAATTTTCAGCATGCTTCAACGATTTATCTCCCAAAACTTGTTGTGAAATATGCTCCAGTTGATTAATTAATGAATTTAGCCCCTTTGAAAAATAAAATAAATCAAGGCCACTTAATTACCCACCTTAATTACCCCTTAAAAGGTTAAAATGGGGGAAAATAAGTTCATTTGTGCATTTCCATTTTGAAAATTGAGAGAGATTGAGAGAGCCAAGATGGACAAAATTCCATGCCACACCCACAGATTCGAGAAAGTCTGCCACCACAAGCGTCCAACCGTCTACAAACCTCTAGTACGTACCTCGAAAACCACCTTTTGTCAATTTTGAATTCGAATTTTCTCGCTTGTTTTCATTTAAAAATTTAGGCTTTCACACATTTTAGCGCATAAGGCTAGAGCTTCAGCGCATAGGGCACTTGATATAGCGCATAGGGTAGGGGATTTAGCACATAGGGTTAAAAAAATGACTGCGATAGGCTTAGTGCACGCGGTCGCCAATATAGCGCATAGTGCCACTGAATTAGCACATAGGAGGTCTAACGCATAAAGAAGATAAGATAGCACATGGAGTCGGTGTTTTAGCACATCTGAGAAATAGCGCATTAGGAACCTATTTCAATGCATAGAGTCATTTTTCTAGCGCATAGGAACACTATAATGGCGAATTGGGTAAATTTTCTAGCGCATCTGGTGAATTGGCACATAGAAACCCTGTTTTAGCGCATTGAGCAAAAATGGATGATTTTTGAATGTTTCCTCCTCGTTTTCGATGGTTGATGATCATGTCAGCTAATGATTGGATGTTGATTGATAGGTTGATGATCATCCTCATGGTAGGCAAGGATCGATAATAGGATAGGTAATGATGACTAATTGACCTAATGATAAATGAGAGTCATAGATAGGTTGATAGATGATGATCGATCTCATGACAAATAAGACTCGATGATAGGATAGGTGCTACTCGATATTTAATCAAAATCTCACATGAGCTAGTTTGATTGAGTGATATCTTGATTGATAAGTTGATTTGATTGATGTGTTGACTTGATATGTGTTATGATCATAGGAGAGTGTCTTAGGAGTTCTATAGGTTCAAGAGCACTTTCCATAGACATGGGACATGATCTCACAGTTGGTCCAGGCTGACCTGGATATCATTGCATAGTGCGGATTGACCTCACTCATAGAGATGCCCTAGTACTGGATTAATAGGGGGCTTTTGATTGCGCTTGCATAACGGTGGCATAGTGACCACAACACTTTTCATCTGGCTACCGACGAGATCACAGTGACTCTGAAGGACGTTTATAGGATTATGCGGATACCAATCATGGGTGATTTGGTTATCTATGACCATGAGGAGCAGAGAGGGACTGATTCTATCTAGAGGATCTTTCAAGATGATTAGCTTGGTGAATATGAGATTTCCTAGCGAGAGTTGATTGCTACCCATTAGCCATTGGCATGTGTCTTAGCAGGGTTCATTGGTGGTTTTCTCTGCCTCGGATGTAGGTCAAAGGGATTTTTAATTGGCTGGGGTAGGGTGTTGGAGGGTATGATTTCACATGGTATGAGATATGGTTGGGGTTCGTGTATGCTTACGCATTTGTATTATGACCTACATCAGGTTGTGTATCTTGGTTCTAGTAGTCTCACGGTAGGATGCACTTTGTTACAACTCCAAGCTTGGGAGCACATAGCGATCACATAGCCAGTGGTAGGGAGGGGTCAACCAATAGGGTGACCATATGTTTTTGGATATATAGCGCCACTTGTCTAGCATAAGCTAGGAAAGTTAGAGTATTGGAGGAGAGTTCTAGATGATAAAGACTCAGTTATATGGTGGCCCAATGTGGACTGTGAGGCCTGGCAGGAGGATCAGATCGAGATGTCGTATGTATGTAGTATGATATATTTGATTGGTAGGACTCCCTATATTATCAAGAGATTCTTATCCTTGAGGGTGCTCTGATAGTTTGGCAGGGTGCAGGGTATGTCGCAGGGAGTAGCCCACTATGCCCAACAAAGAGTGGATATTCCGAAGTGGGGGCCTACGTTGGATTATGATGCTATGTGTGTTGAGTATTACAGTTTACAGCCCATTGCATGGGCCTATCATCCTGAGATTGCAGATGCATCGATGATGACTGATTATGAAAAGTACATTCATACTCATCCCTTCCCATGGATCTCGAGTCCTGATGAGCTAGCACCTATTTTGAAGGTTGATAGGAGGGTACGATAGGCAGTGTGGAGGAGGAGAGATGAAGGAGATGAGGAGGAGGAGGTAGAGGAGGAGGAGGGGGATGATGGGGGTGATGATGAGGGAGATGGTGATGGATATGGTGGAGGTGGAGGGGGTGGTAGAGAGGTACTAGATTTTTAGGCAGTTCCCAGGAGGAGGAGGTCAGAAGCACCCAACGGACAATGGCCACTTGTACTTCACATGCCCTCACGTCAATAATAGATGCATATAGATGGGCTACAGGCATAGGTCCAAACCTTATAGGGTCAGGTGTAGACACTGTAGTCACAACTAGCGAAGGCCTAGGGACAGGTATAGACTTTGTAGGGGCAATTAGCTTAGACACAAGAATAGTTGCAGACATAGGCACCGACACAGGCTTGGGCATAGGAAGCATAGGCACAGACACAGGTTGCTACCTTGACATATGAGAGGGATACCATGAGACAATGGTATATATAGGCAGAGGTTATGGCCAAGAGACTGTAGAGCATGGCTGATGGGGCTGGGACAAGAGATTTAGTTAGAGAGCTTTGCCAGACTGCTAAGGAGGTAGAGTACTACAGAGGGCGATACTACGAGGCAGTGCCTGCAGAGTGTTGGGTTAGCTATGCATAGTCATGGTCAGGGCGCAACCACTCCAGGACCACAATAATGGGTGTTACTCAACCACCATGTCAAGATCCCGTTCCAGACCCAAGTACTGGTGCACCAGGTGCAGGTCTGTCAGGGGCTATAGGAGGTTTACTAGCAAGGCCCACGACATCTGGGGGTAGTACTACATAGTGCCTTTGATGCCAGATTTTGATGTATTTGATGATGGACATACTGAAACCTTGATGTGTACATTGATTTGTTTTGAGATCCGATTATGATCCCACCATTTTTGATGATGTACCATTTCTCATTTCCTGATATCATTGTACACTTGAAATTATTATTTTGAGGTTATATATGATGTGTAGCTGTGATTAGTGATCTATGATGTGTTTATGCTTTTATGATGGATGGTTATGATGGATGCATGTTTATTTATCTTGTTTATGCTAGGTGATTTTCTATATGATTATGCCATGTTTTATGTATGGATGCATTAATGAGATGATGATGTATGATTCTATGTGTTTATGGATGATGCATTTATTATGATGTATGAGATGGATGCAATTATGCAAATGATATGGTATGCACTGTATTTTTGTATTTTTCACATTATTATATATATGACCTAAATGTATGAGAAAATGTATGCTATAGATGAATGTATAAATTATGATAATGTATGGATTATGATGTTATTATGGATGATGTTGTGTACAGATGGATTTATGATATGGACGAATGGGTAAATTTATTATAGCATGTATGTCCAAACTATTTATGAAAAAAAAATGCTATATTTTTGGCTTTTTACGTTGTTTAAATGATAAATGGATAGATGGATAGATGACATGTATGAGTGTATGACTTATGACAATGTTTTATTTTTATATTTATGCAATGCAATTTGTGTACCTTCATGGATGGATGGATGATGATGGACGCATGATGAATGATTTAGGATAAATTCTTTCTTTCGGATTTCATGATGCCAATATATGACCTAAATGCATGAATGGGTATGTGAATGGATTATGATGATGCATAGATTACGATTTTATTATGGATGATGCTTTGTGTTTGAATTTTTTTTGTAATGTAATCATATGATTTAATGCATGGATAGACGTATGATATGTACAGAGGTATGGATTATGAAAATGCTTTATTTTCGTGGATTTTTCAAATGTGAATGCATGATGACTGTATGGATTATGATAATGTCTTGTTTTTGGATTTTTCGTGATGCAAATATTATGATGAATGAATGCATCAATGGTTTATGATTTTGGATTTTGTGAATGCAAGTAGATGCACAATATGATAATGATAAATGTATGAATGGATGTATGATAATGCTTTCTGATGATATGATATAGAAATGATAATGCAAATGAATGATTTTTTTTTGTTATGTCAATTGTACTCAATCTTTTAGTGAGAGATAACATCATGTTGAGATTTTCCAGCCTTGGAAAAATCTATAACGCATATGCAAAACTAATATGAATGAAATCCTAGTTTAGCCATGCAAACCTAACTATGCAATGTTGCCATCTAATTTATTGTGCTTGGTATCATCATTGAGCATTTTATTATGTTGAAAGTTGGTACAAACATCGATGGAATAATTAGACCATGATGACCTGAGTACAACTTCCATACAACTTCCATTGAGTTTGATAGTGCAAGATAACACAAGCATCTAGGTATAATTGGACTGAGATGACCTGAGCATCACTTGCATAAACAAATAAGAGTTAATCATTTTCCCATGCAAAATCAAAATGTCATCAATGATATTGTGTAGAGCATGTCCCACAACAATTTGCACAGTAGTAATGATTGACTCACAGACAACAGACAACGAAAAATATCATTCTCGATCATAACGCCTCTAGTTCACAACCTCATCGAGGTACTCCTGAGAAATGATAACAACAATCAAGATATAACAATTGAAAATTCGTGCTAAAGTAATCCAACCATGATTCAGAAGATGATCATCCAGTGAGAATTGATTTGATTATCTTGATGTTTGATTGGGATGGTCGATTGTTTGATTAATTGATGTTCAGTTTGATGGTTAGAGCGATTGTTGTTTTTGCCGAGTTTGCCTTATTGTTTGTTTGCCTATGGATTTAAGCTCAACGCAATTTGTCCCCAGGGAAATCAGGATTTTTCCCCTAGTGAGAAACAAACTAGATTATTATGGATATGCACAATGATAACTAAGCCAAGGTGGGACATGACCGCAACTACCAGGCATGGACATGAAGCTCATTTTATGATGGGCACGTATGCACAATGATAGAAAAAGTAAATGGTCAACACACGTTCAAATAGATGGAGAAGCTACCTCATCACAAATAACGCATTTTTTCTAGGTTTTCACCATTTGTTTTTATTGCACTTTTTAAGATTTTATCATTTTTTTGTTGTTACCAAGATGCTTGTTTTCCAGGGTTTCACCAAGGTAAAGATTTTTTTTATTTTTTTAATGATTTCTTCAAGACTTTTTCTATTTTTTATGGATTTTTCAAGGACTTTTTCTAATTTTTATGGATTTTTTCAATACTTTTTCTGATTTTTATGGAATTTTTCAAGACTTTTAAACATGCACCAAATGTATTATGTGTAGAACTTCTTTAGATGAAGGTTGTTCACTAGTTCTTCAAATAGATTGCCTTCTAGTGTAGACAACTAATATGCCCCTGATCCAAAGACTAATACAATAACAAAAAGGCCTAACCAATTTGGCTCAAATTTTCCTTTCTTTTCTCGATCCTACTGATTACAGGGATTTTCCTTCAGTAATAAATCACCTACCTAAAATATCCTTGGTTTAACCTTGTGATTGTAGCTCCTAGACATTCTCTGCTGATATGCTTTCAGGCGATTCATTGCAAGCTAATGACGTTCATCCAACAGTTCCAGCTCTTTTAGTCTAGACACTCGATAATCTTCATCTGAAATGATACCTTTCAAGGACACTCGAAGTGATAGTAATCCAACCTTAATAGGAAAGATGGCTTCAAATCCATATATGAGGGCATATGTGATGGCTCATGTGGGTGTGCAGATGCTTGTACAATAGGCCCATAAAGTAGGGTTCAACTGGATATGCCAATCACGTCCAACATCGTTGACGATTTTCTTTAGAATCTTTAGGATAGTTTTGTTTTGAGGCCTCTACCTAGCCATTTCCTTGAGGGTAATATGGTGTAGAAAACTGATGCTAGATATGGAACCTTTCACAGAGTTCTTGTATGTCCTAATTCTTGAAAGGTCTGCCATTGTTAGTGAAAATGGACTGGGGGATACCATACCTACAGATGATGTATTTTAGGATGAACAATGAGATCTGCTTTCTTATGATGGTAGTTAAAGGCACGGCCTCGACCCACTTTGTAAAATACTATGTGGCTATAATGATGAACTTGTGTCCATTGGATGACAGTGGGTGAATTTTACCTACAAGATCTAATCCCCACTGACAAAATGACCATGTTGATACGAAGGGCTGCAACTCTTGCTGGTGCATGGATAAGATTACCATGAATTTGGAATTTCTGATATTTTTTGATAAATTGGAAGGACTCTCTCTCCATATTTGGCCAATAGTACCCCAAACAAAGGAGTTTCTTAGCGAGGGTTAGACCACTTGAATGAGTGCCACAAATACCTTCATGGAATTCTTGTAAATTCATTTAAGACTCATTGCATTCTAGACATTGTAAGAGAGTTCCATTAAGACCTCATCAATAGAGTACATCCGCGATAAGGGTATGGAGAGCAACTTGGCGGATGACGTTTCAGTTTTGGTTTCGAGAGAGATCAGGAGGAAACATATTATCTTTTACGTAGGTGTAGATCTTCCCATAGATCTGTTAGAGTAAAGGTTTTAACTTAATTATGTTGATTAAGTTACCTTTATTCCCTTCTTAATATTTCACATTAGTTTGCATAAAGTGACGTTTAATAATTATATTAATTATTAAATGTTATCCTATTAGGGCTTCTATTAGGGTTTTATTAGGGTTTGCATGATCTCCTTTTTATAAGGATTGATCCCATTGTATTTCATATCAATTCATTCTTTCATTCTCTCTGATATATACATTTTCAGTTTTCAGAGAACCCTTGCTTGTTTGTCTCCATCTCTTCTTTTGTGACAGGTTATTTGCATGTAGGTGATCTTTGGGGTTTGTGGTGTTGTATTTTCTCAACTCCTACATGGTATCAGAGCATTAAAATATAAAAATATAAAAAAAAAAGTTAGAGTAATTGGACATTTACTTTATTAATTAAACAATATTTGTTTAATTACGTAAAGTTTTCTTTTACCTTTTTTCATTTAAGCTAACATTAGGTGCATAATAATTAATTATTTTATTAATTATTATTGTGCAAGCCTAGGGTTTTCCTTTTTAGGGTTTTCATCTATATGTAGTTGAAAACTATCTTTTGTATTATTATTCATTTTACATTTTCAGGTGAATACATTGCTCCACATTCTTGAACATTTTCTTTGTTGCTTCTCTTTGCTTCTCCTTGTAACAGGTTATTTGCTTGCAAAGATCTTTTTGGGCTTCTGTGTTGTTGTATCTTCTCAACTCCAACATGGTATTAGAGCTTCAGATTTGCAGCTGCTTGTTCTTGTTTTTGAGATTTTTGCATTGGAAGCAAATCTAGGGTTCTAAGGTTTCTTCTTATGGATTCAGCATACTCCAATTTTTAGGTTCACTTTGGGCCCAAACGGACTGTGCCATTGGATTTGTAGCATCCAAAAACCCCTAAATCAACTGTCAAATCGTCAATTTTGGCCACAGTCAACCAGGGTTGCAAATTTCTTTTTAGGGTTTGGCCGTACGACCCCCTAAGAAAAAAATTCGCAAAAAAAAAATAAAACCTAAGGTTTTATTTTATTTTTTTGGCGGCCCATTGCAAATTTTCGACTGCTTCCCATCTGCCGCCAAGCGGCCACCAACGCTCTACTCT
Source organism: Sequoiadendron giganteum (assembly GCA_007115665.2). Classification (NCBI taxonomy): domain Eukaryota; kingdom Viridiplantae; phylum Streptophyta; class Pinopsida; order Cupressales; family Cupressaceae; genus Sequoiadendron; species Sequoiadendron giganteum. Next base: position 145,885,415 of record CM021106.1, on the reverse strand, counting down.
GTCGTCGGCATCACCGCCGAGCTTGGCCATCTGCCTCTGCGCTCTGCCCGATTCTCGACCCCGCCGTGCTCCGCTCACCTACGCCAACCCCAGCTCTGTTGAGCCCGCTCCGTCCACATGCTCACCCCATCGACATTTGAGCTTTCCAGGCTCCACTTTGAGCTTGCTGACACTATCTGTGGGCTCGCCAATCCGAGTCAGCCCCTCCAGCCCCCGCGGGCTTCCAAACCCACCACCCGGTCATGTGGTGACCAGGCGCTAAGTGCCCAACTGCTGGCGGCATGCACAGCCCTTGAGGGCTTAACCCTGCACCACCAGGTCGTATGTGGAACCAGGGGTCGTGCGCCCAACACCCTCCTGCCAGCCCCTGGTCATCCACGTGACTAGGGGCCGAAGACTTTAGCCCTTTAGGGCTATGACCATTTTTTTTTCACATTAGAGCAGCTTGCGCTAAATCAGGCGTAGAATGAACATTTTTTCTCGGATTTTCGAAAATGAGATATCATCGAAAAACTGGTTTCGGCGCCATTCCAGTGGTACTAGTAATTTTTCTTGATTTTGCAGTTTTGTAGTCTTTTTTGCTAGTCAAAGTCAGAACTTAGTTTTTTCACTCCAAGGGGCGTATCTTTTGCGTCCGAACTCCGTTTTGCGCAAACAAATAGGCATTGGAAAGGTATTATAGTGATATTTCTAGATTTATAGTCTATTTTACCATAATATTTACCATATATTTTTTATTTAGCTTTGTGTGTTTTTACACTTTGCTCAATTACTTGGTCATCTTGGCTCCTACATGGGGTTTGTTTGCGTTGGATGGGTTATGTTGATATGTTTTATCATTGATGAGATCATTAGTCTCTGAATTTTTCATTTGAAGAGTTATCATGGGTTTCTCTACTCACCATTCAGTTGTTCTTTTGGAACGGGGTAATTATAAGTCATGGGCAAAAGGGTATACTTACACATTGTAGGTGGCTTAATATTTTGCCTTATTTGTATGATCTCATACCTAAACCAACAACTTTAGAGGGAAGATTAGCATGGGATATTATTAGAAATCACATAGTAGGACTTATATTGTCTAGTGTTGATCATGACACTGTGTTGGTTATATCGGACATTGATTGTCCTCACCCACTTTGGACATGTATTTGGGAGATCTATGAAGACCCTATTCTATCTCCATTCCCAGAGGATCCTGCTTTAGATTGTCTCTTATCTATTGCTTGGAGAGAAAATACACCATTTGATCATGATACGTTAGAGGAGCTTGAGTATTTAGACACCCTTACATGTTCCGATGGATCAGAGGTTTGTCTCACAGTTCCTACTCTTCAAACTGAGACTTCATCAGCATCTCTTGTTGTTCTTGATTCAGTGCAACAGGGAATCATACATCTTCCTGACATAACTACTTTGGACTCTTATGTTGCAGATATATCTTTCTTGTTTGTTGAGTCCTATATTGTAGATTTGGAGGATTATTTTGAGGACATTCATCTCCTCTACCTTGACAGTCAGGTTATCACTGTTCGCCCACCGTTAGCCATGCATTCAGAGGTTGCATTTCAGTATTCTCCACATCATTTTGGATTTGGCATTATTTATTTTAGTTCAGACAGTGAGACTCTTCAACATCCTATCATGACACACATCTTGAGATAGATTGGTTCATCATTCTTCACAGGGTTTCTTCGACACAGGTCCATGGATCCATTTCTTCCCAAGGGGAGGAATATCATTTGCCGCTTCAGGATCTCCTTTTGGGTTCTACATCAAGCATCTACCATTGTGACAGGAGTTTCTTCATTGTGGGGGGGCCTTCTTCTCTCTTTCTATCTCTCCTATGAAGATCATTGTACATGTACTTATATGATAGAAGTTGTCTATGGGGGGTATCATGTTATCCACCTCCTATCCTTCTTTCATTAGTGCATTGCATTCCTTCCTTACATTCTATTTTGGGGAGGAGTTTTGTTCCCACTGGGTTTTCTCCTTTACCCCATTTCATTTAGTTTGCATTGATTTTGTACATGGGTACCTGATCTGGCTTTGTTGTCAGGACCCATTGCTTTTGCTTTCAGTAGCTTCTTGTAGGTTTTAGCTTCTCCCTATGTCTATCTTAAGGGGGGGTGTTAGAGTAATTGGACATTTACTTTATTAATTAAACAATATTATAAAAAAAATAAAAATGTTAGAATAAAGGTCTTAACTTAATTATGTTGATTAAGTTACCTTTATTCCCTTCTTAAGATTTCATGTTAGTTTGCATAAAGTGACATTTAATAATTATATTAATTATTAAATGTTATCCTTTTAGGGCTTCTATTAGGATTTTATTAGGGTTTGCATGATCTCCTTTTTATAAGGATTGATCCCATTGTATTTCATATCAATTCATTCTCTCATTCTCTTTGATATATACATTTTCAGTTTTCAGAGAACCCTTGTTTGTTTGTCTCCATCTCTTCTTTTGTGACAGTTTATTTACATGCAGGTGATCTTCAGGGTTTGTGGTGTTGTATTTTCTCAACTCCTACATGGTATTAGAGCTCCACACCTGCTGCTTCATGTTCTTGTTTTGAAGATTTTTGGAGCTTCAAGGGTTTGGGGCGTGTTTTCTTGATCTAGGGCATACCTGCAATTTTGAAGTATTTTCAACTCAAATAGACATCGCCATTGTGTCCGCAGTGGTCCAAAATCCCTAAATCGACTGTTCATTCATCCATTTTGGACAAAGTCGAAATTGAAGGCAATTTTTTTTTACAAGTATAGTTGTACGACTGTCGTCTGCGCACGGATCTGTAAATTTTTTTTTTTTTTCCGGCATACTGTTGTCCGCATTTAAAAAATAAAAATAAAATAAGGTTTTTTGGAATGTTATTTTGATTTTTTTTATCAAAAAAAGCATTTTTTTTGCCTTTTTACGGCTTGCAGGCCGGCTCCTCTGCAGGCAAGTACCTGCGTAGGGTACTGCACAGGTCACCTACGTAGACCTACGTAGGCCAGTACCGAGTCCCCTACGTAGCCCGCGCCCACATGGGCTGCAGTGGGGGTGGGCCCACGTGCCTCCCACCCAAAATTTTTTTAAAATTTTTTTTATATACATTTTTTTTATATAAAAAACAATTTTTTTCTATACTAGCCAATCGCACATTTACGGTGACAACCGTTTGGCCATCAAATTTAACCCAGTCATTTTGTTGCGACGGCCGTATGACCGTCAAATTTAACCCAACACTGGTTTTTTTCCCTCTTTGGAGTTGATTTATTCTGGAGGCCGTAACTTGGGCATACGATATCGTTTTTTGACAAATGAGATATCGTTGGAAAGCTAGTTTTTTCATCTTTCTAGTGGTGTGGGTCTCATCACTTCATTTTTCTGTTGGTGCATTCTACAGCTAGTTGAAGACAAAGGGGCTATTTTCAATCTCAAGCTCATAACTTTTGATCAGTTTCTCCGTTTTTCGCAATTTCAGCAGCGTTGGAACTGTATTTCAGAGCTCTTTAGTTTCATCCATGTCATTTTTCCAGATTTCATTCCAGGTATATTTTATTCAGTTATTTATCTTTTCACACTCTGGTGGATTACCTGGACATATTTGCTCTTGGAAACTTTTTGTTCGCATGAGATGCTTTGTTTTTGGCTATTCTTCATGTATTTCCAGGATTTTGTCCTTTGAGGGAAATTTTGAGCATCATTTGTAAGCTATTTTTTATGTAAACGCACTAAGATAAAGTGTCACACTATTGTACATGCATCTTTTGGGGATTTTGCACATAAGGTTGTGCCATATTTTGTACTCGCACAGTTATTATAAAGTGCCATGAGGGGTTGTGTAGTTTGCCTTTGTTTTGCCATCACATCTTTGTTCAGTGAGTGTCCCTCCACGACGACAGTGGATCATATGATTCCAGCCTCATGTATGTGTATTTTTTTTTGCAGACCACTTTTTCAGTTGCAGGTGCTATCTTGCGCACTTTCAAATGTTTCTTCTCCTTCATGCACTACAGGGTGTTTCACATCATTTCAGTGGATCTATCAGGCTCTCCTAGTTCAACATTATGGGGGGGTTATTATACTATTCGTGCTAATTCTTCCTTGGTTTCACCTTGGAAGGGATCTTCCATTCTCAGTTGATCAGTGTTTCAGACTATTGGTTCTTGTGCCATCTATATCTTCGTTCCAGGTGTTTGGCTTTGTTTGCCATCTGATTCGAGTAGTGTCGTATGGGCACTTATGCAGATTATTGTCTTCTTGTTCCTGATCATCCTATCTTCAGCGAAGGTTCTTCAGCACCATAGCAGTCATCTTTCGACAGTTGTTTGCAACTCCTTCTGCTTCAATGATATCTCTTCTTGGCTTTCTTCTTCTCTTTTTGGAATAGAGCTTTTTCCCATGAGGTTTTCTCTATTTCTCCATTTTACAGAGATTTGGTTGTATTTGGGTACCTGATCTGGCCTAGTTGCCGAGACCCATGTTTGCCTTCTTGCATTGTAGTTACCTTTTCTTTCTTACATTTGTTTGTAACTGCACTGTTGCTCATCTTAAGGGGGGTGTTAGAGTAAAGGTTTTAACTTAATTATGTTGATTAAGTTACTTTTATTCCCTTCTTAAGATTTCACTTTAGTTTGCATAAAGTGACATTTAATAATTATATTAATTATTAAATGTTATCCTATTAGGGCTTCTATTAGGATTTTTCCTATTAGGGTTTTATTAGGGTTTCCATGATCTCCTTTTTATAAGGATTGATCCCATTGTATTTCATATTAATTCATTCTCTCATTCTCTCTGATATATACATTTTCAGTTTTCAGAGAACCCTTGCTTGTTTGTCTTCATCTCTTCTTTTGTGACAGGTTATTTGCATGTAGGTGATCTTCGGGGTTTGTGGTGTTGTATTTTCTCAACTCCTACAAGATCAAGGTATCAATATCAATTAGGTGACATATGAGTTGGGACTCAAGATTTTCATAGGCAAGGGTAAACAGTTGTTCCACCTGATCAATGACTAGTTGAGAATCTTCGTAGACTTGTAGCTCTATGATTTTCCATTCTACAACTATCTTGATGTCGATGATGAGTGCTTCATATTCTACCATGTTGTGCGTGTAGGGAAACATCAGTCGGTATGATTTCATAATAGTATTCCATTGAGGAGTGATGAATAGAATTCTCGCTCCCGATCCATGTTGAGTATATGAGCCATCAAAATACAATACCCACTGCTTTGTTGTTACAGTTAGGACATCGACATATGGAAATTCAATGTATAAGGGATGATCATCATGAATTTGTGGCTTAGCTAGTTGGTCGGCGATGGATTGCCCTTTGATTTTTTTTTGTTGACATATTGGATGTTAAAATCACTGAGTATCATTACCCACTTGGCTAATCTTTCCATCAAGTTTTCTTTGCTAAGGAGATATTTCAGTGGATCTATATTGGCTATGAGTTTGATTGTATGAGTTAGCATATAGTGTCACAATTTTTGGTGTAGTGAACACTACTGCTAGACAAGCTTTCTCAATGGATGTATAGTTGATTTCATAACCATTTAAAGTTCTACTGATATAATAGATCACTCTCTCCTTTCCTGTTGAATCTTCTTGTGCTAAAAAAACTCCCAATGATCGATCAATTGTGGCTATGTACAATAAGAGTGGTTTTTCTTCTGCTAGTGGTACTAGGACGGGTGGACTCATTTTGTATTGCTTCAGTTGATTCAATGTAGCCTCACATTTCTCGTCCCATCGAAAGGAAACATTTTTGGCTAGCAAATGGGTAAAAGGATGGGTCTTATCATCCATATGTGATATGAATCTTTTGATTGACTAAAATTTGCCTTGAAGGGACCTTAACTAATTGATATTCCTTAGAGGTGGCATTTCCATGATAGATTTTACTTTTGCAGGGTCCACCTCAATGCCTTTTTCTGACACTATGTATCCCAATAGCTTTGTTGATGTCACCCCAAACACACATTTCTTTGGATTCAGGCGAATGTTGACCTTCTCTAGTTGGGTGAAGATTTTTTCTAGTATCTCCAAGTGTCCTTATCTAGTGAAAGATTTGGCCAACTATTCATCCACATAATCTTCCATAAAGGTATGTATCATGTCGTGAAAGATGGTTGTCATGGCTCTCTAATATGTGGCTTCTGCGTTCTTTAATTCAAAGGGCATGAAGTTCCTGTAGAAGGTGCCCCATGGGTAGGTAAAAGTTGTTTTATCTTGGTCTTCAGGTGCTATCTTGATTTTATTGTAGCTAGAAAAGCCATCCATGAGTGATAAAATTCCATGACCCGTTGTTAAGTCTACGATGATATCAATGTTTGGCAAGGGAAAATCATCTTTCAAACAAGATTTATTAAGGTCTTTGAAGTCTGTACAAATTCATATGTTTCCATTAGGATTTGAAACAAGTACAATGTTGGATATCCACTCAGCATAATCAATGGCTCTAATGAATCCTACATCCAATAATTTCTTTAGTTCTGCCTTCACCAATAAAGCAATGTGGGGATGCATTTTTCTTAACTTTTGTTTGACTAGTTTGACTCCTGGAGGGAAGGATAAGTGGTGCATAATGAGATCTGGGTCTATCCCTGGCATGTTTGCATATGACCAAGCAAAGTTGATTTTTCGCTCCTTAAAGAACTTGATAAAGTTAGGCTTCTCTTGTTCTGTCAAGGATTTCGCTAGATGGAGAGTTTTCACTTTTTCTGCATTGTCGATATTTACAGATTGTGTTGGCTCGATCAGAACTTTGGATCTTTCTTGGAAGTTCTCTGGGAGAGTGTCAAATTTCCCATCCTTTGGCGCCTCAGAGAGGTTTTCACTGTTGGATGCGCTCTTTATTTTTATTCTTTCTTGATCTGATAATTCCATGGAATGGTTTTCACCATCAGATCCTTCTTTTGTTTTACTTATTTTGCAGCTGGGAAATTTGACACTCCCCTGTCTGGAAGCTCCGTTCTAAGATTCATTGGTGGAACAGGTTTCAGGATTAACAATGCAGAGGAAGTTGACGATGGCCTCATTATTTGAAAAGGTGGGGATATCGATAGGCTTAGTTTGGTCCCAATCTATGAGTTCAATATGTACCAATGGTGGGGAATCATCAGATGGGTTAAGATCAATGGCAGTGAGGGTCCTAATGGCGACATCATCATTGAGCAATAATATGGCAAGGTCAAGGTCTACGATGTCACTCTCCTCCGAACACTATAACAAAACAGGCAATTAGCACCTAAAATAGCATCGAATTTTAGTGCATTTCATTTCATGAATTGGGCACTTCTGATGGCTCAAAACTAGGCGCAAACTAGTATTTTCACTTGAACGCCAGATTTAGTGTCGGATTTGGTGCCAGGTTTAGTGTTGACTTTTGTTGCTTCCAGTTTGGCTTCCAATTTTACTTCTGGTTTTGCTTCTTGTGTTGCTTCCATGTTTGCTTCCAGTTTTTCTTCGGTTTTTCTTCCAGGTTTGCTTCCGATTTTGCTTCCAGTTTTGCTTCCAGGTTTGCTTCCTATTTTGCTTCCAATTTTGCTTCCAGTTTTGCTTCCAATTTTGCTTCCAATTTTGCTTCCAATTTTGCTTCCAGTTTTGCTTCCAATATAATGTCACTTCTTGCATCTAGCTTTGCTTCCATTTTTGAATCTTTTGTTGCTTCTGATATGGCTTCTATTATTTCATCTTTTGTTGCTTCTAAAATTACTTCCATTATTACTTCTTTGTTTGCTACCTAAATTGCTTATGTTTTTTGCTTCCTAGATAACGCCAAGTTTTGCTTCCAAGATTGCTTCTAGTTTGGATTCCATTGTTGCTTCCTTTTTTGCTTCTAAAAATGCTTCTCGTTTTTCTTCCATTTATTAATTTAATATATTTTATTTCAATTTAATTAGTTAAATATATCATGCCTCTTAAATAACTCATATGATTAAATAAAAAAGATAATTATTATAACATGATCATCATTTATAATTAAAAAAATTGATACAAATATCTATATAAGTAGATCAAAACAAGTGATTAAAACAAGTGAGTCAAATATGCCACTAGATTAATAACATGTCAAAATGATACATGTGCAATAGTCGACATAAGTCAAAATGATACATGTACAAATGATATAAGTAAAAGTGATAAATTATATAGCTCAAATGATACAAGTCAAAACGATACATCTCCAAATGATAAGTCAAAATGATACAACTCAATAATATGGTATTGTAAGCCATGACAATGATATATATTATAGTAACCATGAAAAGAGACATCATAATGATATATCAACAATGATCCATGATGCAGTCTATATGATCATGAATGTCACTGGCTACTACTAACAACTGCCTCATCATCATCATCATCATCATCATTGTCATCGATCTCGGTGTCTTTTGTATCTACGTCATCATCATCCCCTGCCATGTGATTTGTACCAGAACCAACATATTCTGGATCTATATCATGAGGATCATCTTGATCTTCTGGAAGACCCATTTTCTGCAAAAAAAAATCATTTAAAATGAAAATTTATTATTTTATTTCATGCAATAATTTATTTTTCTGTTATATATCTAATATTACAACATGTGAAACAAAACCATAATCATATTACATCATATCAAAGTGCACATACCATAATAAAATTTCAAAAATGTTACAGCTAATATGTCATTCCAATAATGTAAAACATGCAACAATTCTAATAAACGTTAGTAAAATATGCCAGCATTTGGTGGAAGAGGAAGAAAGATGACTAGAACTCTGGAGGCCCACCATAATGGATTTCGATATTCAACCATGAGAGAAAAAGAGAGAGCTGATATCATGTATCAAAACATTAAGCATGCATTCTTCCAAATAGTGGAGAAGGAGATGATTACTTTGCTTCATTTTCATTTGCATAACCATATCATGGTGTGAACCAAGATGACCAACAATGTCCAGTTTTATGTGGAGGTAATGGATGTGGTCCAAAATTTAGGAGGGGAAAGAAGGTCAATGTATGATCTTGATGAAGTTGAGGAAGAACAACGAGGGACAAGAAAAATAAAATCAATACAGAGTATCAATGATTTTTCAAGCGAGTAGCAAAGTTATGGGAGCAACCTCATCTAAAATATTTTGAGCTAGAGTTTGGTATACCATTTAGAGAGCTTGGTTTTCATGAGTTCCTTTCAAAGCATCTGCTTTTATTGTTCCTATGGTAAACTGTTTGGTAGAGTTGGTGGAATTATCTTTCTTAGTAATCACTATTAGTGAGATTGAGATTGTTAACCTCGAGAGAGTAGGACTTGGGAAAAAGGCATTTGATATGGCTATTATTTTCATCCTATACAACCATTGCAAGAAAAGTTAAGCTAGCATAAAAGTACTAAAAAATTTGAAAATAACATGAATTTTTTTAGTTGTTGCTATGTCAGGAATAAAATAAAAGGAAACAATGTTCCCTCCAGTGGCTTGATGATTGTAACTGAGGATTTAATGAATTTTAGTAGAGTAAAATGAAAATTAAAAGTAGTTGATTCATATAATCTATGTACATTGAACAATTTATGGTGCAAAATTATTTATGATGCCTTCTATAGCTAAATGCTACACTCATTTCAGGCATTAAGAAAATGCATCCCACCTAGAGTTTGTGTGACATTGTTTTTGCCCTAGAATCCTTTTCAAAATCATCACCCTCGGCCTAATTTAGGATAAAACATCAATAATGAGCAAATTAACAAAAAATCAAAAGTGAATAATACATAATCTATGTTGTAAAGTTAAAAAGTCTTATAAAATACATATAAAACTCCAAAACATTTTCCATTTGTTCTATAAAGTTTAGTCCAATCAACCAAAGCAAGAAACATATATCTTATTACTATTTAAATCAAAAGATTAAGATATCTGATATACAATTCAAAACATCAGCATATGAGCTAATTTGTTAAAGTACTTGTTCTCCTTCAAATACCGATTCCTTGATAAACTCAATTTGGTCCTCAAATACATACCTATCATAAGTTTCAAAGGAATCTATCATGAGAATCTGACCATGACTATATGTAACAATCTAAAACATTCATAATCGGAGACAAGTGCTTTACAAATTCTACTACACATTGATGCATTATTCATGCTGAAATGAGTGTTTAGAGCTATGATAACCACATTCATGTCTTGAGGGAATCTCACTATCTAAGGAAGAAGTCAAAGTGCCTTGGAGCAGCAATAGCATTCAACATCGACCATATGGTGTCTACATTTAAATAATTCAGAATGGTCAAGTTCACTAAAATGCACCTTGTGATTGGAAAGAAACAAACCATAACTCCCTATAAAATAGGAAATTGGCAAAGAAAGAGCAAACAATCCCTTGCAAACTAAATATAAATTAGTAGCCTGAGAAGCTTCTTAGAGGCTTACACAAGTGATCTTGCAAAAATATGTGTTTGTGTCTTTGAAGAACTTGAAGCCCACCATGCTCTGCATCAATCATCTCTACTTTTGTCTTGTTCAGAGAAAAATGAACATACAAAAAAATAGTGCAATTGTCTTGTGAAGCGGGTTCTAAAAAATAAAAATGTAAAATACTTGCAAGAAAGGAGAAGGATATGTAGAATATTAAAAACCCATGGTTTAGGGTTTTTGGGTCGAGCCCCAAATGTGGAAGGATTTATTTTTCTTTCTGAGAAGTGAAAGATCGTGTCAAAAGGCTTGCACTCATTTTTCTGAGAGCTCATATCTACAATAGGAGTCACGGGTTTTTGAAAAAACCTGGATCAAAGACAAACCTAGAATGCCATTGAATAGAGCCTGTGGCCATAATCATGGAGCCATGAAGGAGGCTCAAAAATATAATAAATTTTTTTTTACACTATTCTTTTTGGAAATAGAAAAAATATTCTACAGAGGCCACGACCAAGCTATCACCAGATAAGAGAAAAAATGCAGAAATAAAAAAATCTTTCATCGTTTGATCAAACCAAATATGGAGAGTATGATTTGTGTCATTTATTTTTCTAGTGAGCTAAGTCTAGAGAAGTCGAGACAAGATAGAAGGGTTAAAAAATAAGGATGCATGGTAGATATAAAATACCCATTCATTCGTATCTATTGAGTCCAAATCAAGCTTGTTTTGACAGAAAACAGAGGTAAGATACAAAGAAATGGTGCATAGAAACTTACTCAACTTCTTGTTGTTCGAAGAAATGCAAGCTCCATAAGTGCTTTGATGTCAGCCTCAAGACAAGCAAGGCATCGACAGAGTAAAGCAAGAGGAAAATGCATGAGAATCCGAGAAGGAATGTCTTTGAAAACACATTCAGATAAGTGGAAACAAATGATGAACCATGAAAGCTTTACCTGATTCCACCTCAACAAAAGTTTTTGTGAAGAAAACTCTCAAAATCAATGAGAAATTTGACAGATACTCCTTTAGAAAGCTCGAGGTTTCAAACTCTAATAATGGCGGCATGTGCAAGGCAAGGGAGCTCGAAAAAACCAAGTGAAAATGAGAGCTAAAAACTAGGGCTTGGGTATTTTGTTCTCTTATCATGGAGGCAAAAATATTGATGTGAAAAAACTCAAATATGTTTAATCATTAAATATTTTAATATTCAAACAAATTTAGAAAACAAAATACATATATTTTATAATAAAAAATTAGTATTATCTATTAAATTCATAAGTATTAAGTCCATGCTCTTACCTCTGTGTCGCTGGATGATTGCGAGAAAGGTGTGGTAGCATGGTATACCGCCATACTGTGGGGGATTTCTTAATGCTTGGTGGTAGTGCGGTGTATACCGCCATACTGCGAGAGGTTTCTAACTCTCTGGTGGTAGCACAGTATACCGCCACCCCGTGGAAGCCTTCTAGTAGCAGGGTTGCGGTGTATAGCGCTCTACCGCATATGTTGCTCACCTTTTCAATGGTATAGTGGTGTATGCTTTTGATCATTACTTGAAGAGTGTCGATGAGACAATCTTATTTGTCTTATCGATATCTCAATGTCTTATCGAAATTAGATCTTATGTTCCTCTGATGTTGGTTTCCGATGTCGATGAGACAAGTTAATATCTCTTGTCGGTATGCCACTATCTAAATATGGCACTAAACCTGGCGCTAAATCCAATGCTAAACCCTACGCTAAACCCGACGCTAAATCTGGCGCTAAATCTAGTGCTAAAGCTGATGCTAAATCTGGTGCTAAATCTGGAGCTAAATCTGGCACTAAATCCGATGCTAAATTCAGCACTAATTAGCGCCTACTTGTCTTGATCGGCACAAAAAATGCCAAAAATGGTGCCAGCCTAATAAATAGCATTGAATTTTTCAAAAAATTAGAGAAAATACATTAAAACAATGGGTGGAAGCAAAAAAGGGAGCTAATCACAGGGATTTGTTGTAGTGGAATGATCTATCTCGCTAGGAGTCTGATTGTCTTCACTTGAGCCATTGATAGGTTGTGATCCAAATTCAAATGGTCCTAATCCTAAACTTTGTCCCTCCTCAAGTGTGGGGGTATACTTGTGTACCACATCGATGTCCTTATCATGACAAGACTCTTCTGATAGAAAATCCCACTCATATTCATTCGAATTAGTTTCATAGTGATCACTAGCTTGCAGTTGCAGGATCCGTTCAACAAACTTCTGTTTTAGGTCCTCCTTTGTTTCTTCGTCCCTTTTATGCTCTTTATATCCCAACCCTATCTTTTCCTTTGGATTGGTTATGATGGGTTGGATGGGTTCCATGATGCCTTCTTTCCTTTTTCCAATAGGTCCTTATCCCTCATATCCTATTTTTTCCAAGATTGAAAATCCTTTGCCATATTGAGTGGTTTGGACATTAAATGTTGCTACTTGCGGTTCACTTTCATCCTTGTAGAGCCAGTTCATAATATATTTTTCATCAACCTCTTCAGCTTGAGTGCTTTCCTTTATGAATAGACAATCAGAAAGTGTGATAGGTTGTGATGAGGTTGATGGTTGACCATAGGACTTTGGTGAAGATAACTACGAAAGACATAGGGATTGCTCAATGGAATATTCACCCACACCTTTGTCTTTGACTTGGATTTTTTTCTGAAATTGTTTGGCCAAAGTGTTGAGCTAGGTTTTGGGATGGGTGTATGCAGAAGGGGGATCTTCTTCCTTTTTCTCTGGCAGTTTAGACGAGGAACTTGGTTGACCTCATTCATTTGGGGACGTGGCTAGTAGTTTTGACAAGGGATCAGATTGACTTGAATTACTGGGGATGTCAGATGTGGAGGCAAGGCCTTCTCTGTTGTGGGGCACAAAGACATCCTAGACTGACTTAAGGGTATGGAAATATTGGGGACTATTAAAATCAGCAGGAATGGTAACCTCTTGCCCATTGCAAGGAAATTTTAGACATTGATGGTACGTTGAGGGGACTACCTGCATTTCATGGATCCAAGGATGACCCAAGAGTATATTATATGTTAAGTCTTTATCCAGAACTTGGAAAATCACATCTTTTTGAATTGGCCCTACCTAAATTAGCAATACAATTAATACCTTTGAATCTCTTTCCTCATCATCATAGGCTTTGATGGTGACCTTTTTCCTTGCATCTATTGCATTTTCAGAGAATCCCAATGCACGAACGAGCTTTAAAGTACTAATATTAAGACCAAATCCTCTATCTATTAGGATGCACTTGACGCAAATTTTGTGTATTAGGACCTCAATATGAAGGGTTGTGTTATGAGGGTGGGTGAGAGATACACCATCATTTTCTGAAAAGGATAAGCAATGAGGCGCAACCAGCTACCCCACCATGGCTTGGAAAGTGAAAACTTCCAAATTATTTGGTACTGTTGTATCAATTAGGGCCTTTTCCAAAATCTCCTTGTGGGTAGGTGAGATCTTGAGAAGCTCCAATGTTGATATTTGTGCTGAAATATTTTGGAGCTGATCAACAATGTTATATTTATGAGATAGGGCAATGGGTGTTTTGGAGGTGCTTCCTTTTAGAACATATTTAGATTGTGCCCTCATGGTCACATTTATGAGTACACTATCTTGTTTTCCTTTGATTTTTAAGACATTAATTTGATTATTTGTTGCAGCCATGTCTTGTTGGATATCATGGACTTGATTAGAGGGGATGTTGGTTTCATTAATTTATTTTTCGGCTACGATGGTATCTTGTCCATATTGAATTGAAGGATTATTAATTAGATTGTGGGCTGCAACAATTTCTTGTGTGTTATTGATCTCAATGTCATTTATCTGGTTTTCAACAACTGCAATATGATAGATGGTGGTGTCGTGAACATAGTTTACACTTTTTCCTTTGTCATTTATGGTAGAAGATTCCCCTTTGTCATAATTTGGCAAGGGGTTCTTGAATGCCCCATGATCAACGTTTGTTTGGGGTCCTTCTATCTATATGATATTATTGTCAATCAAGTCTTGTATCTTGTGTTTTAATTGCATGCAACTATTGGTTAGGTGACCTTTGCATCGATGAAATTCATGATAGTGGGCCTCGTTCCACCACGACGATTTCACTTTTGGTTCAAAACCTCAGGTGTCGGGTAGAGTGATAAGATTTTTCGCAAGTTCTTTCAATGCAGATTCGTATGATTGACCCAAAGGTGTGAACTTCCTGCGGTTGTTCGATGTTTGGTATGGTAGTCTAGATGGAGGATTATTTTGGTTATTATTCTGATTTTTGTTTTGATTAGTGTTCTGGTTGGTTTTGTTTTGATTGGGGGTTTGGTTGGTCTTGGGCGTGATTCCTGATAGATTGAAGATAGGTTTGGCATTATGATTTTCAGCTGAAGTATCATTTCCATTATTCTTGTATTTTTTCTAAAACTTTGGTTTGTCATTGTTGGAGGAATTGGCTGAATTGTTTTCGTTGTAAATTTTCAAGATTCCTTGCTTAACCAAAGCTTCTTCGATTTTGATCCCATTTTCAATCAATTTTTTAAAAGTTGGAGGACATTGTAATTCAAGCCTATAACTCATATCATCATTTAAGTTGTCAATGAATACCTCGATCTTTTATTTTTCTCGTATGGGATGAGGATATCTTGTGAATAATCTTCTCCACCTTTGCAAAAATACTAGAAATGATTCCCCCTTCTTTTGTTTGACATTGCAAATGTCCTTCATTGTGATCTCATGTTGAATGTTATAGGAATATTAGGTGATACATTTGTTGACTAATTCTTCAAAAGATTTGATTCCTGGAGGTAATTGTGAGAACCATTGCATGCATTTCCCTCCCAAACTATGTGGGAATAATCTCATCAAGTATGTTTCCTCATGAGAAAATTTTTGGTTCATTGTTCAGAATTCCCTTATATGGTCTATTGGATCTATTTTTCCATTGTATTTATCATATTTAGGGAATTCACAATGTTTAGGGAATGGTATCATGTTGACACTTTTCTCAAAAGGATAGGGGCATATATCTTGTATCGAGTATCTCTTGGTGGTTCCGATTTGCATGTTTTGCATGTGTTGCTGGAATGTTTGTATTTGTTGTTTTAAATTATTCATGGGGTCATTGGTTCTTGCTTCATTTCTTGTTTCAGTTTGTGTTTGTGTTTCTATTTTCATAGGAGTTCTTTTTAATTTTGTGATATCAAAATCCTCAAGTAGTTTGATCCCTTTGTGTACTATCATCAAAAGGTATTTCTCACCCTCCTTTTCAAAGATCCTCTCCATGAATTTATGAAAATTGGGATCTTGTTGTGCTTGTTCTATGGTTTCATCCGTTATTTATTCCACCTCATCTCAATGAACTTCAAAAAAAGGATTCTCTTCTCTATCAGCCATGGTGTTTTGGTCCTCGATTTCTTTTTGCTCAAGTTTTTGCTTTTGTGATCTCGTTAAAACGGGCATACAAGTGATGAAAATGTACTAAGATTTTGAGCAAAGTTTGGGGAGTGCCAAAAGGATCAGGTTACACTTGATTATACAACTTTGTTTTGGGATGAAGGATGACGAATCCTCATGGTGAAAAGAAGCTGCTATTCATAAATAAGTGTGATAATGAGGCACTTTTGGATGTTTGATCAAAGTTTAGGTAAAGTATTTTCACTTGAAAATGTTTTTTTCAACAGGTTTGAGATTTTGGTATGACTTAGGAAAGGTTCTGGATTGAAAATGATCTTGAATTGTAAGGTTAAAATTCAGACAGATAGGGAATTTAGCTCTCTGGTTTAAATTTTTCTGAATGCGCTAGAACAGTGCATAAATGCACTATGAAATGGCCTGGACGAACTAAAAGATGGCTGGTATGCACCAAAACAGGCAATGGATGTGCCAAAGTATGACAGGTATGCACTGCAGGATTACACAGATGCGCTAAAACAATCGATGGATGTGCTAGAATAGTAAATGTATGCGCTAGAATATGACAAGGATGAGTCGGAACAGTAAATGGATGCACCAAAAAATGGAAGGCATGTGCCAGGGCTGTCAATGGATGCACTAAATTGGAAGATGGTCTTTGTTTTTGATTGTTTGATGGATTTTTCTATTCTTTTGGAAAATAATTTGATTGTTTTGTTTGGATGTTCTTTTGAATCAATGGTTGTATATTCCAATATGTGATGTTTGTTCAAAATTCATTTCAAAACATGCATGTAAAACATATCAAGCAAGTACAATCCCTAGGGTTGTGAAGGACAGTATTTACTGGATTCCCACTTGGATTTTTAGTCCAGTTGTGCTTACTTTTGGTGAATGATTAGAGGCTTGACCACACTGACTCCCCCTTTTCTTAGGTCAACCAAGCCTCAGTCCTCATGAATATCCCATGACAGACTTCTCATTTCTACCAAAATCCACAAGAATGTGGGACAACTTCAGAGGTTATACCTCTTGCACTGACAAATAGAAAAGGGATTTTGGCATACTACAACAAGGGTTTTAGTAAGGGCATTTCGTTTGTGGGGGATCATCCATACAACAAGAGACCATTGTTTTCCTTCTTGTCAGAACAATCCTCGTGATACTTGAACTTTCCTCAAGTACCCACAGTTATATCTCGGGTGGAAGTTGCTTGGCTTTAGCGTGTTCCCGGTTGGGTCATTCCCTTGGGGTGATTACCTCTTGTCCCACCAAGGTAGGCCCTCTAAGGATTAAATGCAATAAAATGACAAAGAGTGGGTCTGGATTTCTGATCACCCAATTAAGGGGAGAGCATACACACCTACCATTTTCCAAACACAACAAGCATGGTGTTCATTTTCCTCTAATTAAGCTACGTTCCTAACTTGATGAAAAGAAATGACAATAAATTCAACCCTGCAATCAATTGTTAGTAGTTTCAGATTTTTGAAGTCTTTGACAACGTTTTAGGGGTTTCAACAGAGTCTCTGACTGAATGTAAAGGTCTTGCAAAATAGAGAAACACAAATCAGTTTCTGGAATTTGGAAAATTTATAAGAAAAACCAGATACGCCATTACAGTAACCGAATGTGCTAAAACTTAGACCGAATGCACTAAAAGACAGACTGAATGTGCTAAACCAAAAAGATATAGGATGAAAAATAAAACTCCCTGATGCGTTGAAAGGGAAATTGGGTGTACTGAAATATTTCATCGTTGCATTGGAACAGTGACCGTGTGCATTAGAAGAATGACTGAATGCATCAAAACAATGACTTGATGTGCTGAAAAATTTTCCAAATGTGCTAGATAAAAATTTAAATGCGCTATTTTGGAACTTTCAATGAAACCTATGGAGGAAAACTCAACAGAAAAATAGATTAAAAATGGGGCTGGGCCCCACGGTGGACGCCATTTTATGTGTGGTGTAAAAGTGGAGTAATTAGTAAAACTGAACACACATCAATGAAGACGTCTTACATAAAAGGAATTGAAATAACAAATTGAACTACTATGACTATCCTTTCAAATCGTCTCATTGTTCTCTAATCTTAAGGACTTTCAAATTCATGCTCTCAGATTTGTATGTTGCACATGAATTCACAAGATGACAACCTAAGAGACGAGAAGATTGTATGATATGCAAAACTATATGCCTATATCTACATGTTTTTGGTATTTTGATTGCAATGTTAAATGATATGATATAATGATGTATTCGAAATGATGCTAAGATAATTGTTGTGATGAGATGTGAATCTAAATGAAATGTTGTATGAAAATGCAACAATTAAGATGCTAAAACTAAAATTTCCATGATAACACTAATATTAACTAAATGCTAAATCCTAAATTAAAATGTTATGCAAATGCTCTCAAAATGCTCTGAATTGCTAAGATGATTTCTGCAACATAAGTTTATGATCAAATCCTTGTTCCAAAGTTTTAGTATGAACTCCTATTTATAGATTTTTCCAAGCCTTGAGTGAGGTGGCAGAGATGAACGGTCAAGATTATGATCCTGAGAGATCAACGGTGGAGCACAAAGAAGTTGGAGGAATTCATGGAGGCCGCTCCATTTGGAAGGGAAAATCATCCAAGTGTCAAAGAGCATCAATTGGAAGAAGGAGTCACGTGTCTCCAAGGAGGTTAGGAGGTTAGATGAATATTTCCAATTTAGAAATTAGAAATAAAAGAAATCACGTGACATGTGATGATGTGGAGGGTGAGTTGGAGGAAGTTAGGAAATTATGGAGAAATGTGACAAATTTGAATTAAAAATTCAAATTTAATGAGGAAGGGGAATAATCAAATAACAAATTATTTAAATTTGTGTATTTAATTAATTGAGGAGGAAAGGTTATTTTTGAATAGAAGAATGAAGAGGTGAACGATACAAATAAATTTATCAATTTATTTATATAAGTAGAGGAATTAATATTAATTAATTAAATAGCTAGTATTTAATTAATTTGTGCTCCAGACCATTTTTATGTGTATACGATGATCTATTAAACAATGAATTAAGTAATAATATGGAATGCAAGTGAATTGCTAAGGAAATTTAATGCTAAACATATAAGAAATATATGTAACACACATCTAATCAATGTAGATTATATCCATTGCACCATACTCATTTTAAAATGAAATTTATTTGCACTTATACAACTAGAAATATTATTTTCTCCATAATACATTTAGAAGTTGCACGTTGAAATCTTCACAAGATGAATAAACATTCAAAATTTTAAAAAATGAATGGTCTAAAAAATTCACAATATAAACTTGAACTTCATCATTATTCTTCTCCTTCAACCAAATGTGTAAACAACATACTTTGATAACAATGTCAAGCTCATGAATGTAATGGAGGAAATGATTGATAGATGAACATGACTTAGAAAACTAGAAAAAATATTTAATGATGGTTTTTTCATTCATCTAATCATGCATTGATCAAAATGTGAGGCAATGCACATATTTAACAATATGAACATGACTATTTAGTTCATCTTCTAGATAAAAATACAACTTCTAGTGTAGCTAAGAAATATAAATATAAAATATTATCTTACTATTCCTCGGATTATCTACATTAGTGTTACATTACCATTACTCTCAATAAATGTTTCTACTTCTTATATTTCCCATTGTATTGAACTAATTCTAGCTACAAAAGATGAATATTGATTTTGAGGTTCATATTCTTATTTATTAGCCACATTATCATCATATACATTTGATATATGTTTGTACCATCAATATTGGACTAATAAGTTGTAGGTTATTGGAGGCATCCATATCTTAGTTTGAAAATGTCATGATTTAGTTTGATAATGAAAAAGATGATTCCACGATCTTTCCCCAAATTTAACTCATCCACTTAATTAATTCTTCATAAGTCGATATCTTTTTGATATACCTACACATGATAGTTTTGCTTCCACTGTCTCATGCAATTGAATATAAAAATGTAGTAGAAATATGAATATTTATAAATTCACACTAAAGTTACATGTAGTATCTATGTACATAATTGGAGCATACAAGAATAAGTTAAACAATATAACCTATTCTGCCCACAATCTATGTAACACTCAAATTAAGCAAAAGAGTTAGTAGAAATTGATGAAAATAAATAAAACATCACCAAAACTAACCTTTTTTGTACCAAATATATGGTGGTTGTGATCAGTATGGTGATATGTGAGTGCTCCTACTTGTAATATAACACTTGTAAATGTCTTGGGATAGAATACCATTTATAAAATTTTGGCTCAAGGATTGGATGGCTAGGATAAAAGTAGATATCAAGGGCTCAAATTGGTTGAGACCTTAAAGGGATTAGAGGAGGACAAGTGTCCTCACTTGGTTGGTGGATGGAAAACAGCTCAAAATTAAAGGGGAATCTATGGTGGGGAGTTCCCTTGGAGAAAGTGGAGGGATGAGATAGAAAAGAGGTACTTTGGAATACAATAGGGGGATGAGAAAGTCCTTGATCCATGTGGGATGTACAAGATCCCGTGTCACAAGTGTAAAGACCCATATTTTTATGCAAAGTCCATAAATATGAACACATTTAGGGAATGTGCTTGATTTAAAAAAGGCAGATAAAGGCTAGTGTGTGCAAATGGGAGATTATTGAATTAATAAATTTTAACTCACTAATGAAAAGTGGATGGAAACAGGAAATTAAATAAATAGGTATATTTATTTATTATTTTGGGAAGGGAGTGGGAAACTTAGGTAAGTAAATATTTAGATTTATTTTCCTAAGGTGGACATTAGAAGATGGATTAAGTGATTTTAGGTTGGAAATAAGACTAGGTGAATAGTGAAAAGAAGAGATAGATGCTAACTGTCAATTTTTGCACTATGTTGAAACTAGGGCTTTGCCCAGGCTGAGCCCTATGGGAAGGGTCTCTTTGGGAAGGATTGGCGACTTTCAGAGAAGGGAAAAGGTCAGCTCGATTAGTCAAACAAAGGGCACATTAAAGAATCCACACTAGAGTGATGTTGGGAGTGTTCAAGATGGCGACGATACACAACACGACTAGGAGAAGAGGCAATCCAGTGCCTTAAACACCAGGGAAGAAGGACCGGATAAGGAGGTAAAGGTGTCTGATAATGGAAGGGAACCAATTAGGCCTTCCTAGAAATTGAAGCTCCCATCAAAATCTCTGATAGGAAGGGGTTCTGGTTCACCTCCCTCATCGAGATCAACTACAGTGGATTTAGGTGTTGAGATTGAAGAAGAAGTGATTCATAATGAAAAAGTCTTTTCTGAGATGGGTCTGATTGGGAGATTCAGGGGACTGTGGCCAAGCTTGAATGATCTCAACCAATGGATTTATGACCATTGGGAGCCTGTTTTGGAAGGGTATGTTCAAAGATATCGCATGGAAAAAGGTTTTTCATTGTTGTTTTTGAGCAGGAGTAGGATAGAAACTTGATCCTTTGTGACTATCATTGGGATTGGGAAGGTAAATATACGCTAATGTTAAAACTATGGCATTTGTCTTTTAACCTAGGCACTGAATTTTTTGAGAGGGTTCCTCTCTGGGTGAGACTTCCTAACCTTCCCTTGCAATTTTAGTTTAATTTTTACTTGGAGGTTGTAGGGAACTCTTTAGGAAGCTTTTTAATGATGGATGAGGGATCCTCAAACCTTTTGCATTCGACTTTTGCTCAGATTTTGGTGGGGATGGATGTGTCTAAGGAGCTTCCGAAAGAGATCCTGTTAAAAGCGTCAAAAGGTTGTTGGGTGCAACCCCTAAATTATAATGGGATACCCTTTAGGTGTAGAATTTATTTCTAAATTGGACACTTGGATTCTCAATGTGATAAAGACATAATACATAAATATGCTTCTGTGTGGAAATATATTGTCCCCCAACACTATACAATAGAGAAAAAGGTGGAGAAGCAAGTGAGCCCTCAAAGTATAAGCAGGGAAGAAGTGGTTCAAGTACCAGGGGATCTGGATCAAGCGAGGAAGGCATTGGTGAATGTTGGTAGTAGGGAAGATCAACAACAAGCTCGTGGGGTCTTGGTACAAGAAGGGTGTCTAGTTGTGAACAATGTTAATGTTGTTCTCAATGACTGTGATAAGGATTTAAATTTCAAAGTTGGGTAGGAACACCAGAGTGTCGAGAGAAAAAAGGAGTGATGAGACTGTAAGAGAAAGAAGTCGGGAAGAGGAAAGTTGATGGACATAGTTAACAAGCAATTTGTAGTTCAGGTGGAGAGCTGAAGAATCCCCAAGACAAATAATTGGAATGGAAAAAGGAAGTTGCAAAGGTGGAGGATGGTTGACAAGTTGTTAAGGGGACGCAAGAGAAGAGAGTAAAGAAAGACTCTTTTGTTATGGTCCTTCGATCTCAAACTAAGGGAAAACCAAATAGTGCTTCAAATCTTTTGAACTGTTAATAGGTTACTTTTTAGGTCTGGTGGTTTTAGTCTTGTTACTTGGTTTGTCTGTGGAGCTAATTTTCTCAGGGAGTTGATTCCCCATTTGTAACCATTTTTTGTATGGGCCAAAAAATTCCAGATGTATTTCTTTGATTTTACTCTTGAATAAAATAAAATCTTATTACCAAGCAAAAAAAAAGACTAGGTTAATAGTGATTTTATTAATTAAATAAAAAATATTATTTAATTAGCAAGGGAATAAAAATGGGATAATTAATTGAATAAATATGTCCATTTATTCAATCAATTATAGAGAAAATGGTCAAGTAATTAGCTAAAATGGTGATGTATCAATTTCAAGTGTCTACATTTTCCCCCTTTTTGAGATAGTGTTATAAAGCAACAATATTTCAAATAAAAATTAATTGGTTGGAAAAAATGGTTAGGTTAGGAAAGCTACCATGATCATTCTAAGGAGGAGTGACTAGGAGGAAGGATGATGGGGATGGTGAATATAATTATTGAATCCAACCTCCAACATCCATTTACAATCACATTCCTTTAATCCCCACCTTCACATAATCCATCCTCCTTCACTCCACCTCTAATGGCACCTTGGAGAAGCACACATTCCAAATAACCAGATTCTACCAACCTAGAATGGTCGTCCTCCATTGGCTACCATACCTTCATATGGAAATAAGAAACTTGATCCCTTTCCCTACCCACATCCCCCATCCCCCATTCCTATCTTCACATCCACTTATCCTCTCTCCAACTCCTTATCTTCCACATTCTTATCATCCATCCCCATCCATCTATCCCCTCCCTCCTGTTCAAAATTTTAAAAAATAATTAAAAAAATTGTTAATAAATAAATAAAGTAGTAAAGTGAAATAATATATATAATGGTAAAAAATTGGCAAATAGGCACCTTGGGCAAGTACCACGATGAAAACCTAGTAAACAAGCATCATGTGTAATCCCCCCATAACATGCACTCTACACTTGGGGGAAAGTTTGTTCCTATCCAGTCCATCCTATCTACCTCATCTCGTCCAAACCAACCATGTTCATCCCATTTACCATCACATACATATCCTTAATTACCTATCATTTCTCATACCCTCAACCTTTTTTTGATCTTGATAAGGATAGGGGAAAAAGATCTAGAAATGTTATAATAAACACAAACATCACCTTCTCTACCACTACACCCCCTTGTACCTTTTCCATCCAAAAATATTTTACTACCTTCAACCATCAAACTATCCCCACAAAATCACCATCCCACCCTACCATGTTCCATTAATTTGGTAGACATTCCCATAGTTATTTTAGCACATCCCCCATACTATACCTAATGTATTCCATCCCCTTCCTATCAACTCAACTCTTTGGGCTCCCTCCCATCTTTTAATCCTTTCACATCCATTGTTTTCAGTCTATATGCATGCTTCCTCTAACCTTCCCATCCAAACACCCTCTATCCACTACCCTCCCATCCCAACACCTTCATCCTCCCTCTCTTACTACATAATCCTATAATGCATCCCAATGACTCATTATACATGACATATCTATAGTGGGGCATGTTCCTCAATAACTTTGTCCTTGGATATCCCTTCCACACCCCTACCTCCATCATGAATCATCGATCCATTTCCACCTTCTATCAATAGTCCATTTATCTCCTCTCATCCTACTCTTCCATAATCCCTTCCCTTGTCATTGGTATAAATCTATAGGATATCTCCACACAATCCAATGCAATCCCCCAATAGTTCAATGATCCTAGCAATCCAATATCACAACCCATACCTTACTTGATGTAGTCCATCTATTCAATCTACACAAATCATCCAATCACAAGCTTGTTCTTTTTCCTAGTCTCACTACAAGCCTTGGTCAAAATATAATCATTATCATTAAGATATATCATTCCCAATCCTTATGTTATTTTTAGGTATATCATTCCTACATCAACAACACCTCCATCATCCATCAATTGATTTTGGATTTTCAACTTGACCAAGGCAAAACCATATTTTTCTTTATATTTTTGTACATGTTTTCTTGCTTATTTATGTGCATTATCATTTTTATTGCATTTCTATTTATCCTTGCAACCTACCTACCACAACAATATTATGGTCTTCCATATCATGGTGCTATATGGCATAAGGTTACTTGTGACTTGTATTCTTACACATGGGACACATTATCAACTTGGATCCTTAGTTATCCAATTTTAATTTCTTTATTAATTAAATAATATTGTTATCATTTAATTAATAAAATCACTATTCATCACTATCTACCCAATATCATTTCTAGCCTAAAATCACTTAATCATTCTTCTTCTAATGTCCACCTTTGGTAAAGAAATCTAAATATTTATTTATCTTAAGTTCCCCATCCCCTTCCCATAAATTAAATAAATAGGTATTTTCCATTCAATTTTCATTAGTGAGTTAAAATTTGTTTTTTCTAATCCCCCATTTGCACAGACTAACCTTGGTCAACCTTATTTAAATCATGCACGTTCCCCAAATGTCTACATAGGTATGGATTTTTTACACAAAGCATGGGTCTTTATACATGTGGCATGGGATTTTTACATAGCTATATATTGAACAATGTCCAATTTCTCCAATTGAGAGGGATAAAGTTATATGTAAACCTTATGCTAGTGTAGTCAAGAGTTTGATGTATGCTATGGTATCATGCTCAAGTAGCAAGAATCCTTAGCCGATTTATGGCTAATATTAGATGAGTATGTTGGGATGCAGTGAAGAGGGTCTTCAAGTATTTGTGGGGTACCTTTAAGAATTATTTATGCTATCATGGTAATCCTATAAGGGAAAGACGCTATGTTTGTATTCATGGATTCACAGATTCCTATTAGGTGAGATATATCAACATCATAAGATCTACCAATAGATACATTTTCATTATGTTTGGTGGTGTAATTAGTTGGATGAGTAAGCAACATGCTATGGTTTTTTTTCCAATAGAGAAGCTTATTACATGACAACAACTCATGCTTGTAAAGAAGGCATTTGACTTAAGAGATTGAATTTAAATATTGGGTTAGAGGCAAGAGCCATTATGATTCATTATGATAGTCAAGTGTGATATGTCTAGAAAATAACCCAACCTTTCACGTGAGGATGAAGAATATTGATGTCCAATACCATTTTTAAATTATGGTAGAGGATGAGAGGGTGATGTTGGAAAAATTTGACTTTGATTAATGTTACACATGCACCAATGAATCCAATCAACACAAAAAAGATCAATTGGTGCTACAATTCTATGGGCCTCTTGGCCCCTAGTAATTAGATATGGTGTTTATACTCGCTTTTCTCTTGTAAGGTGTTTGAAAAGTAAGAGGATGTTGTGAAAGGTATCTCAAACTTGCTCCTAATGTTAAGATTACAAAATGCGTGTTTTTAGATATAAAATGGAAAAACTCAATTTTAGGCTATATAGTTAGTTTTTGACAAAAATAAATATTCTCAATTATTTAGCATTATCTATGGTGGTGCTTTTTGCACAGATTTATATTTGAATACTTCAATTAAAAAAGGGGGCTCAATCAAACATTGGATAAAAATGTATGGCCTTTGGAAGTTTGCATAGGAAATTAAAAAAAAAATTAGATACATTAAAGAGTTGTAAAGGGGAGATACATTAAAGAGTTATAAAGGGGAGATACACCTATTGACCAACTTATGATGTGTGTTATGACATATCATAAGGCATATTTCATTGGGGGATAATTTGCGCTCCACTTTTGGATAATTTTATATCATGGGCTTCTAATACCATTTGATGATTTAAAGTTCTGTATTTACTATATATAAGGTGCTTGAGATGGAGGTTTTATGTAGAGTTTTGTAGATATTGTTAAACTATCATAATTCATGTATATCTCTAGTTAGTGATACTCTTGTGAAGGCTTGCTCTTCAAGTGTATTGTAATTGTGCTTTATTTAATAATTCATTGAATTGCTTTGGAGTGTGGGGGCTTTTTCTCCTAAAATGGTTTTCTCTACATAAACTTGTATTATGGTATGTATTATTTATTTTATGTTTAAATGTGTTTCTATTTTTTTATTAAAATTTTCACAACTCTCCTTGGAATATTGGTGTAGGAACCATTCTAATGTATCTTTCATCCTTTTAGAAATAGCAAGGAGCAAGAAGTCATTGATATTGTCACTAGCCATAGTACTTAAATTAGTAAACATCTCAATATTCATTTAAAGAAGGAGGTTAATTAAAAAAATTGAAGGTTATTTTTGCTTTCTTGAAACTCCACCTATATAAGCTACTTGTCTTTCCATTATTAAATAACCAAAAGGTTCATAGAGTTGGTTTTACTATATCAATGATTCAATTAAATTAGCACCCTCATCTTTATGGCTCAAGATAATTTTCTCTCATTTTCTTAGATATCTAATACTTCATCAAATTTCATACCATCCACCTGTATTATAGATTCCTCTAAGGTTTTCTTGTTTTCAAACTATTCCAATCTATATTTTTTTCCTTGATTTCATTATTATTCTATAAGAAATCACACTTGTTAGCAGTCAAATAAATATCTACCTTTCTAGCCCATGGTTGAGAGATATTCATCATTCTCCTTTTTGGGATTTTCTCGGATTTATTTGGTTCTTTACCTAATTTTACTTCTTCTTTCATCAAACATTAATGGCTTGGATTCCAAGATGCTTTACATGAGAAGATTTTTTTGTCTTCTAAGATTATTTTTGTTAACCTCCCTTTTTGCAATAAAATATATCTTCTTTTATTCACACCTAAGAGGAGGTGCCTTGTGATATAATTTATTTCTAGGAATTAATTGTCCTACTATTGTAGTTTTCATGGTGCCTTCTTGAGGCTTTGGTTTTAACTATTCTTCTTTTTGTAAGAAAAAATATTTTCTCGACCTCCTTATGTAGTTATACAAGTATCTTTTATTTGAATTCCTATCTTTGAGCAAGTTCAAGTAACTATCAAAAGATGTAATGAAATAACTTGCACAATAGAAGAACATGATAATAAATATGCTAAAAATACTTGATAATAATTGAGAATAACAAGCCACTTCAAGGTGGGAACCTCCAAACATCTCTAAGGAGAACACAATTTTCAATATGATAAAAAAAATAAGACTCCCGCCTCTTATATATACCCTCCTTATGGGCCTAGGATATCATCTAGGCTAACTTAGATAATCATATATAAGCCTTAGGCTGACCCAACTAACTAAATAAAAATATAATAATGCTAATATGTCTTAATTAAGAGTTAAGATAGCCACAAGATAACTATTCATAACCCTATGTACTATAATATTAAGGTTGTAGCATGCCCCCCTCTTCAGAGAAGCATTATCCCCAATGTTAATCGAGTGTGGATGCTTCTAAATGAATTCCTCATCTTCCCATGTGGAATCTTCAATTGGTAATTCTTCCACTAGATAAGATACTAAGTGAATGCTTGTAAGGACACAATCTCAAGAAGGCCCAATCCCCAACTTCAAAACTTATTTCACTATAGTGTTGGTCTACCTGCTCCTTCATTTGATTTTGTGTCATGCCTAGATTCTCCTTGAGTCTTGAGAGTACTTATTCTTGAAGAAGCAAGTGGTCCTCCACTTCTTGAAATCTTGGTGACACCTTCAATGATGGTCTGATGGAAGGAGGTTGATATACATACAGTGCCATAAAGGAGACATTTTTATGAACTATGAAAGGAAGTGGTATACCACCATTCTGCTAGTGGTAGCCAATCTACCCATTGAGACTATTTATTTGAAGTAAAACAACATATATATCCTTCCAAAAACTTATTAATAACCTCAATTTTCCCATCATATTGAGGGTGGTATGAAGAACTATGAGCCAATTGAGTACCCAAACATGACAATAAATCTATCCAAATGTGACTAAAATATAGGATCATAGTCACTGCCAATAACCCTAGGTGTACAATGTAGCTTTTGTATATTATCCAAAAAATATTCTGCCACTATACTTGTTGTAAGAGGATATGATAATGCAATGAAATGTACACATTTAGTGAGGTGATCTACTACTTTCATGATGAAATTATTACCTTTATATCTTGGAAGCCTTTTGATGAATTCCATGGATACCTCTTCCCAATGTTGGCTAGGAATAACTAAGGGTTGTAAGACTCAGTGTTTTAATTGTCTCCCCTTTATTTCTTTGAACAAACCAAATATTCAACCACAAATTTTTTAACATCACCTTTTAGCCCTTCTCAAAAAAGACTTTCTTGACTTGATGATATGTCTTCAAAAATATTGAATGACCACCAATTAGAGACTCATGAAGCTTTATGATAATATTTTGTTTAAGAGAGGAATTCTTGCAGAGATACAATCACTCTTTATACCGCACAACATCTCACTTCCAACAAAACTTATTTGAACTACTAGAATCACTCTATAATTTTTGAATGAGATTACTTGTAGTAACATCATTCTACCACTCTTCTTTGTCTTTTACTACCCAATCTACTTGCAATATTGAAATGGTACACAATAAAGCTTCCTCCTCATCCTTCCTAGAAAGGGCATCTACCACAACATTTTCCTTCTCTTTCTTATATACAATCTTAAATTCATATCTTAACATCTTAGTGACCCATGTTTTTCTCTCCAAAAGATAATCTTTGTTCAAAAATTTATTTTAGGTTATCATGATTTATCTTAACCTTGAAGTGTCTACTCATTAGATAAAGCCTCCATTATTTTGCTACATGAAGAATAACTAGCATTTACTTCTCATAAATAGGTTTGAGTTGATTCTTACCCTTTAATTGAAAAATATCAAAATTAATGGGCCGACCCTCCTATATGAGAACAACTCCTATACCATTTATTGAAGCGTCACATTCCAAAATAAAATACTTGGTGAATTCTGGTAGCATGCACTAGAGTCACACACATAACCCCCTTCAACCTCTCAAATGTTGTATTACTGGACTTGTTCCATTGAAAAGAATCCTTCTTTAATGAAGTTGTGAGGGGTGCTACTATGTGGCCATAAGTTTTCACAAACCTTTTGTAGTATCCAATCAATCCCAATCAATCCCCCAATTTGTTAATGGTTTTGGGAACAAGCCATTCCATGATAGCCTTAATTTTTTTAGGATCTACCTTTACTACTTCATGTGAAAATATGTATCCCAAGTACTCCACCTCGTTGAGACCAAAAGCATACTTAGATGCCTTAGCATAGAGTTGATGATCTTTAAGAACTTGTAATGATTGATCTACATAATGTAAGTGTTCTTCCCACGTCTTTCTATAAATCTATATCATCAAAGAACACTAATACAAACTTCGTCAAGGATTTCTTAAAGATGGAGTTCATCAAACTTTGAAATGTAGATTATGCATTCACAAGACCAAATGGTATCACCAAAAACTCATAATGACCCTCATGAGTTTGAAATATTGTCTTGGAAATATCTTCTTCCTTAATTTGAATTTGGTGATAACACAATCTAATATCTAACTTCATAAAATACATAACTCAATTCAATTCATCTAGAAAATCATAAATGAAGTTAGAATAGGAAACTTATCTTTAATAGTGTACATATTGAGCACTCTATAGTCTAGGCACATACACCAAGTTTCATCCCTTCTTATGCACCATCACCATGGGTGAGGAGTAAGCACTTTGGCTATGCCTTATAATTCTTGCCTCTAGCATCTCCTCAACAATATTTTTAATCTTACTTTTTTTTTTTATATATGGGTACCTCTAAATCTTGATGTTGGGTGGTTGGCTCTTGGAACTAGTTGTATGGAATGACATTGATCCCTCTTAGGAGGAATACCTTTAGGAATATCATTAAAAACCACTAAGTGACTATTAATAATTGCTTGTAAATTTGGATGGGTGGTAGCATCAGTTTTATAGGCTTCTAGTGAACTTAATTGGGCAAAAAATCCATCAACTCCTTTCTTAAAAAGCTTCTAAATTTGAAGAAAGCTTACCGTTTGTGGGGACTTTGAATTCAACCCTCTTAGCTCTATTATCTTTCCTTCTGATTGAAATCTCACGAATAGTTCTTGGGAAAATTCATCTTAATTGTTTCCAATGTAGCAAGCCATTGTACTCCCAAAATAATATCTGATACACCCATGGAGATAGCATACATTGGGCTATCAAGATGATAATCTCCCATGGATAATTTAATATTATGGAATTTTCCAAAATAACTAACAATACCACCATTTGCAATTAATACTTGAAACTTTGAAGATGGAAATATAAAACAATTTAGATGAGTAGCCAACTTCTTATTGATGAAATTATGAGTACTACCCAAATCGATCAATATTGTTCCTTTTTGCTTCTTTAAGAAACCCACTACCTTGAGAGTTTGTGAGGTGCTAAAACCTAAGAGTACATGATAATAAGTGATTGGTTGGGATCACATGATTCCTCATCTAAATTCCTATCACCCTCTAATATTGGTTCCTCTTCTTCTTCCCTATTCAAACCTTCAACATAGAACAATTTATTTTCATTGCATGTATGTCCTTGACTTTATTTGTTGCCACAATTGAAACAAAACCCATTCTCTCTTCTCCTCAATTTTGTGTGGATTCAACTTAGTAGGTTGAGGTAATGGATGTGTAAGACATATTTCTCTTAATTTTACAATCCCTTATCGCCTATTATCCAAAAAATTCTCCTCAATTCTTCTTGCCATAAGTATCACTTGTGAAAAGGATTGTGGTTGGAACAAACACGCCTCATTTTTTATGTGGTCATTTAAACCTCCTAGAAATAATTGATGGGATCAATCATTGGATAGTTTTCCTTTTACTATTTTATGCTTTAATCATTTATTCTACTAAGTTTAAAAGACATTACCAAGACCTTACATACCTTTTATATGCCTTCTATACACTTTTTAGCAATTTTAAGTATGTGGAAATGGAAATATGTTATGTTGATATATGTTTGTATGAATGCATGAATGTCTATAAAATTTAGTATGATTCTATGTTTAATTTATGGTTGTTAATAATGTGGATGCCATATGAATGGGACTAACACCTTGCATCAAGAAGGACAATACCCGTAGTAACAGGTTTTTTAACCCATAGCATAAGGACTGTAGATGGTTGCAGAGAAGAAGTCAAATAGTTAAGGCATGACACTTTAAAAAGGAAGTGAAGGTGATCATTTATTGATTAGTCATGATCATTGCACAATACTCTTTCTCGCAAAATAAGACAGCTAGGAGAAGGAGTCTACTCTGAGTAAGACTAATTTATGACAAGATTGTTCTCAAGAACACGTTGTTGCTAAGCAGTTAAACCGTTGGGCATAGAATTCTATTTTGGATTATCTACTCTTGCTTTATAGTTATTGTTTTTTGTTTTAGACTAAATCCTCTTCCTATCTTTGAGCCAAAGTTGATGGTTGCTTTACGATTTTGTTTTCATATTGTGAATAATAGAACTCCTCACAGACCCTATATAGTGGGATCTTCTATCAAGGAGGAAATCTAGTTGAGAAGTTGATTATTGCTAGTTAGTTGTTTGTCTATTACTCAGTAGTTGCGACAATAGAATATGTTATTAAATAAGAGATCTTCAATAGATTCATGTTGGATTTTATGTAAGAGTTCAATGTTATAATGCAATAAAGGAAATTAGTTTGATATCATGATTTGTTGAGTAAGTAAGTGAGTGTTTGAGAGATTTTGTGGAAGCATTGACTCAAGCAAGGGCCACTTGAGGTACTGCTAACCCACTTTATTTTCTATTGTCAGATTAAAAAATGTATTGTTGAATTCAGTTATTAGTTTTTAATTATATGCATGTGTTATATTTTATGAATTGAATTATGTAGCTTCATGTTTGGTTTCACACTTCAGAGGAATTAGCTAGGTTAGGGCACTACAATTTCAATAGTTGACAGTTATAGTCTTAAGCATTAGGTATCCATAGCATAAGGTAACATTTTATATTCATTTCCCCTGTTTTGTGAATTAGCAATTCATTTCACTTTCCAGCTTTTCCAATCTTTTGTACATGTGTATTTTCCTATACTCTATTGATGTAGGATGTGTCTAGGATTTGTGAACGCATATATTTTTCCAGCACTGTCTAAATTTTACAAGTCCCTAGTTGATAATTAAATGTAGCCTCTTGTGAAAGATGAATTGTTTAGTTGGGAATTCATCCTTTGAGATGTGTGTATACCTAGTGTAGACATGGAAAATATGCATGCACCTAATCCTAATCCTACTAACATCGTTTCGTCCTGAATCATACTCTCAGCTTATCAACGCCTTTCATCCCTTAATTAAATAAATTATTATTTATTTAATTAGGTCTTTCTCCTCTGCTGATTAAATTAATCAATTTAATTTAATTGACCCTCTATCCCTATTCATTTAAATAATTCATTTTATTTAAATTAAGTCTCTAAAGTCCTCTTATTAAATTAAATAAATCAAACCTTATTTGATTTAATCTAACGTTATCCCCTTTAGTTAAATAAATCAAAATATTTATTTAATTAAACCCTTCCTCTTAATTTGATTTAAATCAATACATAAATTTAAGTCTAAATTGTCACATCTCCTAATTCCTCATTACATTAATTAATTTTTGATTAATTTAATCCTAATCTATGTCCCATCCTCTAGCTTTTACCACTTGTATGATAAATCAATTACTTTGATTTATTAAATCTCCTATTTTCCCTCACATGGAATAAAAGGGGAATATTCCCTCAAGTTTGAATTCAAATCCAAGTGGATTTGTCCTTCCAAAAAGGCATTCACTCCTCTTACATGTCCTTGTGCATTGATCCAAGTGACATTAACTCCATTCTTTTCTCCCTCCAACATGTCACATTCAAATTTCCAATTTGAATCTCATAGCATTTATCATGCATGTTGACCAAAATGTGCTCATTCCTCCTCCAATCACATGTGGACAAGTGGCCTTCTCTCATTGGTTGGTCTTTTATCCCACATTGCTCAAATCTTGCTCATTCTTCCAATTTGAAATCTATAAATGAGAGACTCTTCCTCTCATTCTATCATCCACAACTTGAGTAAACTTACTATACTCAACTTCATCCTCAAGCATATCTAGTTTCATTCATTTCATCAAATTCTTAGCTAGGTCATGCAGATTTTTCATCATGGAGCTTGATTGAATCTTCATCAAGGTGGATCATTCATCAAATCATCAAAGATCTTACAAAGGAGTTGGGAAAGGGATAATTTCGACACACCAATTGGCACCAACTCCCCCATGGGATCAAGAGTTTGCATGCTTAATTAGGATTTCATTTATATTTACATGTTTTGTTCTTCATTTTCCTATTTTAAGTATTTGTAAATGGATTTCATGGGGAATCCTTCTTCTAACTTGCATATGAACTAACTAATGTGTTTGTTTGTTGTGTTTGTGTAGGAATAGGACTAGGGTTCACACCTAGTAGTACCAAGTTAGTTAGAAATTAGAGAGGCTCTATTTTTTTGGTGCATTAGCCAGGATGGTGCTAAGTTCAATATTCTCCTGTGTATTTTCAATTCCTTTCAATTTTTCATAGTTTAGAAATTTGATTTTCAACACAAGGGTAAATAGGTATTTCAACCATCAACAACAACACAAGTTACTAACAATGTGTAGGAAATTTTGATCTAAAGAGTCACAACCATTGCATGCGGAGGTAGTGAGACACTCTGGGAATATTTCTCCCCTAAGTACATGAAGGAGTAGAAGATACTAGTGAACAAAGTGAGCAGAATGAGGGAAGCCTTGAAGAAGAATCGATGTAGCAATAGAAGATCCACCAAAGCATTTAACGTTTGAATTATTTATAACCAACTGGGAAAGAGAAATTGTTCTAAGAACATACCTCCTTCAATACTCTTTATCTTCTATGGACTGGTCACAAAGGATCCAGACACCTTTATTTGTGAGTTGGATGTAATATTTTGAAGCTATGACTACACCATGGATGCTCACCAACTCAAATTATTTCCAGCTACACTGAAAGATGTTGCTTTGTGATTGTTCATGGGGTTGGGAAGAGATGTTGTTCCCAACTGGAATACAATGAACACACAATTATTGGATAAATACCAAGATTATTGTAGAGGCACAAATAGAAAGAGGGATAACATATTTAGAATGCGACAAAAAGAAGATGAACCATTGGAATATTATGTTGGGAGGTTTTAGTTTTGTCTCAATAAATCCCATCAAAATAGGCTTTTTGATGAATCCTTAAAACTGTTATTTTTAAAGGGAGTTCATGAAGACTATATGAACACCCCCAATCTCATTGGAGTAGGGGAAATCTCACGATTACCCTTTGATGATATTTGCAAGGTGTGTAGAAGCTACTCTAGGTCTTTCATCAAGAAGACCAGGGGAGACAAGACCTCTTCTCTCAACAAATCATCCATTGGAGTCTTAAGGGTAGAGTTGAGAAATCTGCTATCAAACATGAAGGAGGACATCATTAGCCACTTGGATACCCAACTGGATACTCTCCATATCAAGAAGAATCAAGAAGAAGCAGAGGTATCCCTCACAGAATTCTTCCGACACTGTCACCAGAAGAAGATTATTTACAAATGCAAGAATTTGGCCAGTATTTTTAAAAACAATCAAGGGAAGCTAGAATTTCATGCCTTGGAAGATGAGGAAGGTCAAGTGTTTTAAATCTCTCAATGAAAACCATGGAAACCAAGATAAGTTATGATCCAATATCCCTTAACCTATAATATGTCATTTCCAAGTAATCATACAAACTTCCCAAATTGGAACCCTTAATCCTATACCAATGTACAAAAATCACAATGGCCAATGCCCCAAGCCTCTAATTGGACTCAAAAACAGGGCATATGGACACCACAAAATTACCAAGGACCAAATTATAATTACTAGTGGCCACCCCAACAAAACCAATGGCCACCACAATGGTAGAGAGGTCAATACTAGCAAAATCAAAATCAAAATTACCAGCAACCACAATAACCCTTACAACCAAAGTAACCAACCATAATTCCAAATCTAGCAATGGGTACACCAACACCACCAAGAGGGCCTCAATTTCTAGCACAACCTATGCCTAACCTGAATAATAAGCATGTCTAACAGGTTTATGCTAATGTCACCATACAATACCGTACTTATGGGGTTGAGGTGAGTGATGTTCATCTTAGATTAGGGAAAATGCTAGCTAGGCCTTCATCCCCTCACATCATAGAATTGAGTGATGAGAAACTCCCAACATAAACTATGGACAAACAACCTAGGGAACCGGAAGCAAATCAGGTCAACCCAACGAACATCAGTCCAAAAACTCCATTCCATGAGAGATTAACAATACAAAAAAAACATTCATAAGTTGAATTTGGTCTATTGGGACAACTCAAAGATGTTTACATTAAGATACTCCTCATTCAAGAAATTAAGGAAGTGTCAATTTATACCAAAACAATGAGAGAGTTATACCTCAAAAATTTAAGCAAGAAACTAAGGACCCTCAGACTATGCATGTTTTAGGATAACATGTAGATATTATATTAGGAAACATAGTTGTTCCCAAGTATGCAGACCCTAGAAGTCTTTTTGTGGATGTCAAAATTAATTTCACTCTCATCAAGAATACCTTAATTGACCTTGGAAATTATTTTATAATCAATTGATTGCCTCCATTTTCTATTATCCACTTTCTATTTAGATATTTCAGTAGGGAGCCCTTTTGAAAGATCCATTTCAACACATAAGCATGTGCAAGTGGAGCTTGTATAGTTAGTTGTTTCCTTTGAAGCGTAATAAAACTTACCAAGACCTTCATCAATAGCTCACAAACTTTCTAATTCCCAAAATTGCAAGGGAGATATGGTAATCAAACCCAAAGATAAGTCGACGTGAAGGTCTTTGAGCGAGGATCAAAGGCTAGAAACCAAGGTTTTATGCAAAGGAAATCTCCCTAAAAATCCCATGGTCCATTTTTTAGCACTTTTTATTTGTCTTCAATGGAGTCAAAATTCAGGATACAAAATCCCCTAGTGCAAGGGTAAATCCAAAGCTCTTCCTCCATGCCATATTTTCATATTGTTGTGATCCAAGCATGCAGGTCACAAAGCTTTATCCATGTTTTAACAAATATGCAAATAAGGGTGTGATTCTACAAGAATTCCCCATGTCGTGGATGGATCCCTCAATGAAAATATCTAGTATATGTGTTGACTGGTGGAGAATGAGGGGGCAACACACCTTACCAAACCCCTCAAAATTGGTGTTGCCACAGGAACCTCTATTCGGGTTAGAGCTGCAATGAGGAGCATTGGTTTGGGTTTTTGGTGATCTAGACTCCCCCTTTCATGAAAAACATTATACCCCATGCCCTGCACCCCCACATGCTGATAGTGCCATACATTTTCTCCCTACCTCGGCACGAGCTTAGGGTTTTTGTAGGGAGGGAGCTTTCAAAGCAAATAAGAAATTTGCATTATTTTACTATTTCTAATGTACGTATAATAATTTTATTAAAGTACAAAATAAGTAATTTTCTCTTTAATAAAAATTACTTATTTGATAATATTTATAATTTATTTTTTTGACCATTCTTTTTTTATGGTGAAATTATCATATTTTACCAATCCTTGTCTAGTTTTGGGTCTATTTTAGTGGAATGTCTTAATATAATTATATATTGACAATTAACACATGCTTATACCAAGTTTGCATCATGATCTAATGCTTATTTATATTTATTTCATGTTCATTTATACTTATTATTATGCCTTTGACTTTATTATATCCTTATTTATGCACATGTCCATATATTTGTTATTTACATAATTTTTTAGTCTATGTTCACATCCATGTCCACACATTCACTCATTGCTAAGATTGGGTTAAACCAGGCAAACAAATCTAATTCCCAAACAATATGAGTTGATTCCTCATCTTTGAATTAGGTAATTGTACTCTACTTTGGTTGCAACTTTTGTTTACAAGCTCTTTCAATTTCAACCTACTTATTCCGTCCTCATCCATATTTATTATCATGAAACTAATTTTTTTTTTAGATATGTCTTCTCATTATTTATGCACATGTCCATATATTTGTTATTTACATAATTTTTTATCCTATATTCACATCCATGTCCACACATTCATTCATTGCTCAATCCCAAATGCCTTGCAATTAACCCCAAGAATTCAAAATTTTACCTTCCCACCATTTTTTACTAACCATTATGAATTGACTTGGTATGGATTTGGACAACTTGGTCCTATGTTTTGGTATTTAAGACATTTATTTATACAATTAATTCATATGGTCCAACAAGGAGAATTCACTCTAGGAACATTTGAATTTGGAGCTTAAAAATAACATAATGAATTAGAATCATCCAGATTATTTGCACATTTGCATGTATTCAATTATTTTCTCTTGAAAGCCATAAAGTTGGTTTATTCAAGGGGTCGACCTAGGAGAACTTAACCAAAGAAAATTGACAATCTCCTCTAAGATTTTTGTAAACACTACCTTAACAGTTTCAAACACGTGGAAGATGAAAATAAAGAGATCTTTATTGTAAACTTTTCTTAGTTTATTTTGACAGGTCAAAGTTCATTCTTATGATGCTTAGATTTAATCTTGAATGACTCATGTTTGATCTACACATATTTATAAAACTACACATAACTTGAGACGTTCATCAGATTGTGAGCATTATTTTTTTTACCTTAGTGACTAAATTATATATGGCATCAATATTAATTCATCATTATCATTCCTAAAGCTAAGTGCATCTATCTACTGTATTTAATTTCTAAAGATAACATTTCAATTTATTAACCTAGCTCCTAATTGAATTTAGTTTAATTGTGTGATTATTATTTACATTAAATTAATTGATTGCTTTTTTCTCCTTATTGCGTGTGGCATAATATGAAAAAAATAAAATCAATTCCAACCTAAGAATATTAAAAAAACTAAACCTTAAAACTTTTTCACTACCAAAAAATCATTTTGTAACAATTTTAAGCAAAATAAAAAATTTCGTTCAAATGATCATCAATTTGTTCAGTAATTGACCTACAATGACATTCTTTTAGACTTCAAATTTAACATCACACAAATTTTCTAACTAAAAAGAGTTGCTCCTAGAACTTGTTTCAAAGTTTTTAAGTTTAGAAAAAAAGTAATGAACTTTAAACAAAATACCTTTTTCAATAAGATCTAAAATGAATAAATAGTTTAGCATAATATGCAATAAAACTTTCATTTAAACAAATCATGAAATGCATTTCCGAATCAACCAATAATTTCTAATTTTGAAAATATATTTGATCTTTATGTACAAAACCATAAAAACGATTAATAAATTTTACAACGCTAAAATTATGCAATGCAATAGAAACCATAAATTGATATATTTTTTAACAAAAAAAACTTTTTATTTCAACATAACAAAATTTATTCATATATTTATAAAATTGCTTTAACAAACATCAATAAATAAATGAATGTTCTTTTTAAGATTTGGGGAAATATGATATGGCAGGCCATTTATCTCTTTCCGTTTACTCTCTTACACAAACCACAAATTAACCCGACGTATCGATATCAGATACATGAAAATTTTCCCTTTTTAAACGAATCCTCCCACTCGCTTAAAAAACAATATCAAGCCGTCCTTTATAAAAACTTAAATCCATGCTTTCATATACATAAAGGAGCTTTGGTTGCAATATTATTACACTAAAAAAGAAGTCTTCCTTCTGACAATATGACAGAGCACAGGTCAAAATCAGCAGTATTACACACCACAGATCGCATCAAACCCTAAACAAACAAACAATATGACACAGCGCAGATTTTCGGCAAAGAAACGGAAAGAATATTAGGCATGCGCATAAAAAGGACAGAGACGGAATAAAATGCACAGATCAGGTAAAAATAAAAGCTAAGGATTAACAAAATGGTTTCGCCCTGTAGAAGGCTGTAGGTGCATTTTTTCCCATTTCCTTTTATTAAAATGGTTAAATATATATTTGTAGATTTTTTTCGTAAAAATTCTTGCTTGGATTTGTAGATTCTTGTCTTTAATTTAGATATTAAATTTATAGGTAAAATTCATTTTTTTGGAGTTCTTGAGTGTAATGACAATGCTAGCAATTGATTGAGGCATTTTTTTTTTTAAATCTCTTTATTTTTGTTGAAAAGTTTATGAGATTTGTAACTTAGAGGGCTCCATGATGGTGCATCTTATTTTTGTTATTACTTTTACATATATTTATATCATGTTAGCACCTAAATTGACATGGTGTCTAATTTGATATGTCATAACTAGAAATTTGATTTACAATTTAATCATCCCACCATTATATTAGTAGTGTCATTTTTTTTATATGTACCATCAATTGTTGAATCACATTGAATAGTTTTATAACCATGTCCTATAAGTGTCTACATGTACCATCAATTGTTGAATCACACCACAATTGCTACAAGTGGTAAATGCATAGCAAGCCAACATACGACATGTAATAAAAAACACAAAATACATTGAAGGCACCTCGCCTTGCATTTATTTCTCCCACCAACGACCCCTCATCCTTCTCTTCATCCTTATTCTTTGTTCTCTACACCTTCCTTCTTCTACACACTTCTACCTATTGCTAGACATGATCTTATGTTGAACTTGGATATTTTTATACCTCTTGCAATATTGTAGACAACATCATATTATTGTGTTGGAAGAGAGTGTGCAAGTAACTCTAGCCTACAAAACAACTAGTCATGTGAGCCATTTGTGGGCAAGCAAATGACCTAGTATGGGTTTTGTAAGTATGGTATACAAAGGATGGGCTTGAAAGTGAGATGCCTAATGTATTGTAGACGATATGACATGTATAATATCTATTCTAGAGCAATTTTTTGGATTTCACTGTGTATATTTTTTGATTGATGTTTCAGATCACACTTAGTGATCCATCATCAAGAAGAGGAAAGTGTAGAAATGGATTGCATAAAAGGCCTTAAAAAGGAGGAGAATATGAGGGAAAAGGGGCAATACGAAATTAATAAAATATTTTACCATTAAGAAAATAAGATTAAAAAAGATAAGAGAGAATTTTTTTAGAAAAGGGAGGTGTGATTATTAATTAAATAATTATTTTAATATAATGCACAGACAATAATAATTGTAAAGCATAAAGAAGACTAAAAATATCCATTCAACAATGCATTGAAAAATAAACAGAAGTGAAAAACCAAAAAAAAAAGCAAGAATTAAATGAGAGCAAGCAATTATAGAAGAAAAAGATGAAACAAGAATAATATATTAAGGAAATAAAAATAAGAATGAGTGCAAATAATTATAAATGGAAATAAATAAAAGTATTCAAGTAAAAAATAAATAAGTAGACAAATAAAAGTACAAGAAAATAAATATAAATATGTTTATACTTAACATACATAAAATCGAAAGAACACAAGTAGAAACCAACAAACACATATAAACCTATATAGAGAAAATGAAACAAAAAGGATAAAAAGGAAAATAAATAAATATATAAAAAAGAGAGAGTAAATGCATATATATATGCATATTCTTATACATATACACGTACATAAACACAATTATGCAAAGAAACATAAGAAAAAACAAACATACAAATAAAAAATATACAAAAACCAAAACAATAGGCAAGCAAAACATGCACGCCAAAAAATATAAGAAAGGATGCTTTAAAAAGAGAAATGATAAAAAACAACTAGAGGAAAATGAAAGGAAAGGAGGAAACAAAAAGTAAAGGAACAAGAGAGTAGAGGGGTCGGATGAGAAAGAGAGGGAGATAGGAGAAGCACATCGAGGGAAGCAAGGGTAGGAATGGAAACATGGAAGGGGGTGGCAGGAGGGAGGGGGAAAAGATAAGAGATGGGTAAAAATATGGGGAACCTAGAGACAAGGATGACAAAAAGAGGGGAGGGGTAGGGTGTGAGAGAAAAGGAAGATGGGGAACCTAGAGACAAGGAAGAAAAAAAGAGGGGAGGGGGAGGTTGTGAGAGAAAAGGTTCCCAAAGAAGGAGGGAGAGAGGAGGAGGAAAAGAGAAAGAAGGGGGGGGGGGAGATAATGGGGGAGAGAGAAGAATTTAGAGAGGGGGGTTATGATGAAGGGAATTAAGAAGGGGTTGTCAAGATGGGCTTAAGTGCCAACCTTCATCTCAATTGAGATTGGTGGCATGGTGTTTGATGGTGATGGCCTCTTGGAGTTTTCTTTTGAAGTAATTTTATTCTCTGACCATCACTTGGGCGTTTTCAAGGAAAATGTGGTGCTTGGTGTAGTGGGAGTGCTCTGATAGGGCAGATTTGGAGGTCCAGTCATGTATTATATCAACACTATGTTCCTTGATTCTAGTGCTAATAGATCGACCAGTTTCACCAATATATGGGAGGCCACAAGAGCAATCAATTTTGTAGACTCCAGGTTGACGAAGCAGAGTTAAGGAGCCTTTGGCTGAAGGGATGAGCTTTTTGGTGGTGGAGATAGGCTTGGAGGCACATGAAATACCTTTTTTGCCAAGGATTTTTGAAATTTTATTGGTGAGGCCTTCAACATAAGGGAGGGTGGAAAACAAAGAGGGCTCAGGTATAATAGGTTTGGGTAATGGGATTGGCTAAGGTTTTGGCTAGTTTGAAGGCTCTGAGGATCTGGCTATCATGATAGCCTATAAGCTTAAAAACCTGGCAGAGGTGGGAAAGCTCTTGCTCAATGTGGTCCTTATCACATATGTGATAGGCTCATATTGCAAGGGTGTTAAGGACACTCACTTTATGGGTGGGATGGTGATGGGAGGAGGCCTGCAAGTAGAGGTCAGTGTGGGTGGATTTCCTAAACACACGACGAGCCAAGGAGCCATCCTCTTTTTTCATGATGAGGATGTCAAGAAAATGAAGTTGATTATTGGATTCAATCTCTTTGGTAAATTGGATGCAATCAACCAAGTTGTTTAAGTGGGAGTGAAAATAATCAAGTTGAACATGACCATGAGGCCAACACAAATTGGTATCATCCACATATCGTTTCCATCGAGGCTTAAGGGGGAAGGAATTAAGGGCTAAGTCCTCAAAATATTTCATGTAGAGGTTGGAAATGACAGGGGACAAGGGGGAACCCATGACAACTCCATATGTTTGTCCATAAACTATATTTTGGAAAGTAAAGAGCGTGGAACAGAGGCAAAGGTCAACAAGAGAAGCAATTCGTTTTGCGCTTGACCAACTCAATTGAGTCACTCAAAGGGACTTTGGTGAATAAAGATACTACATCAAAGCTTATGAGTATCTCATTATCTTCCAAATTTTTATCATGAATGAAATTGAGAAATGGTTTGAGTCCTTGATGAAGGAGTCAGAGTTTCCAATAAGGGGTGAGATCAACTTAGCAAGGTAAGAGGCTAAATTGTAGGTGGGGGAATGAGATGTATCAATAATAGGCTAGAGAGGTATGTCGGGTTTGTGAATTTTGGGGGCACCATAAATGCAAGAGGTAAAATCCTTGTGCGGGAGGACACTTCTTGGTGGGTTCATCAAATGGTGAAGCAGAGATGGCCATCTTAACTTTTTTCATGATCTTGGAGATAGGATTGGAGGATAAGGGTCTATAGCTTCCATTGTTAGAAAGGTGATCTAACATTTTGGTGACATAATCATGCTTGTCAAGGATGACAACAACATTACCTTTTTCAGCTTTAAGAATGACAATGTCTTCATTCCTAGCAAGTTTATTGAAAGCTAAAAACTCATCTTAAGGGTCTATAATATCTGCTTATTGTGCATGTTTATTACTTAATTTGAGGATTAAGATCTATACATAAATTATTATCTTATTATCATGCATGTTCAAATCTAGATCTTACCTTAAATACAAATATAAATAAAACCTAAAATCTAAATAATGAAACTATTTATATATATACCAAAAAAAGTTGGAAGTTGGATCTACTTTGTGTATCTTTGTAGCCAAGATATTTTGGTATTAGACTTCCACCTATATGTGGAGTATCATATATTCGTATAGGTGTAAATATTAACAGAAATACCTAATTTATATAAGAGGGAAATTAAATTAAATTGAGTACATGACATGTGCAACAATGGATGAAGATCTTTATAGGGGTAAAATTATATCTTAACTATTATATGATTTAAGTCAAACCCTTTGGGTGATTTTCCTTACTACTTGTTTTACCAATTAACTCTCTTGGATTCACTTTGAGTTTGCATATGTAATTGAACTTATTGAACTCTATTGGTTTGAGGGGACAACTTTTCTTATTTGTAGTTATTATTTTTCTTCATTTATTGTTTGAATTTGTGTTGGTAAGGCCCATTACCTAAATGTTAAAATATTACTCGTTAAGATACCGTAGTTTGAGATTCTACTATAGATAAATTATATAGCAATGGATACATAATAATAATTGGAGACCAAATGATCCTTGTTTCCTAGAGAATGCACACAATTACACAAGGAGTTATCTAGCCTTTCAAGTGGTAAAATCAAAAGTAGGTACTTCTACATATTCAACAAGTGGGTTTGCCTTATTACCTAGGTGGTAGTTGGTATAACAAAAATAGGGCTAGGTTATTATTACTTGACCCACTAGTAATTATTGCAAGTATTTTTCTTTCATCATACACTACCTAATCACAATGTATCCACAAGGTTGCTTTCTTTCTTATTATGAATGTCGGGCTCCTAAAGTT
The DNA here is from genome assembly GCA_007115665.2 of Sequoiadendron giganteum. Classification (NCBI taxonomy): domain Eukaryota; kingdom Viridiplantae; phylum Streptophyta; class Pinopsida; order Cupressales; family Cupressaceae; genus Sequoiadendron; species Sequoiadendron giganteum. Next base: position 145,841,273 of record CM021106.1, on the reverse strand, counting down.
TACATTAAAATGATTTGATCACTTAGGGTAGCACATTTTTTCAATTGAAAGTTTCTTCACAACTCTATTCTCCTTTTAATTTCATATTTCTCATTTATCTAGTACTTCTCTAATTAAAATATTCTACCAAGTTAAGCTTATTTTGTTAATGCATACTCAATTAATTGAGAGTCAAATCCACTTTGGAGATCTTCACGTGGTGGTACATTTGATCCAATTATATTTTGTTAGACTATTATGTTTAAAGCTTTCTTTAAGTTTTTTATTCATGAGTTATAGTCATAGTATCTATAATGGTTAAAAACTTGGTAAAGGTTCAAAAATATGTGAAATATTTTTTAGAAAAACACTTGAGAATCAAACATCCCGATACATGTAGAAATTCGACTTGTTTTTTTTAATTTATGGTTAATTATTGTTCAAGAGATATGGAAATGAGTGGTTCTTGATGTTTACCCATTCCATCCAAAAGATGAGCATTCTATTTGTTTGGTGGAAAAGAAACAAAAATATCTTGTTTCTTCCTTAATTTGGAGGTTTTTGGTTACTATGGTTATAGTTCATAAGATACCTAGGGTTAAGGTGATCAAATAAATCTAGTTCCCAAACAATATGAGTTGATTCCTCGCCTTTGAATTAGGTAATTTCACTCACTTTGGTTGTAGCGTTTGTTTAGAAGCTCTTTCATTTTCAACCAACTTATTCCATCCTCATCCAAATTTATTATCATGAAACTAAATTTGTTTTTAGATATGTCTTCTCATTATTCTATTGCCAACTTATGTGATATTGTTTTTAGGTTTTTCTTGGGCCTATTCATGCCCCTAAGCACTCTTCTTATAATAGGATAAAAAATATTATATTTTTCAATTTCAACAAATAGCTAATAAAATTAGTCTTCACACTCTTGACATCAAACTCCTCTCATTTTTAAGCTATGTTTGGAGTTTTTCTTTCTATTTTATTGATATGAACTCTATTTTAGATGTATGTCACAATTGTAATTTCCTTAACCTAGATTGCATTTGGTAAATCACTACAAGTTTGTGTGCATCTTGAACACTAGATCAATGCCTTATTCTTGCATTGTGCTAGACCATTTTTCTATTCTATTTAATATTGTGTGATTTAGATTTCAATGACATGTTCCTCTAGATGATTTGGAAATATATCAAACATATTATCATCCTTATCTCATCTAACCTTGTTGAGGGAGTTTCCTATTCCCTTTTTAGATAAAGGAAGAAACATTATGAGATATGCAAATAATTAATCATTTTTAGGAATGCAACCCATATTCTTCTAGATGTATGCAATTCTTGCCCATTATTGTAACTACCTTAGCATAAAATGCATTTGATAAATTGATTCAATTTTGCATCCATCTTTAACACTCAAGAAATATTATTTTAGGAATTATACTACACCATGTTTTGCTGTTTTGTCTAATATTTTATAATTTGAATTTAAATGGTATGTTCCTTTATAGGAAACACACTCCTTTGTTATCTTATCCAACCTTCCCTAGGGATTTCCCTGTTTGGTTTTTTAATAGAGTATGAACATTGTTAAGTATCTAGATTCTAGAGATTTTAACTACTTTTGAGAAATACAACCAATGTTATTATTGGATGCATATGGAATTCCTTGCACTAATATTTGAGCTATGTCTAGAGATTTTCTCTCTTGTTGTCATATGAACTCTATTATAGATGATATCACAACTACCTCGATTTATAAATTGTGAAAAGTTTACATGCTTCTTGAACACCCAACCAATGTCTTGTTCTTGCATTTTACTACACCATTTTATTGATTTTTCTAACATTTAGTGGTTTAATGACATGTTTTTCAAATGATCTATGAATTTATAGGACATATTCTTCTTCATTGTGCCATCTAACCTTCTTAAGAGAGTTCCATGTGTGGTTTCCAGTTGAAGTGAGAAACACTATAAATTATCTAGAGATTTTCATATATTTTAGGAATGTAACCAATATTCTCTTAAATGCATATTACCATAAATTCATAAAATTGAAAATATTATACACCACCATTTTTTATGGTCCATATGAACTAAATAGATCTGGACACTCATAACTTTGAGTTGTTTGGTATGAATTGCTTAATTATTTAGATTTTTTTCTCCTCGTTGTTTCAAATTTCTTATAAATGTAATTCTTACATGAACTTATGGTACCTGCACTTTTTAAAAACTTGCTACCAATTCTTGCACTCCCTATTAGCTATGATAACTTGCTTTACTTTTGAATCCCATTTACATAATAGTGGATAATAATATAATTTATTTCTCTTTCAATTTATTTTTTCTTTGAAACCTTGCATGGTCTACTTCTTATTGAAAGTAGCACAGTATTCTATAGAACTAGAACTACATTTAGTGAACCCTATTTACATAAAAATCTTGAATTACCCTCACAATTGTTTGAAAAATAGAATTTCAAATAATGGGTTCCTCAACATTATGTCAGTTTGCATTTGGAATCTTATTTTTTTGGAAATAAAGAAGAGTTCTTTTAAATTTAGGTATAAAACTAGTATTTTTTTTGTATGCACCATTCTTGAGTTGTAGCAATAGAGAGTATTTATCAATGATCCTTATTAACTACTAGCATTTCTAAGGAAAAACATTCTTGCTTGGGGGTGGGTTATTTTAAGTTTCAAAAAACTCCCTATATGAAGTCATATGCTAGGATTTTCCCAATTTCTAGATCAAACCTCACTACTTCCATCAAGAATGAAATGCATCCCCTTATAATCAGTAACCATTATCATGCTAAAGAAATTATCATTATTTCTTCAATAGCATATTAGAAAATTAGTCAATCTATCATTGGGTTTAATCATTTGATTGCATTGTGGAGTTTAAACAACATACACACATATAAGCATAACATGCTAAACATATAGAATAGAAATATAATTTATATATAACCTTATTAATATAAAATGTTAGGTAAGATTTATGTTGATGTATTACACTAGACATTTATAAATAGAAGAAGATTCTTGATTTATCTACAATAATTGTATAAGTTGAATTAGATACAAATTGTATATCTAAAAATTGGTTACATAATGGATGCAAGTAATTATGTTGGATATTCAATTATTTTATTTAACAATTGCAAAAGTATCTTCATAGAAACAAGTTCAACAATTATGGTATTTCATCTAATGAATGGATTTCTTCTCCACTTTGTTTTGAAATATTTAAAAAAAAAATCATTTCATATTTTTTGTTTAGAGTGCAAAAGTTCATTATTTTATAGCCTTAGTTATTAGGGCCTCCCAAATACTACATTCTTGTGGGTGTTGCATTTGGCAAGTCTTTGTATCTTTTTGAGCTTCAACTACCAATGATATGCCTCAATGAAAGATAATGCATACATCTCTTTGGAAGAAGAATGAGCATTGCCTACATGCAATATGAACCTCAAATTATTGGATAATTCAATCAATGATACACTCTACCCTATTGGTCTACACCATGTAAAATGGATTTGATTAATACACAAAAATCTGTATAACTTTTAAATTAATTAAGAATTTATACTCATTGCAAATACCTTTCAGCATACCCATCACACATTATGTGATTGCTAGGAACTTATTAAGTATAATGGTAATATTGGTAATTTCCTATGAATTTTTTAGATCTATTGTTGCTAGTGAGTTGTGAAATTTTTAACCTAGTTTCCTCCAAATAAAATAGTGGAGAAGATTTGATGGTGGTGCACTCTACCTTTAATGTTGTCTACTTAGAAATTGGTGCCATGTCAACACCTTAAAGTGACACAATAACTAGTTTAATTCATCATAAATAGAAATATTTTATTTATGACTTAATCACCCCATAATTATATTGTCATTATCAAATTTCTTACAAAATATTGATAAATATTTATTTTATAACCATGTCCTACAACTATAAGTGTTTACCATGAATTGTCGAATTATCACATTGGCTACAATTGGTAAATGCATAAGGAATATAATAAAATTCACAAATTATATTGAAGATGCCTTACCTTGTATTTATTCCCCCCATGATTATTCTTCTTCCTCTTTGTCATTATTTTTTTGTTCTTTGCACTCTCCTTCTACATGCTTCTACCTATCATTAGACATGTAATCTTATAATGTTTGGGCATTTTTATACCATCATAATGTTAAAAACAACATACGAATGTTGTGTTACGAAGACATAAATATGAAGAAAGAGCATGGGAATTTTGTGTTGGAAGATAGTTTGTATGTCATTTTGGCCTATGAAATAACTAGTTGGGAGTCATTTTTGGATAAATGAATGACCTAGTGTGGATTTGCAAGTATGGTATACAAAGGAAATGCTTGACAATGAGGAGAAAAATGTATAGTAGACAAAAGGAAATGCATGATATATATTTTCATTATTAGATTTATATATTAAGATCTATATAAAAATTATTATATTGCATTTCCAAATCTAGATCTTACCTTAAATACCACTATATTTTTTTTTTTTTGAAAAGACAATGAAATTGTGTGTGTGTAATCATTATTAAGTAGCAAACAAAAGTTGAAAGCTTTCAAATAGTAATGACCATTCAAGAAGAAAACACATCAAAGGTATGAAAAAGTAAGTTCAAACTATTGGAACATGAAGGTTGAGATGTAAGGATTCTAAGTGTGGCTAGAATAACCATTAGATTATGTATGTGCAATCAAGGAAGTCATTTGCAAATATATATATATATATATATATATATATATATATATATATATATATATATATATATAAAATTTTTTGGGAGAGGGCCCAATGGTAGTATACCATACCTTTACTATTGTCCATAAATAAATTGGTAACATGTCAACACCCTAAAATGACAGTGGTTATATGTCACAAAATGAAATATTTATTTTCTCTATTATCTGTCTTGTAGTGTTTCCAGATTCAAATAAAATAAGTTCAAATAAAATAAGTAATAAACATGTTTGGACTAGACCCAATAGATCAAACTAAGAAAAAATGTGATTAGGCCAACTTCATCTAGTTGATATCCTTGTAATAACACTTATATATTAAATATTATTATTTTTATATATTATTCAATATTATTAGATTTGCAAAAAAATACATTTGTCTTGTTCAAGTTAACTTGCATTTTCTTAACACAAACACTTTGAATGGAAATTAGGTAATTCTTCCTAATTTAGTCATATACTTTTAAATATTTTAGTTAAACTTGTAATTTTTTATGTTATACAAATATTAAAATTAATGACATGTTTGATTTTTTATTTTGAAAGGTAGTTGTGGATGTTTGTTATCAATATGGTTGGTCAATAAACAAGTTTTGGATATGTAGGGATGGCGAGGTTATCTTTCAAGCTCACTAAGGCAATGATTCAATTTTTTTTTTTAATTTATGTTACTTATATATATTTTTTTGTTGATTATTTAATATTCATTGTATTTTTTGTTCAAGTGATGAACTTTTTTTTTTTTTGGCAATATATCTTCTTTGCACAAACAAGTCCCTATTCTTGAATTTTAAGATTTTAATATTCTTGTATTCTTGTAGTTTGATATGCATATTTTATGGTGGTGAATTTTCTTAGTTTAAGATCATGATATTTTTTTAATAATTTGGTTAAAACCAAGAATGGTGAACAATAATAGAGGCTATAACTTGAACATATCTTAAAACCATAATTAATATTGAATAAGCATAATTATAAAGTATGTCGATTACTAAATAAAGTGGCATACATCACTACCAATGCATCATCTGCAATTTATCTTCCTTTTTAACATAGAAAATTACATACATGCCTTCCAAAAATGTAACCAATACATGAATTTCTACTTTCTTAACACTCAATTTCCTAATAAAATTTGAAACTATAAGCTGAATCTTAAATTAATCTATTCTAACTTACTCAATCCATGGGAGAAAGGAGAATCCTAATGAAAGAATGGAGTTTGGCGTTTTTCTAGTACTTGGTGTGGTTTTACTACACATATGCTCCTCCAATGTTGTAGTAGGAGAAGTTGGACTACTACTAGAATGCCCTTGGGTAATGTATTTGTGGTAGAATATTGAAGATAGTGAGTACTCAACATCTCACTAGATAGAGCATGTTGTTTGGGAAAAGGATTCAGTGGTTTATTTAAATGTCTTTCTCTCCAATTCCCTCTTTTCCCTTTCAATGTATTTTAATTTTTTATCTTGTTCTCATTGTATCCTAGTTCCTCCTTTTCCCATTCCTTATCTCTCCTTTGTTGAAATTTGCGTTGCTCATTTTCTTGGCATTATAATATTTATTCCAATTTTACTTTGTCCTTCATTTCTTTGGTGGCAATTATTATTGTCTCTCTCTCATTAATTTGTTCTTTTTTCTTTGTTTTAGCTACTCAATTTGTTTCTCTCTTTATTGTTACTCTTTCAATAGATTTCTATAATCATTTGTAATGATATGTTGAGATTGTTGACTTAGTTGATTTTTTTTGTCAACTTGAGTATTTGAGGTATCATTCACTAGATAAATAGGAATTTTTGGGAACTAGCTAACATTTGCTCTAGCCTCCCAATGGTTAGTTGGATTTTGATTCGATTTCATATTTCCTTTTTTTAAAATTATCTTCAAATCTTGACTTCCTCCCAATTCCATGACATTTTACCCTACTTTCGTATATCCACAATCAACACAATAGTATACCTATGGAGATCCATTCATTATTCTAAGTAAATATGGATATGAAATAGTTTGTTATTCACCAAAATTGAAAGGGATTCTAAGGCTTATATATCCCTCCACAAACCATGACAAATGGGTTTTTTTGATGGGAAAACTATGTCCCTCTTCTTGTTGATTATGTCCACTTGCTTTAAGGAAATCACTTCTCTTATTTTCAACAATATAGATTTTTGTTGTACCACAAAATTATTCACTTGCTTGGTCAAGTGATTCATGTGCAATTTCTTCCAGTCGAGGGTTAAATATTTTTGGCTACATGTTACCTATTTTGTGGCACATACAAACTTGAAAAAACTAAGAATGTACTTTACAACAAAAAAATCATCAAGTGTAGAAAATTAAAATGTATCACTGCAATGCATGTCCCTATGAGTGTATCCAAATTAAATGGTCATATTTATATCCTCTTTAATCCCAATTCTATATTTTCAATAATTACTACTTTGCTACCAAGTTGTCCATTTTACCCTATTAATGTGTACATTTAGACATTTAGTTGTCCATGTTGCTATATCACTCTTGAAATATGACATGGATGCTAAAATTACAATCACATCAAGTGGTTTTATTTTGTGAGATGTTTGGGATAACTATGTTAGCAATTCAATACCAAGTGAGCTTGCCTCATAAATTCTTATCAAGACAATATGATTTATATGACCATAAATGTTTTTTCATCCATTCATGGGCTTAAGAAACCATCCATACACATAGTTCACAATCACTAATGTATTTTTATTATTTATTTCCCTTAAACAAATAAAAACCTATAATTATTTATCAATATCACTAGCATGCTTAGAATTGTGATCCTTTATCTAGTTTTTGATACGATGTGTGGAACACTTCTACTACCTCTTTTGGCATGCACTCAGATGGCTCCATTTAACCAAGCTTGAATACCAATATCATCATAGTTACAAATCTTGCAAGACCCATAATGATCAACATCACACGATCTTGATAATGTATTGTAGGATGTAGCCACAATTATAGGCCACAATTTTAGTGCTTTATCTCTATCAATTCCCTTATCCATCCTCAAAGTGATATTAGGATTGTGATATTTCTATGAAGATTCAACTGTTTAGTTTTACGAATCAAACTCATTGACCCATTTTTCATGAGTAGTGGTTCACAAGAACCCATCATCAAGATTTACTTGGGAGTGGAAAATAACTCCTAATGATATTAGGATGTCAATTATTAAACCTTATCATAAAGATTTACTTAGGAGTGTCTCCTTGAATGGGTTTGGTGTTGTTTACAAAATTTGTGCAATATCTACCTTTAGAATAATTATTTTAATCCCATTTCTAGCTTTAGTCATCTCCTTGCACCATTCAACTATCTTTAAATCTTCATTTACATTAAAAACCTTGGGAGGATATTTTATTTTAGTGGATCTTAAGATATTCAACTAATTAGTCAACATGCTAGTAGGAAGTCCTCATTTTTTGTTGTAACCCTAGTTGAAAATTTATTATCCTCAACATCTTTAATGGTGCATTACACATCATCTCATTTCCATTCTCAATGTGGTGAAATATTCTTTAATATAATACTTTCTTTCACATGAATTACTATATCAACTAGCTATGTATTGGGAATATATTCAACATCTTCATCTTCTTGTAGTCTTAATTTTTTTATGTGGAAGGAGTATCATCCTTAATCTCTTTTCATTGTTTCTAGTTGTCATTTGAGCTTTTTTCTACATCTACAAATGTTAAAAATAACTAAATCTAGGTCACTTTAGGCATTGCATTAAATTCCAATTACAATACAAACATATATTGTAAGAATAATTTGTAAAAAAAAATTCAAACTAATGCATATATTATAAGTCACACCATATGTGTTGAAACATATGTCCACTTGAGTTAACCTCATCCCATTATATATAAATTTATTGCACAACTTAGCTCATCTTAATGGTACTGCACCCTAACTATAAAACACAAAGCTTGCAATTAAGATCGTCCCATTCTAGATATAAATTGATTATGTAGTTAAGCTTATAATGTTGTATGTATAAATTGGTGCAAGTGTAAATCTAATTCATAAATAATTTAATGAAGAAATAAAAATTCTATCAACGTGTAGATTACATTAAAAAATGATGAGAGAAGTAGAAAGGATTTACATATTATAGAAAATAGAAGTGTTGAACTAACAAATTGGATATAGAAATGGAAATATTAGAAATAAAGGAATGTGGCACCAAAGGATGAAGATCACTATTGTGATATGAAAATATCCATGAAATGTATTGTAGTCCTTTTCATTCATTTTCCTTCAAGTCTTACACTATTATCCAAAAAAGTTACAAAACTCAACTATTTTCTTAGATTTTGAACTCACCTACAAAAAAGGAACAAGGAAAACAAAGACAACAAACTAACAGATACCAAGATACACAAAAATGAATAAAAATAATCTAATCTATGTATTTTGAAATGAAAATATAAATGAAAAGGGAGAGAGAGAGGATGCAAGCCATCATGTGAGATGATCCTTGAGAAACATATTGTTAGGAAAAGAAAACTAGTTGGAATTGCATGGGATCTTGTGAAGAATGGTCAAGCCCCTACTTCAATATTTCAACCATCATGGGAAATCAAATAGAAAATATATTGAAGATAGTGTATATTAGTCCTATGTGCATCTATGACTAAGAACGATGATTATGAAGTACAAATCTATAAGTATTAATCTCTAATATATGGGGAGGTGCACCCTAGTGTGTATGATATTGAATAAAATTTGGTGATGGTCACCAATATATTTTCCTATAGAAATGTAGAAGAAAATATGATAATATATTTTGGAAATATAATTCAATCAAGAATAGAACTTATCAAATAATACTATGGAAAATTTGAAGGGTTAGATTCAAACGTTGAGGTTATTTTTCAAATAGACAAGCATTATAGTAGGTGACAGTAGGTATCTATGTTGGAAACCAATGTTTAAGTTTTAGAAACTTGTGGGATGCTAGTGCATTTCATGAATTCTTGCACATCATGCTAGTATCCTAGATAAATTGCTCAAAAAATTTATATGTTCTCGGATCTACAAAAGGAATTGAAATCTAATCAAATAAATTTGGTAATCTAGTGAAGGAAAAGGCTAAGGTTGAGGCTAAATCGATCCCTAATTATGCCACGGGAATGGACACTAAATTAACCTCAAAAAATAACATGAAATTAAAGGGTTATATAATTTTCCATGTTACATTTTGACCCCACTTTCTTGAGTTGGTGACACTAGGTGATAAGCTACGTTAAGGTACAAAAATGAAATATTGAAAGTAAATATCACCTTAAAGGATACAAAAAAGGATATTGTGGAGGATATAGAGAGATCTTCAAGCAAGGGAATCATGCCCCCACATCGAGAAAATATAAAATAAATATGCTAAATAATAAAAACCTACAAGGCAATGATATTAAAGAACATAAAAATTCAAAACCATTGTGTCAAAATATCACAAACATATATATGAAAGCATGAAATACATAAAAATTGTAATACATATATGTCAAAAATACATAGATTTGCATCAAAAATGTTATAAAGAAAAACACTATACATAAAAAACACTTGCACAAAGGAAAAATGTACATAACAAACAAAACAAAAAAATTGGGTAAACATGAAAGAGATATAGATGTAGAAGTTATCTTGATACTCTACATCATCCTAAAAATGTAATAAAAGAAAGAGAGATGAAAAATACATGAATTTGTATATGATGATCAAATTGATCTCTTTAAAGAGAGAATAAATGAATGCATAAAAAGAGAAAGGGAAGTATTCAATACAAAACATAATACATGGCTCAAGCTCTAGCTTTATGTATCACTAGGGGTCATGAAAAGAGAATGAAGAGACAAGTTTTTAATAAGAATGGCATGACACAAGGCCTAACTTACTCTATAACTAGGGGTCATGAAAAAAGAATGAAGAGATTATTTTTTTAATAAGAATGGCATGACACAAGGCCTAACTTACTCTATCACTAGGAGTCGTGAGAATTAGTTGTTAATATGAATCATTTGAAGTAGCATGCTTTGTTGCTAGGTGATCAATGTAGAAGGTATAAAACGTAGGTCATATGAAGTGTATATGATATCATACTTTATTGATAGGTGGCTCATATGCTACTAAAATTGTAGGGAGAATACCAACAATGTGTGTTTACATATGTATAAATGCACATTTGATTAGAAAATATGGCCCCCTTCAAATATTTGCATGCATTATATGCAACTATTTGACTTGGTAATGTTAAGGGTAAGAAAGAAGATAGGGGAAACCTAGGGAATATGCATGCCCCATAATAAAGTGTCCATGACCCCCATAAAGGTGAAGACAACAATGATGAAGTTTGTAATATTACCCAAGGGAAGGGAATATGGTTGCACTTGAAATTATGTCACCGTGAATATCAATGAAATGAAATAAATCTATATGTGTTACATAATAGGTACTAGCACATCAAAGTGATAGTAGAATCAATCAATGATAAAGGTGAAGTAATTGGATGACAACCAATTCCATCTTATAGGGAGAATTAAGAAGATAGTTCTCCAAAGGTAGAGATGTAGTATGAGTGAATATAGAATTTATAGGAGGGAGGTTAACAATAGAATAAAATAACTTCCCATCATAAAAAAGGATAAGTGTATTAGTGATGGTAAGAATAGAGGAAATGGAGGGTATACAATGTAAGGAAAGCAGAGGTGCGAAAACACTTTCCTAATGCTAATTCTAAGAAGAGAATGTAGACATATGGTTCAATTTTGAATTACAATTCATTAGAGATGCACATAAAGGAATAATAGATAAGAACAAATTAACACAAACACATAATGAACAATATATTTAATGTGGGAAAACACTTATGGGAGAAAAATCCACCACACCAAGCAAAAACACTTTGTATTATAGTGAATAAATTCCACATACAAAGTTATAATTTTTTGCTCTCAGATGTCTATTCACACTCTCAATATAGGAAACATTACATTTCCCTAATCAACCTTGTTCTCTCATCGAACACACTCACCCATCGATCACAGTTTCTATTGCAAAATTACATTCCAGTATTTTCTAGAGAGAACACCAATCGTTCTACATCCCAAGCCATCTTGTAAACCAATCATCACACAACAGTTACCAAATAGGGCCATCGATGAGATAACCTCCAACCTCTCGCCAATCTACTCGAGTCACATCGATACATATTGTTCACAAAATACTATTGAGAAGATACACCATGTTGATGAGAGATCTCAACATCTCTTACTGATCCACTAAGGTCTCATCGATATTGGCTTTACCAAGTATCGACATATCGGTGAGATAATGATTTGTCACTCACCGATATAAGGACATCATACTGATGAAGTTCACACCTGTCGATGTGGTCCCTATTGCCCAGTCAACATTCCTCGAACCACCTATCGCTATCCACCTAATAGCTTGGGTCCCACCACAAATCATCGATGTGACAACCTTAGTCGAAGAGAGTTTCCCCAAAATCTCACCGAACACCCCAAGTCTCACTGACAAGAATGGACAAGACTTCTTCAGGAATGTCTAAGAGACTTTTGTCAAAGTCACACTGATCAGCCAAAGTCACATTGACAAGACCGGTCAAGACTTCTTCTAGATGTCGATGAGACATTTCACAATGTCTTAGAAACATTGCAACCTCCTACTGATGAAGTGTGATCAGTCCATCAGGGATTTCACTAACTTCACAACTCGTGACTCATAGGTTTCAAGGTTTCAACTTTTTTCGATCTAGCGATCGGTTTATCGAAAGTTTCAAGAATTATAAAACCCGTGACATGTAGTTTCGAAGTATGGATTTTCAGTGATCTCGCAACATACAGGCCAACAAAGGAAAAACATGCCAAGTTTGAAATTTCCAAGTCAACAAGTTGAGGCACATTTTCCAACATGCTCCCACTTGACGAAGACTTATTGGCTTCTTCAAAACTTGAATGTTACTAAAGGTCATAGGCCCCAAGGCCCATCGAACTGGCACACCACCTATACTTGTTTGTGCTCATTGGTTTCGTTAACGCATCTACAACATTTTCTAGAGTATCCGACTTCTCAAGACTGACCTTTCCATCCTCGACCATATCCCATACAAAATGATACTGCACATCAATATGTTTCGTCCTGGCATGGAAAGTTGGATTTTTTGCCAAACAAATAGCATTATGATTGTCATAGAAAATGGAAATTTTCCCTACATTGAACCCAATATCAAAACACAAACGTCTAAGCCAAATGGATTCTTTATAGGCATGTGTTGCTGCCATATATTCTACTTTTGTAGTAGATAAAGTGACTACAACCTGTCGCTTGCTCATCCAACTAAGTGCTCCACCATTTAACATGAAGATGTACCCACTGGTGGATCTTCTACTGTCAATATCCCTTGCCCAATAAGAATCCACATAACCTCGAATGTTGATGGATCTCTGTGATCAAACTGAGTTACCATGATAGCATAAAGCATACTGAGAAGTACCTTTTAAATATCTAAAAACTCTTTTCACAACATCCTAGTGTGGTCTACCTGGATTTTCCATAAACTGGCTAAGAACTCCCACTGCTTGGGCAATGTATAGCCTTGTATAGACCATTGCATACATTAAATTTCCAATTTCACTTGCATAAGACACTTTGGTCATGTTCTCCATCTTGGTAGGAGATTTTGGACAATCCTCAATAGTTAGCTTTGTACCCTGCAACACTAGACCAACTAGCTACTTGCAATCAATCATGCCAAATCTCTCTAGGATAGTATTGATATACTTACTCTGGCTGAGCCAAAGCTTTCTACTTCCTTTATCCCTTTTTATTTTCATCCCTAGAATATACGCTATTGCACCAAGATCTTTCATTTCAAACTTTACAAAAAACTATGATTTTAGATCAGAAATCATAGTCTTACTATTTCCTATGAACAACATGTCATCAACATATAGGGAAATAATAAGAACTCAATCATTTTTAGTTTTGAAGTACACACAATGATCAAATTTTGATCTTACAAATCCCAATGACAACACAAACGTGTGAAACTTCCAGTACCAAATTCCAGGCGATTGTTTTAAACCATACAGAGATTTCTTTAACTTGCAAACCAGATTTTCTTTACCTTTTTCTACAAAGTGCTCCGGTTGGAACATATAAATTTCTTCTTCAAGATCACCATGAAGAAACGATGTCTTCACATCCATCTATTCAATCTCTAAGTCATATGTTGCTGCAAATGACAAAATAAATCTGATAGATGTCAGCTTAGCTATAGGGGAATTTTTTTTACCATAATCAATTCCCTCTACCTAGGAATATCCTTTCACAACCAACCTAGCTTTATACTTTAAAAAACTGCCATCCAAACCAATTTTCTTCTTGAATACCCGCTTACAGCCAATAGGCTTTCAACCTTTAGGCAAGGGTACCAAATCCTAGGTTGCATTCTTCTCTTATGATGCCATTTCCTCTTTCATGGCTTCCAACCAAGAATTCAAATTAGACATTTCAATTACCTCTTTCACAATCCTAGGCTCATCAGTGTTTGTAATGAAATCATAGGCACAATTTGCATCCAACATGGAAAAATCATACCTTTCAGGTTGTCACTTTTTGCGTGTAGACCTCCTCATAGGTTGAGGCTAAGGTTGTAGTTCTTCTTTAGAAATATTAGAGCTTCTTGAGCTCTCCTTAGTTTCAGATACACTTCGTAGTTCCTCTTTTTTTGGAGTTCAAGGAATTTCAACTACTTTTTCTTTCTTTTATTCTTCCATCTCTGACTGCAAATCCACTGAATACGGTTTCAGCTCTCGGAAGATTACACTTCTGTTGTATACAACCTTTTCAGTCATAGGATTCCAAAGCTTGTATCCTTTCACACCAATGTCGTAGCCAATGTAGATACATTTTACAACTTTATTTTCCAACTTAGATCTTTTCTCATTCGGCAAATAAGAATATGCCTCATAGCCAAAGACTCTCACATGTCTTATAGAGGGATTTTTACCAGACCAAGCTTCCATAAGTGTTTTTCCAACAAGTGTCAAAGAGGGAGATTGATTTATTAAATAACATGATGTAGCCACAACCTCAACCCAAAACTTCTACTTCAAACTAGCATTGCTCAACATGCCTTTCACCTTTTCCATCAATGTCTTGTTCAACCTTTTAGCAACTCCATTTTGTTGCAGAGTGTAAGGTGTCATTTTATGACTTTTATTCCATGGTCTTTGCAATACCTTTCAAAATCTATAGAACAAAACTCACCGCCATTATCTGTCCTCAAGCATTTAATTTTTCTACCAGCCTGATTTTCTACCAAGTTTTTAAACTCTTTAAACTGATTGAACACTTCTAATTTACTTTTTTTAAAGTACACAAATGCCCTTCTCGAATAATCATCAATAAAACAAACATAATATCTTGATTTCGATAATGAAGGAACATTTACTGGACCAAAAACATTAGAGTGAATATAATCCAAAACACCAGAAGATTTATGAGGACTAGAATAAAATTAAACACGATGTTGTTTTCCATACATACAATGTTTGCAAAAATCAAACTCAAGGTTATAGTCATCAAGCCCTTCAATTAGGTTTTTATTTTTCAAAAATTTCAAGCCTTTCTCACCAATGAGGTTGAGCCTTCGATGCCAGAGCATGGTCTTTTCTGCAGGAAGTTTCACCTCCAAAGAATTCACCCCTAGAGGAACTTTAGTCTCCTTCTCTACTTGAGCAACCTTGATTGAATTTTCAGAGACACTGTTGCATTGAACAACATGTACGTCCAACTTGTACAGAGTACCAATTCTATCACCCCTTGCTAGCACCATCGATCCTCTAGTCATCTTACAACAACCATCCAAGAATTAAAGTTGCACTCCAACAACATTCAGCTTGCTTACAAAAAGTAAAATTTGAGCTAGACCTGGTATATGCATTACGCCATCAATTCCTTTTATTCTTCCGTCAAGAAATTAAATTCTGAGTCTTCCATGGCCAAAAACTTCTAAAGATGAGTCACTTGCTAGATACACCTTTCCACCATCATGCTTTTCGTATTTCATAAACCAATCTATGTGAGATATCATGTGAAAAGATGCACCTAAGTCAATTAGCCAGACATCATTTGATGCCTGAGTTTCCAAGGTTGCAATGAAGGAATCCACATCGCTCTGAGAAGAATCATTATCTGAAGAATTAATTTTCTTCTTCTTTTTCTCCTCTTTGCAATCCTTACGGACATGACCAGGCTGCCCACAATTCCAAAATTTCACCTTGGACTTCTTGCCAGGAGACTTTGATTTTCCTTTGGGTTTTGATCTTGACTTCTTGTCTTTCTACTTTGATTTGCCTCGAACAACAAGAGCCTCCTTTGCCATCTCAAAAGATTTCCTTCACATCTCTTTTGATAGCAATAAAGAAACCACATCTTCCATCTTGAAAGTGATTGTAGTACTCCCAATAGCCATCACTAAATGATCCCATGAGTCGAGAAAAAAACAAAAAAAAGAATACAACGATCCTCATCATCTATTTTCACACCTATAGATGTTAACTAAGCAATGAGCATATTAAACATATTCAAATGATCAGGCACAGCCACCCCTTCCTCCATTTTCAAAGAGAACAACTTCTTCCTTAAGAATAGCTTATTCACCAAGGATTTACCCTAATAAATTTCACCAAGTTTCTTCCACAAAGAAGATGCAGACTTCTCTTCATGAACATTTAGGAGAATAGAGTCTGCTAGACAGAGTCTTATCAACCCTTTAGCTTTTCAATTTGCAAGGTCCCATTCTTCTTGCTTCATGCGTGAAGGTTTAGTTCTGGACATAATAATCCAAAGATCTCTATCCACCAAAAGGTCTTCTATTTTGAGTTTCCACAACTCAAAATTGCCACCATTGAATTTTTCAATTTCTATCTTCCCTGATGTGCTTATCGACTTAATCTACAATCGAGATTACCAGTTTCCTCTACAAGACTCCCACTTTTGAACTGGGACAAAAAACCCATCCAACCCACAAGGATAACACAATTGGCTAGGCTCTGATACCACTTGTAAGGAAAGTAGAGGTATAGAAACACTTTCCTAATGCTAATTCAAAAATAGAATGCAGACATATGGTTCAATTTTGAATTACAGTTCATTAGAGATGCAAATAAAGGAATAATAGATAAGAAAAAATTAACACAAACACATAATGGACACTAGATTTAATGTGGGAAAACTCTTAAGGGAGAAAAACCCACCACACGAAGCAAAAACACTTTGTATTACAGTGAAAAAAGTCCACATACAGAGTTACAGTTTGTTTCTCTCATATGTCTATTCACACTCTCAATATAGGAAACATTACATTTCCCTAATCAACCTTGTTCTCTCATTGAACACACTCACCCCTCGATCACAATTTCTATTGCAAAATTATATTCTAGCATTTTCCAGAGAGAACACCAATCGTTCTATATCCCAAGCCATCCCATAAACCAACTGTCACACAACAGTTACCAAATCGAGCCATCGATGAAACAACCTCCAATCTCCGCCAATCTACTTGAGTCACATCAATACATATTGCTCACAAAATACTATTGAGAAAATACACCATGTCAATGAGAGATCTCAACATCTCTTACCGATCCATCGAGGTCTCATCGATATCAGCTTTACCAAGTATCAACATATCAGTGAGACAATGAGTTGTCACTCACCAATATAAGGACGTCATACTGATGAAGTTCACACCTGTCGATGTGGTATCTACTACCCAGTCAACATGCCTTGAATCACCTATTGATATCCACTTGACGGCCTGGGTCCCACCACAGATCATTGGCATGGCAACCTTAGTTGAAGAGAGTTTCCCCAAAATCTCACCAAACACCCTAAGTCTCACCGATGAGAATGGACAAGACTTCTTCAGGAATGTCTAAGAAACTTTTTGTCAAAGTCACACTGATTAGCCAAAGTCACATCGACAAGACTGGTCAAGACTTCTTCCAGATGTCGATGAGAGATTTCACAATGTCTCGGTGACAGTGCAACCTCTTGCCCATAAAGTGTGATTGATCCATCAAGAATTTTAAAAACTTCACAACCCGCAACTCATAGGTTTCAAGGTTTCAAATTTTCGTGATCTAGCAATCGGTCTATCAGAAGTTTCAAGAATTCCAAAACCCACGACATGTAGTTTTGAAGTTCAAATTTTCAGTGATCCCACGACATACAGGCCAGCAAACGAAAAACATGTCAAGTTTGAAAGTTCCAAGCCAACAAGTTGCACATTTTCCAACATAAAAGAGTCCTCAAAAGTGGTATTTTTTTTTGTCTCATCTATCAATGGAGTAGTACCATCAATAGAAAATGAGAGAGGTATATCTCAAGAAAGAGTGATAGCACCGTCATCAAGAATACCTTGAATTTTACATTTTAGATCATGACAATAATTGGAGTGGCCAAATATCTTATGATGTGAATATTTAACAAGGGATGAGGGACATCCTTTACGGAGATATTTAAATTTGATGAATGGAAGAGTTATAAGCTTGGATTTAATGAGAATGAGTAAGGTATTCTTAGGAGGGTCAATAAGAGAGTTATAGGACCTAGGTTCAGGTTTGGATAGATAAGAAAAAGATTTAGTGGGTGGAGAAGATTCAAGAGGGGGATATATGGTTGGAAGGATAGGAAATGATTTATCATGTTTGAGGCGAGGATGGTCTATAAGGATAAATTCAACTTCAACATAAATAATTTAGTTAGAAAGAGAGAAAAAAAACTCAAAGAGCATAGCCTTTTCGATATATGGAAATAAGTTCTCACAAAAAAGAGGTAGAAGAAGGTCATCAAGGTAATGGAAACCCCATGAAACAAGAAATTAAAATAAAAAAGAAGTGAATCCTTAAACATTGTCATTAATATCTTATTTATATTGCACCATGTGCAAGAGATAATCTAGGTTCCATGTTATACTAAAAGTGAGATATGAAGGCATGAACAACAAAAAAAAATGAGTTTAAGGAACCAATACTTAAGGTGTAGAACTATTCTAAGGTAGTATCTCTCAATATGCTAGGATTTTTTTTTCCAAGACATAGCCATCACAAGTATGAGTCAAGAATTTGGTGGAGAAGTGTGTCAAATGGTGTACATAATGGATCACTATGGCCATTATGTTTGTCAAAACAAATAGACCCCATATCAAAAGGAGATAGGTATGCAGGGATCTCAGGAGACAAAGGAGAGCACAACCATTCCAATGTAAAAGGAGAAAAAAAAGGTAGCTCATAGGACATAGATGGTGATGCCTCTAGAAGATAAAATGATATTTGAGTGATAGTAGGCAAAGAAGGCAGAGAGATGTAATGATAAGGTTCTAGGTCTAGAATAGATGGCTTTGAAGTAGGAGGGGAAATAATAGATGAAAGATCATATGAATGTTGCTCAATATTAATTCAAGGGGTAATTTCAACCAATGTGACATTAAGGAAGTGATAAGTGGTGCTAGAACACTCAACGTTGTATATAGGAGGGAGTTCATCTTGTAGAAAAAGAGGAGGGGATAAATAATAAAATAGTCCATATTGCTAAGAGAAAGGATCGATAGAAACATGACCCTCATCTTCACTCAAAGAACAGTCATCAAAAATAGTAAAATAAATATTATCAATAAAAGTTTGAGAACCATGTGGTGAATGAGAATTGTCAATTATAAGAATAGGATCTTTACAAGTGATATTAGAAGAGAAAGAGGTATATACATCCTTTGGGATGTCCAAAGAGTTTTAATATGTAACCAAAGGAGGGAGAGAAATGGGAAGAGACATGGTACCATCGTGGATTATGGAAGATGCAGTAGAAATTTTTTTAATATGATGAGAAGAAGAATGATATAGTACCTTCCAATATCTTATGTTTCTTTTTAATCATATGTTCAACAACTTGATACAGACACATACTACTATGTCTTTAAAGCGGAATTTGACATAGTTGATTTGCCATCATATTAACTCTTAGAGGAAATATAATGTAGCTTATAGATCCAAGTAAATTTTAACGGTATGTAAATCAGAAATTTAGGAACATGAAAGAATACAAATAGAAGAAAGATAGAGAAAAGATAAGAAACACCAATATACGTGGGAAAAAACCTTTTAGGTAAAAAACTCCACACTCCAAAGCAACTAACCAATGCATTAATATGGAATAATAAACATGTTACATTACACTTGCAGTCTCAAAGCCTTTAATACGGAGATTTACATCTTGCTTCTTTGGAGGAAAACCAACATAACCATGTAATGAATAATTCACCTAAAATCCTCAACATAAAACATCCTTATTTATAGAGCCCAAAAAGATGCCTAGAATTATCACATGGCATCATCATATAGTCTACATGCATGCAAAACATAACTCTTGACATGAATTTTCCCACCACCCATGCAAAGGTCCCACTTGACATGCAAGACATTTGCATGCATGAAAATGAACCCACTTGACATGCAACCCACCTCTTTCACGAAAAGGGTCCCACCAATCATAGAAACTTCTATTTCCAACTCTTACACTATCATAATTTGTCATATGGCATGATCTTTCATAATCTCTACCATAATTAGTCATAAAATCTTACACCTTGATGCATGTCATATAATTAGCTTCACAGTGGGGTCAATAAGGTGGGACACCTATTTCCTCAAATTTTAGATGCAAGTCATCCTAGTTACTTTCCATGTAAGACAACACCTCACCATGCTAGGTCCCACAAAGTGCAAACATTGGATGAACATAAAATTACAAACATAGGCATAAAATAATTAATAAAATAAATCAGTGTTTGGAACTTGCAAAGGTTGAGACACCTTAATTCCCAACAATATTGTGGATATGTGGCAATTGATCATGCAAATATTGTACACTCGTAATGTATACTAATCATGCAATTTTTTTCGTTAACATGTCAAGGTTTTCCCATTGACAATTCAAATGAAAAATGACTTTGTAAAACCCTAATTCTAGAACCTTCCAAAAATCTTGTTATAAGTGGCTGAGATGTAAGTTGTGGTGTGTGTATTCATGAGATTGTAATATGTTTTTCACTGGATAATAAAATCATTGGGTGGCTGAGTTTTGGTGGATGTAGCCCATATTGGGTGAACCATGTTAAATTTTTGTGTTGATCTCTTTTGTTTTATTATTCTTTGTTATATTTGGGTTATTTAATCTGCATATAATTGTTAATGTTTATTGCTCTGGTCTACCTAAACCCTAACAAATATAATGAATTATCAACATTATTTATATCATACAATGTATCATGCTCATAGTTCATGTAGATAAATGTAGTGTACTCTTCTAGAATATATAAGGAAAGACATGTATAATATATATGAAGGGAGAAACAAAAGAAATACTATTAATGATCTCATCCATGGAATATATAAATGTATCTAAGCATTAGATGAAGGTTATATTATCCAAGACATACGTATAAGAATCAATGAAGTGAGAGAATAATTCATAATCCATTATGTGTGCAAGTAAACATTCCAAAGAGAAAGAGCTACAATAATCCATGAGAATATATGGAAAATAGAGAATCAGTTAAGGATGCAATGATGTAGGGCATCAAAATTCTTTGAATCTTTTTATTTGCCTCCACTGCCATCGCTCTGTAAGAGTCATTGAGATTTTAAATTTAATTTTGTTTGTTTTGGAACAGCTAAAATATCTACCTATGGCTCATTTAATGAAAAACAACAAAGGGAAGTAGATAAAAACAAGCTTGAGTGGGAATTTTTGAACGCATAAGGAGGTAGTTGGACATTTATGTCAGATTTTGAACAATGTAGTAGAGTTTAGGCAGGATTTTGGGAAGGAAACTTCTAGAGTTTGTGGTCTTGGAGAAAAAGAATAGAGTGGAAGGAATAAAGCAACAGACAAAAAAGGGGAGAACAAAACAACATAAAGAGACTGAAGGGAATATAAGAGAACAACAAAGAAAAAGCAACAAAGCACAACCCAAGAACATGTAGTAGACAAGAAGAAGAAAGAGGACATAAGACTTCCAAATTATTCCAGTAATTGTAAATGTGTAAAATGATTGTAAATATTTATATTTTTTGAGTTAATGAAATAGAATACTAATTATTCTCCTAATGGTTGTTGATTTCTGAAATTATGTATGAATATTGAACATGTTATGATTGGGTACTGTGTATTCAAGTACCTGTACCATATAAGTATGTTGTTCCTAACACATATTCCTACACATTTACAACAATATCTTGTGCCTATAGCTTAGGACTATTTGTTCTTATAGCTTGTTCTATGTTCCCTCAAACCCAAATTTGAATTGTAACAACTATTTTAGCCCTTGGAAAAGGTTGTGTGAGTTGCTTACAACAACACAAAATCCCTTCTCCACTTGTTAACTCATGTTTAGTTGGGTTCTTTTAGGTACCTATGAGGAGGTAGGTGCCATCAATGTGGTATCGAAGTACATATACAACTTTGGGAAGAAATATAGTGACTTGAGATTGGGGTTGAAGAAAGCCTTATGAGTGTAAGTGTGGGTGTGTCCCTACAACAAGGGATGTTGTAGCTAGGAGGAATTCAATAAAAAGAAAAAATAAGGAAAGGAGAACTAGAGCAGTAGGATGCCACCAAGGAGAAGGATGACATAGGTTGTAGATACAAAAGCAACACAAAGAATAGATGAGGTAATAGAGGCTCTAAGGGGAGTGCAAGCAAGAATGGATGTAATAGAAGGTGGAATGAGAAGAGGTAGGGTACATGAGGATACTAATAGTGAATATAATGAAGGAGTAGATATGGTAGGATAGGAAGGTGAAAATCCAGATGGAGATATAGATGCAGGAGAAAGAAGGATGATAAGATCTATTTCTAACATTGAGAAAGGGACAAGGGTGGAATTACTAAGCTTCTCAAGAAGTTTAGAATCAAATAAATTCATTGATTGGGTAATAAATATCGAGGAATACTTTGAGTATGATGAAGTGGAGTACCCTATAAGAGTGAAGGTTTCTCAAACAATATTGAAAGGTCATGCAACACTTTGGTGGAAAGAGGTGTAGGCTGAGAGAAGAAGAAATAATAAAGATAAGATCAATCAATGGGATCAAATGGTAAGCAAGATGAAGGTTAAATTTTCTATCTAATGATTATCAACTTGAAGTTCTCAAGAAACTATAGAATTTAAGGCAAAGAGAGTTAAGTGTGAAGTACTACATAGAGGAGTTTTACAAAATTTCCATAAGATCTAGCCATAATGAATTAGACCATGAAAAGGTGGCTAGATATGCTAATGGACTGAGGCTGAATATTCAAGATGAGCTAAGTATGGCAAGGTTGTGAATTGTAGAAGAAGCATATCAGTATGCTCTAAATGCAAAGGATAAATTGGAAAGAAAGAAAGGAACAATCAAAGGGAGAGGTGGATTTAGTAAAGGCAAAGGACAACAACATAAAAACTACAACCATGGTAAGGAGGCTAGCTCTTCAAAAATTCAAAAGGAGAGAGATGAGACAAGACCAAGACCATACCCTATGAGAGGAAGATGTGGATATGGAAGAGGCCAAGGCAGAGGCTTCCAAGGCACATGTTTCATGTGTGGAAAAATGAGCCATGGATTTTATGAATTCCCACATTGCAATCTAGAAAGATCCATAAGAATAGGGGCTACAAGTGCACAAATAGTCAAAAGGGATATTGATTCTACAAGGTTTGTTAGTCAATTGGATGAACCTGAGAGAGGAGAAGCACTTATCATTAAGATGATGCTATTGAAACCATCCAAAAGAGAATATGATCCTGTCCAAATAAAAAAATTGTTTAGGAAAATATGTAAGTCGTGTGGAAAATATTTTAAGGTCGTAATAGGTAGTGGCAACACTGATAATTTGATTTTAGTTGAAATGGTGGATAAGTTGGGGTTAAAAAAAATAACTCATCCCACCCCTTATAAGGTGTCATGGTTACAAAAAGGGCACTAAGTCTTGGTTGG
Organism: Sequoiadendron giganteum; assembly: GCA_007115665.2. NCBI lineage: Eukaryota > Viridiplantae > Streptophyta > Pinopsida > Cupressales > Cupressaceae > Sequoiadendron > Sequoiadendron giganteum. Next base: position 145,817,400 of record CM021106.1, on the reverse strand, counting down.
TCAACAATGCCTAGTGAATTTTCGAATAAGCACTTATGAAGATAAGTTGTGGTGTAATATCATGCCTATGGACATATGCCAATTACTCTTAGGGAGATTGTGGGGGTTTGATAGGAAGGTAATCCATGATGGAAGAGAAAACACTTACACTTTGGAGAAAAATGGAATAAAATATACTCTTACACCATTGGTAACTAAGGAAGAAGAGGGGGAAAGTGGTCTAAGAATCTTACTTGTGATAAGAAAATAATTTTTGAAAGAGATTAAGGGGGAAACTATGTTTTTGCAATAGTTCCCAAGGAGCTACAAGTAGACACAACAACTAATAGCAGTGACATGTCTTTAGAAGTAAAGGGGATGCTTGAATAATTTGAGGAAATTGTATCCAAGGAATTACCAGAAGGAATACCACTTGGGAGGAGCATTATTCATCATATTGATTTGATTCCAGGGGCGATTTTACCCAACAAGGCTGCTTATAGAATGACACCTACAGAAAATGAAGAGGTGAACAAACAAGTTCAACAACTATTAGAAATGAGACTTATTAGATAAAATATTATCCCATGCATATTACTAGTTGTGTTATCACCAAAAAAGGATGGTGAATGGAGAATGTGCACAAACTCGAGAGCCATCAACAAAATAACAATCGGGTATCATTTTCCTTTACCAAGAATGGATGATATCATGGATTTCTTAGGGAAGGCTAGGTGATTTTTAAAAAATGATTTAAAGAGTGGATATCACCAAATTAGGATAGAAGAGGTGATGAGTAGAAGACTGCTTTTAAGACCAAAGATGGATTATATGAGTGGTTAGTAATTCCCTTTGGATTAACAAATGCACCCAACATATTTATGTGACTGATGAATGAAGTGTTGAAACCATTTTTAGAAAATTTGTGATATGTTATCTTGATGACATTCTAATTTTTAATAGCGGCAAGGAAGAGGATTTGTTGCATATCAGAAAAGTCTTATAAAGGCTCAAGGAGGAAAGGTTATGGTGAATTTAAAAAAGTGCAACTTTATGAAGGATATTGGTTTATTTGGGATATATTATCTCACCACATGGGCTACAAATGAATCTAAAAAAGTTGTGTTATAATTGAATTGCCAACACCTAGGAGTGTGCATGAGGTTTGAAGTTTCCATGGTTTAGCTAGTTTCTATCATAGATTTATTTGAAATTTTAGTGGGATATTTGCACGCATAATTGAAACTATAAGGGGAGATAAAAGAAAGTTTATGTGGACAATAAAAGTAGATAAAAGTTTTGGGATTTTGAAGAAGGTCATCAAAGAACCAGTATTAGCATTACCCAATTTCATAAAAGCATTTCAAGTGGACTACGATGCAAGTGAGATAGCCATAGGAGCGGTTCTTAGTCAAGAGGGAAAGCCTATTGCATATTTTAGTGAAAAGCTTAATGATGCCAAGAAGAGGTATTTTGTTTATGATCAAGAATTTTATGCCATAGTGGAGGCTTTAAAGAAGTGGCATCATTATTTTCTTCCAAAGGAGTTTATTCTTTACATAGATCATCATGCTTTGCAATTTATTAATAGTCAAACCAAGCTTAACCAGTGACACATGAAGTGGGTAGAATTCCTAAAAGGATATAATTTTATTCTCAAGCATATAAGTGATGAACACTTTCAAAGAGTGAGAGGGGGGGTGAATCAATCTACACAAAAACTTAACCCCTTCCAAAACTTGAAACTTTTATCACAACTCAAACTCCTTTAGTAGATAAAGATAAAACTTCAAGTAGAGCAGTGGCATAGAAGAATATAGCAATTTGAATCTATAAAAACCTCATCAAACTTTACCAATGAAAGATATAGTAATAATCATAATTGCAACAAAGAAAAGGAAACTGAGAACACACACATGCGCAAGGAGAACACTAGATTTATGTGGAAAACCCAATAATGGAAAAACCACAGTGAGTGTTAACTCACAATATAGTCTCACTACCAAAAATACTTGCAGGAAGGCTCACTTACTTAAAGAAAGGTACAAAGGACTTGTTGAACTAAAGATAACATGACTTCAACAGCAAGATACAAGGACCTGATGATACTCACTGTCTCAAGGCAGGATACAATATGATTTGAGAGAATTACAAAGATTTTCCAACACAATACTTTGTTAATTGAGGCATTACAACATAACTAATCTTTCCTTTCACAAAATTTTAGCACTATCTCTACTAGATATTCAATACAATTCACACACACACACTTCTTCACACTTGTACACTTCTCCATCTTGTTGCATCTAAAATGATCTTGCATGTATATCCACTGTAACAGTTCAATTCTTTAATTTGGTTGGTCAGTAAGAGAATAAACAATGAGTTCAACTCGTTGGCCACCAAAAACATAATGTGGTCCTATTTTGAAGATAGAGAGGACCAAAAAAAATCTTACCACTTCCAATGTGATCCAAAAAAATTTACATGTAGGCATACATCAACCTAAGTCAGTATTGAGGAAACATGTGGATGAAACATTGAAGCACACAATCAATCAGCTCAGAGATATACTTTTAATTGAATTTGCTTGATGTGGACCCAAAAATGATAGGTTAGGACTCAAATCTATCCTAACACATCTTCTATTATTGATGCAGCCCCCCAAGCACACTGTCCAAGAAAAAGAGCAAGCCCTATTAGCCAAATATCCACAAATAACCCAGAAGGCCAACTCAAGGTATAATGTGGCACCAAGGTGGTTGATTAGAAATGTGTGGATCATATGGGGATGTACCTTGAACATCCAACAACGCCTTCATACATTTATTTCATACTATCATGCCATCTACAACAACTACAAAATAAATAGATATAGAATATTTTATCTAGGAAGAACAAAATACATAATCATTAGATGTAACAATAACATATCAGCTTGTGGACCACTTCGACACATGATATTAGAATTGAGATACTACAAAAAAATTGAGAGAACATTTACCAAGCCACAGGAGTAGAGACATCATTACAAATAAATGTGGAGCATTTCTCGGACCAGTCCAGATAACCAACAACACTGTCAACCTTTTGCAATTCATAGAACTCTCCTCAGCAACATAGGTGACTTGAAAAGAGAGGTGTGCAACATCCAAAAAATACTGACATTGAATACTAAATCACAAGACCAAATTATCAACAACAAAGGAATGCAAAGCATTCTCCCGGATGGACTTCAATGTAGCTTCCTAAACCATAAACACTTAAGGAACTTGCAGAGGCTAGAACTTCCTTTCAGCAACACATACTTCATTAAGAACATCACAATAGAGAATAATATATACTGTAAATCTTCATCAATATCTCTCCACTATTATTCATGCTTCTAATCCTCATCTTAACATATCATTATAAAATCAACTCTATTGATAGTAATAATGCATTATATGAATAACAACAATACTTCTTTGATAAGGCATGGCATCCAACCATGAACTTTATCACTTCTTCTCTGATAAGGCATGACATACAACCATGAACTCTATCACCAATGTTAGCCAAAACTAGATATAACAAGGAAAACTAATGCCAAGGACTAACAACTTACTACTCAAGTGCTGACATCAATGACAACCAACAATTAGTGTTGACATCCATGATAACTGCCAACAATCTTATTAGTGTTGACATCAATGACAACCATAAATGTTAACACCAATGACAACAACTGCCAATAATCTCCCTCTTTGGCATTTATGGCAACACACACTGTTCACTCTCCCCCTTTGACATCAAGGACAAAGGGCCATATATGTCTGTATAAAGAAATAACACCTATTTTGACTTCAAAGACAAAGGGTAGAAAGATCTCTAATTGAGCTAGCAACACATTCTCCCCCTTTGACCAACAAAAAATATTCATTCAAACAAATTGCATAACTTATTTAGGACTCCCCCTTTATACCAACTCCCCCTGAGAGGTAGTGCTCATTAATCCAAGGAAACATATATGTCATGAATTACTCCCCTAGATAGATGCACCATTAGTGCATCTAGTTAGAACAAGGAGGGGAAAAAACCCCTAACTTCTCCTAGAGATACTCAAAAGTATCCTTTGAAAGTTCCTTTTTGAAAATGTCTGAAATTTGGTCCTTGGTAGGAACATACTCCATTCTAACTTCATGTTTTGCAACCTTCTCTCTTAGAAAGATACCAGATTGAAATGTGTTTAATCCTTGAGTGCATTACTGGATTCTTGGAAATATTTATAGCACTTGTATTGTCACATAGTATAGGAATATTTTCATCATAAACCACCTTCACATCCTTCAAATTCTACTTCATCCAAAGCACTTGAGTGCATCAAGATGTTGCAGCAATATATTCTTCTTTTGTTGTGGACAAAGACACTGAATCCTACTTATTATTGAACCATGAGACCAATCTGTCTCCCAAAAAGAATGCACTTCCACTTGTACTCCTTCGATCATCGACACAACCTGCCCAATCAGCATCAGTATAGGCACTCAAAGATAAATTTTGATCCTTTTTATACTATAGGCCATAATCCGGAGTTCCCTTCAAGTATTTGAAGATTCTTTTCATAAATTTCTAATAATATTTCTTAGGATTGAATTAAAGTTTGGCAACCAAATATCAATCTTTGAAACATATTAGGACATGAAAGAATGTTCATAACTAAACTTGTATATATATTGGGACATGCAAACATGTTCATAATTAAAATTGTATATACATCAACCAACACAAGTACCAAACATGTATTATGCAAAGAAGATATTCATCCAAAACCATCCGCCTTTTGAAACTGTACTTGCGGACTCCCATAGCATAGTGCAATATATCCATAAGATTGTATGGACAAGACATTCTTTCTCAAGGAATGAAAAACATTCCAACAAGCCTTCATCTTCACTTCACTCTGCCAGAGCATGGGTAGAAATTTTGTCACTTGCATCTTTTACTTCAAGAGGTGTAAAGACTTGAGACTTTGGATATAACACCTTCACATCTTGACCAACCTATCTTCTAGTGTGCAAGACAAAACCCTTTCCTACGGAGAGAAGCAAACCATGATTTTTTCCAAACTATGAATGTCTTGGCAAACTTCTTTACCTTTCTGAACCTTATCTTTATGTGTGGTACATAAAAATGGAATGATATCAATTAGGACAATTGTACCAATCTCCACACATATTTTACTTCCACCAAAATTTTCAATAGAGGTACATTCATGCACAATAGATCTACACACCAACTATTTTAATCCAAATCTTCATTCGTGTTGAGGATTTCAAAACCTTTTCCTTTTTAGGGGGCTAAAATATTTTGCAAGTGAAATCTCCCCCTAAGATAATGTACTATCTCAGTTTGTCTTGGAATCTTGTACAAAGTGCACAAGTGTAGTATCATCCTTTTTCTCATGGTCTTCTTTCCAGACCTTTTCATTTCCCTTATTTTGTTGATCATGGGATTCAACCTTTTTTTGAACTGGTGGCATAGCAAATCCACTTCTGTAGTAGTTTTCTTTATGTCCCATATTATTGCATCTATAACACATAATTTTGTGATTTGGAATAGGGTTGTTCCTCATCCTCTTAGATGTGCACTTATCATCCTTGTGACCATAATTGTTGCAAGCATGGAAATATCCATGAAACAAGACAATATTGTTTCTTTGAGGTATTAAAGACCTTCTACCCATGTTATTATTCCTCCTTTATCTAACTCTACAATCAACAGCCTTATGCCCAAAAATATTGCAACAAAAATAACAATCTTGAAAGGGTTGATTGAACTTGGAAAGAACATGCTATTTTGTAGATGGAGGACTTCCTTTTTGCTTCCAGTTAGGATTAGATCCATTTTATTTCTTACCATTCTGAGTATTCTTTACATCTCTTAAGGCACTATTCTTGGAATCTTTAGTGTCGAATATTTCTTCTTTTGTTTCATTCTTTTCATTTGATTTGGACCTATTAGGTCTAGACTTCTCTCCTTTGACAATTTGTTCCTTTTCTCTTTTCAAAGCATTCCTTAGAGTGAAAATTTCCTCCTCAAGCTTTAAACATTCAAAAGTTTTGTCATTGAGTTTGACATTCAAACAATCTTCAATTCCCTTGCCTTCTTCAACCTTACTTTCAAGTTAGAGATAACACCTTCTGCCTCTTTTAATTTGATTTCACATACCTTGCCTTTTTATGCTTTTATTTTCAGTTTGTCAATATCTTCCTTGGACTTTGCAAGCAAGCTTTCATATTTCTGATTTTATCCCCTTGCTTCATTTAGGTCTTCCAAAGCAGACCAAAGTTTTCTTTCAAATTATATTACCAATCATTTGAATTGAAGTTGCAACCTTTAGGTTCCTTAGATTCCAGATTTGGATCAGAGGAAAACATGTCTTCATCACTCAAGGATCCAAACTCCTTACATTTATCAACATTATACTTTATATCAGTACTATTGAAATCCATAAAGAGAGTTTCATCATTTGAATAATTCTCATCTTTAGAGGAACCACTACTTTCTTTGGAATAGAGACTCTTTTAACCTTATCTCATTTATTTATATCAACTGATTCTTTATAAGGACATTTAGAAGCAAAATGACCTACTCTTCCACAATTGAAACATTTGAATGGTAACTTACCTTTGTATTTTCTAGTGCCTTTCTTCAATCTTCTCACAAAGTTTGATTCAACTTCATCAATTTGATCAGCAACTTCATCTTCAATATTTTTGTTAACTTTGAATGCAACTTATTTCTTTGGAACACCTTGACCAAACTCTCTTATCTCAAAGGTAGTAAGAGTACCAAAAATTTCATTAACCGAATACTTATCCAAAACATTTGATACTTCAATGGCATATACTTTGTGATTGTAAGATTTTGGAAGAGCTCTCAAAACCTTCTTTATGATTTCACTTTCTTTTACTTCTCCATCAAGTCTGGAGATGCTAGAGATAATTTCTTGAACTCAGAGCATATAACATGCAATGTCTTCATCTTCAATCATCTTTAGAGTCTCAAATATACTTTTAAAGATCTACATATTATCTTTCTTTACTTTAATGTCTCCTTCATAGACTCTACTAATCTTTTCCCAAACATCTTTGGTAGAACTACATTTCATCACCTTTAAAATTTCTGAATCAACCAACCCACACAAGATAGCATTCTTGGATTTGGATTTGCACTCATATAGTCTAATTTCAACTAGATTAGTAAGAGGAGTGGTAGTAGTAGTATAAACAATTTTGATAGATTTTCACAACCAAACCCAAGAGATTTTAGGTATCCTTCCATTCTCATTTTCCAGAAGGAGCAATTAGTCCCATCAAATCTAGGACCCTTGTATGAACCATCATGTGCCATGCCAAATCTTTGCCTCAATTTATTAAGCTTCTACAAAGGAAATTGGCTCTAATATCAATTGTTGAACACTTTCAAAGACTAAGAGGGGGGGTTAATCAGTCTACACAAAAACTTAACCCCTTCCAAAACTTGAGACTTTCAACACAAGTCAAACTTCTTTAGCAGATAAAGATAGAACTTAAAGTAGAGCAGTGACAGAGAAGAATATAGTAATTTGAATATATAATATCTTTAGCAAAATTTACTAATGAAAGATAGGACAATAATCATAACTGCAACAAAGAAAAGGAAACTGAGAACACACACATGCATAAGGAGAAAACCATATTTACATGGAAAACCTAATGAGGGAAAAACCATGATGAGAGTTAACTCACAATATAAGCTCACTGCCAAAAAGACTTGCAGGAAGGCTCACTACCTTAAAGAAAGATACAAAGGACTTTTTGAACTGAAGAAAACATGACTTCAGGAGAAAGATACAAGGACCTAATGAGACTCACTATCTCAGATTACGATACAATATGATTTAGAGAGAATTACAAAGATTTACCAACACAATTTCCTTTTATAAAATTTTAGCACTATCTTTGTTGGATATTCAATACATTCCGCACACACACTTCTTTGCACTTATACACTTCTCCATCTTGTTGCATCTGAAATGATCTTGTATTTATATCCACTACAACACTTCAATTCTTCAATTTGATCGGATAGGAAGAGAATAAACAATGAATTCAACTGGTTAGCCACCAAAGACATAATGTGGTCCTATCCTGAAGCTAGAGAGGACCAAAAACAATCTTAGCACTTCTTCCAATGTGATCCAAAGCAATTTACATGCAGACACACATCAACCTAAGTCGACATTAAGGAAATGTGTGGATGAAACATTGAAGCACATAATCAGTCGACTCAAAGACATAATTTCAATTGAATTTACTTGATACAGACCTAAACAGGATAGGTCAAGACCCAAATCTATCATAACACATCTTCCATTGCTGGCACAGCCCCCCAAGCACACAGTCGAAGCAAAGGAACATGGCCCTGTTGGCCAAATATCCATAAAAATAACCTAGAAGACCAACTCA
>CM021106.1:145753692-145808829 GCA_007115665.2 Sequoiadendron giganteum | reverse complement strand
TATAGGTAATACTCTATTTCAAATTGTTTATGGATATATCCCTAGGGGTATTTCACAATTAAGGGAGATTGCAAATATTGAGGGATATATGAGAAGTTTTGAAGGAGAAGAATTTGTTAAACACGTGCAAGATTTCCACCAAAAAGTAAGAGAAAAACTTAGTTGGAGCAACCAACAGTATAAAGAGAAATTTGATTTGAAGAGGAGAGAAAATAATTTTAAAAGTGGGTGATATGGTATTTGACGCGTCTACAAAAGGAAAATTTCTTAGTTGTGCCTATAACAAGCTCAAGTGGAAGAAGAAGATTGGACCATGCAAAGTTATCAAGAAAATTTCACCAATTTTTTATGTATTGGAGTTACCTATAGTTTTGGAAATCTCTCCAATTTTAAATTTTTCTGATTTGTATGCTTACTATGAGGGAGAGACATCACATTAGCAAGGAAAGGAGAAAAAATTGATTGAAAAATGGATGGAGCAGCTACCCAAGTGAGAATGAGAGGAATATGAATGTATTTTGGATTCTAGAGTGGTTAGAAAGATAAGGGAAAGGATTATAGTGAGTATTTAGTGAAATAGAAGGAAATACCAGTGAAGGATGCCACATGGTTAAGCCTATTAGAATTGGAATCATTCTCGTTAACAAAAGACAAAAGAGTTGTTGACCCACAACAACAATATCATTAACCTACAACAACACATAATTTTACTTTGTGAGCAAGGCTCACATAATTTTTCTAGCCCCGTAGTTTGATGCAAGGGCATAAAAAATATTTGAATCTTTTTATTTTCCTCCACTGCCATTGCCATGTAAGAGTCATTAAGATTTTAAATTTAATTTTGTTTTCTTTGGAACAACTCAAATATCTACCTATGGCTCATTTAATGAACCATAACAAAGGGAAGTAGAGAAAAACAAGCCTAAGCAGGAATTTTTGAATGCATAAGCAAGTAGTTGGACATTTATGATGGATTTTGAACATTGTAACATAATTTAGGTGAGATTTTGGGAAGGAAACTTTCAAATTTTGTGGTCCTAAAGAAAAAGAATAGAACGAAAGGAATATAACAACAAAGAAAGAAAAATGGGGAAAATATAAAAAAAGTAAGAGACAAAAGAGAATATAAGCAACAAAGGACAACAGAGGAACACGTAGTAGACATGAAAAAGAAAGAGGACATAAGACTTCCAAATTGTTCCAATAATTGTAAATGTGTAAAATGATTGTAAATGTATATTTTTTGAGTTAATGAAATAGAATACTAATTATTCTCATAAGGATATTGACTTCTGAAATTGTGTGTGAATATTGAGCATGTTATGACTGGGTATTGTGTATTCAAGGACTTGTAGCATATGAGTCTATTGTTCTTGACGGATCTTCTTACACATTTGTAGTAATATCTTTTGCTTGCAACTTAGGACTATTTATTCTTGTAGCTTGTTTTATGTTCCTTTAGACCCAAATTTGACTTGCAACAACTATTTTATCCCTTGGCAGAGGTTGTGTGAGTTGCTTACAACAAAAAAACCTCCCTTCTCCACTTGTTAGCTCCCATTTAGTTGGGTTTTTTAGGCACCTATGAGGAGGTGGGTGCCATCATGCAATAAACAATTTAGTTGAAGGTTGATGCATTTCTCCTTTAGGAAAAATATTTGAAGATTTTTTTGGGGGCTTTTAGAAGAAAAATGAATGAAAACAAGGCTTTTGTGTATTGAAATATTAGGTCCACCAAAATGTAATTAATAAATTAAACCATTTTTAAGTTATAGATTATATTAAATGAAATGATGAGAGAATTAGAAAGGATTTATAGATTATAGAAAATAGAAGTGCTAAAATGATAAATTAGATACAAAAGTGGAAATAACTGAAATACAAGAACTTAGCATTAAAGGATGGATCTTACTATCTAGGACACTATTGAGATGTTTAGAATCCATATAATGTGTCATATTCATTTTCATGCACTATCCTCTAAGTTTCACGGTGTCATCTAGAAAAATTATAAAACTCAATTGTTTCCTCAAATTTTGAACTTACTTACACAACAAGAAATAAGGACAACAAAGACAATGAGTTAAATGTATTCTAGAGATTTTTTTCTTCACATAAGGATGTTGGTGTCCCACTTTTGTCTTGGAATAGTTGTACAAGTTTTGACATCTTGGAAGGCATGTGAGAGCATATTGACCAATCTTCATGTGGGTTACTTAGGATAAACCATTATTGACATGTAACCATATATAAGAGGGAGGTTGCAGAAAAATCTTGACCAACCTTATGATAGAGTTGGACACTTGTCATGAAAATATAATGCATAGAAGAATACAAAAAATTTGGATTCCTAAGTTTGGGTAGTAAAAATTCTTGGTTATGAAACTATGAAAACATATAAGACATATTCTACTAATAGCCTAGAACATCTTAGACCAAGGTGGGCATTAGGATTTGAGTCCAACTAATTTGGGCACCATACCTACCTTGGTCTTATAGATTGTTTCCAAAACCATCCCATGGTTTCACTTTGTAATTATTCTATAAGTTAGAGCTTGGAATAAGAGGTTGAATAATTTATTTTGCAAGTTATAATAGTAAAAAAGTGTTGTCAGAATTGAGAGGGATAAGTGTATTGATGTAGGTCATCATTGAAAGGTTAATATAGCTTGGATTTCCTTGGGTGTGGATTTTTTTCTCACAAGGGTTTCTCCATGTATATCTTGTGTCATGGTTTATATCTCTTTTATGGTTATTTCCATTTTCATTTAATATATCATGGTTAACGAACTTAGATGCATGTTTTCAATATACTTTCATTGTTTAGTTGTACTATATTTTTTATGATATTTACTAGACATATTTGACTCGAAGAGAGATTTTTTATAAGATTTTAGGAATGTGATTTGTCCTATGCCTCATCCCTTGCTATATATAAGGGTTACCTCATTGTACATGATGTATCATATGCTCATAATCAACTTTAAATTCTATCATTCTTTGGAAAATATTATATAATAATTACTTCTCTCTTATGTGGAAGGTAATTGGTGTTCTATAGAATCCTAGGCCCTTGTGAGCCTCATGGTTTCTATTACATAATATTTGAGCTTAAAATTTACCACTCCCTTCTCATTTTCAGGATTTTTACCAATAATTTTCACACAATGCACCTTGCAGTAAAACATACCTTAGCATTTATTCTAGAAGGCCCAAATACCTATGGATTGATAGTAAACTTGATAGGGTTTGGAAAAGTTTTAGATTTAATATTTTTGAGGGTTTCACCAAAAATTATAATTGTATAAATATGTACATATTATTCATTCTAGTCATGCATTTTTTGCACAATAATAACACCTCTACAAGTTTTGTCAAACTATTTTATAGGTATATTCCTATATTTGCATTGGTGTGGCACCACCGAGGTATGTTTTACTAGTAAAATATGATTTGATCAGTTGGACAATACATTACATATGTCAACATTGTACATCCTATGTCACCTCTAGAGTATGGTGTTGTATCAAAAACTATATCAATATTCAATTTTTTAAATGGTTAAAGGCCCTAGTCACAACCATCTTATGGGGGATTACGCCTATCAATGACCATGCCACCATGAGTGGTCTGATGTTGTGCCTACCTATTCCTAGCATATGATGTTAGTGGGAGAATTGTATTTCGTATATGTTGAGATGTTATATGATCATGTTTTGATATTATCGTTTCATGTCCTAATTCTTTGTCTCCTCTGTGGCTATTTTATTGTTATGCTTGATGTAAATGTCACTGAAGTGTCTGTGTGATTTGATGCCAAGTCCCTTAAAAGGGGATGAATATATTTCATTTGGAGGTTTTCTTGGGATGTGTGCATGATGTGAGCTTGCTCGAGTGATTATTATTATGTTTTGTTTCATGAATATATGTATTAATATAGATGTTATAATTAAAAGATATCATGAAATGTATCATTTAAATGAAATAAAATTATGGATATGATGTTGTACATCATGGTTTATTTATGCAATGCTTTGACTATTTATATGTATGAAGTAGGTACACTTGGTGTGTGCATTGAATGGTTACAAGTACTTGGTATTTCTCCACTTGGCTCCACAAGTCTAAGTATACTCTGATGGTGGTTATATGGGAGATGTCACATTGGCCAGTTATTGTTTTGCCTTACCTGTCATACTCAATTTGAGTACAAGACCCTTGTTATTTTACCTATTTTGACCTGAATATCACCATTATTATGATTTTGGACACCGTAACCCTATTGTGGATGTGTTTGGTTGATGTTTTGTTAAATTTCCTTTTTCCATAATTTAATTCAATTAAATGCTTATATGGATTTAATAATGAAATTATAGGCGGAGTGATATTGGGAAATGAATCTAATTGAGTTTCAGGACTTGGGGGTTATTGGTGGGAGTTTCAAAATGGATAAATGGAAAAATGAGTTATATATTAATTTAATTTGATTTGAATCTTAATTTTCATTTTAAGTAATGTGAAATATGCCTTGTATATATATTTAAAACATAATTTAAAGATGGAATAATAAATTGGACTAAATTTTAATGTCTTATTTTGGATTGGGGAAATCAGGGACTAAATATGATTAATTAGAAAAGAAAATATATTATTTTATTGGGAAAAGAAAAAGGGTTAAAAAAAAAAAAAAAGGGTTTCTAATTTCATGGGGATGTTGAGAAATTGGGAAAATATTGAGAGAGAAAATCTATGTTTTGAGCAATTTGAAAATTGTTGATTGGGAGTACAACTCTTATTAGAATTTGATGAGGTCAAATCTGTTGGGATAGGAATTGAGAAGGGATTGTGCTTGCTTGATTTTGTGACTTCTTGTTTGGTGTGCTTGGTAAATTTCACATTTCAAATTTTGGAGTGCATTGAGGTATTTTCTTTGTTTTAAATTCATTTTTAGAAGAATGATTAGGGGAGTGTAGAATCCTCTCATCTCCTTTTATATTGCAATTTGATTGGTGTAGTGTAGAGCTTTATTTAAATTTTGGGAATTTTCAAAATGACGGGGTTACCATGCCCATTTTTTTGAGAAATGATGAAAATATCATTTTTTATAGATTTTTAAGGGTGTTGGGCTTATTTGCAACCAAAGGGTATTGTTAGAAATTTAATTCAAAAATTTAAAATTTTGATGAAAATCCATTGTGGATTTGGGAATTTCATGTTTTTATGCATTGGAAAATATTGTAAAATTTGAAAGTTTTGTATGAAAATGATTGAATTTTAATGTTTGGAAAAGATGGAACCTTGTGAAATGAGATGTTATACATTGTGGGAAAATGTCATTGAAATTGGAAAAATTGCATTTTGCATTGATTTTCATGCTACACTTGTTGGAGGGTGTGATGAATGTTTTGGAATGTGCTGAGGAAGTTGTACTTCATGAAATGTGATAATATGCATTATGGAATTTTTTTATTTAAATTGGATAAAATTAGAATTATGCATTGGTTTATGTGCCTCTACTTGAGTTCAACAATGTTTTAATTTTAAGACTTAGTCATTTTTGCTTTGTGATTACAAATGGTTTCCTCCATTGGTGAATGTGCCCAATGTGAGTGCTTATGTATGTCATGTTCATGCCAATTGATTTTGTGATATGGATTATCATGTGATGAGTAATTGCCTCTACTATCCTTGTGCAATATGTTTGATGAATGTTTACTCGCCGATTGGCATGAGTGTATACCCTCTCCCAGTGTGTCTTTTGTGAGTGTGTTTTGGCCATCTGACCATCTCCTAGCATGGTGGGAGTGAACCTTGTTGGTTTCATGTGGTAGGATTGAATAGAAACCATTGTTAGAGTTCAAAGGTTTGAGGACCGAATCAACATCAATATGCTCTTCACAATTATTTATTCCTTTGTAACTAGTTTAATTGAATGTAAGTTAATTGTTAAAGTACATTTGAGCCCTTTCATTATGTAATCATAATGTACTTTTAATGTAATTTGTAAGTGGACCTCTCTTGTGAGTTGGCTTGTAATCCATTTTTGAAAGTTAGTGTTTTTAGCCTAGTTTCATGTCTCGGTGTTGGTATTGAGCACGATAATAAACGTATAAAGATATAATTATGGCATGGAGGCTTAAAATAAACTAAAGAACATTTGATTTTGTGTTTAAAATTAACTTTGTAGTCAAATTTCATAGTTGGGCGGCCTGGTACTCCACTTAGGCGACCTCATCATAAGCTAAGTTAACCCAACCTCCCAAAAAACTAACACTAATAGGGCTGCTTGGTAGCAAGTGGGGTGGCCTAGTAGTATACTGGGGTTTCCTGGTATTATATTGGGGTGGCTTGGTGGTATACTGGGGCGACTTGGTTTTGTAAGCCAAAAAATGCATTTTTTTTAGCTAAGTGTGTTGGGGCGGCCTCATCCCCATAAAAAAATAGAATGTAAATCCTCTTTAACCATTAATAGATAGAGGTTTTCTAAGACTAATATCCTTGGTGGCTAATTTTTATGTCCTTTATTTTATCCGTGGTGATCATTTTCATCAACTAGGTCTTCAAAAACCTAGTCAAGTTTTCTCTCTTTTTGGTCTTGTTGGTGCCTCTTTGTTTCAAGACCTTAAGTGGGCAAACCATTTAAAAAAAAAAAATCATCATGTTACTAGGGGTCTAGTTATGTTTGGAACCTTTCCTTAAGATACTTCATTGAGGACTTGTGGGTTCTCTTGCATCGTTTTGCATGCACTCTTCTAAATTTGGTCGTTTGGCAAACCTAGGGTTAGGGAGATTGTGCACCTTGTCTTGTGAAGTCTTAGGAAGGTTGTAAACCTTCATGGTTGTTCTTGTTAGTATTCACAACATTCCTCATAGGCCTTGAGGTGTTGTTTTGTAGTATATTTACATTTGTGTGATCTCACATCTCAAGGGAAGTGTGTGGTTTGTCTAGAAGTGACCATCATCATTCTAGTTAGTAGAGAGTTTGTATCTCCTAGGACAACCTTTGGTGAAGGTTTGTCCTTGTTGTGTTTGGTTAAATTACTTTAGATTTGTATTGGAGGATGATGATCCCCTCATCCTATTCTAGATTCATGTTGTGAGAGAACACAATTGTGGGTTGTAATCGATCGTCAAGTTGGAGATGTTGTCTTTCTATTTGTTGTTCTTCAAGGTGGATTTATCCCATGAGTGATTAGTCTTCTATTGTTTCCACCTTGATTATTCAATGGTGAGGCCTTTTTTATCATCATCTTTTATGGGACACTTGTGTGCATGTTTTTTTGCAAGTGTGACATGTGATGTCGTATATTTGGTATTGTGGTTGTTGTGTTTTAGAAAAAAGTTGTTCGGTCAAGTTTTGCCTTGTGCTTTGGGTGGGGAATTACACGTGATCCATTACCTTTGTTGGGAATTGAAACCAATGCTCTAATAGACACACATCATGGATACCACTATTCTTGGGTATTCCTCTGAGTTACACTACCCCTACTAGCCAATACTACATCACTCATATAGGCTTCAACAACACAATAATGGAAAGGGTTTGTTTTTTAACTATAAGGGGGAAATTTTTTATAGGAAGAGTAACTTTCACTTAGAGTCTATTTTTCAACTTCTTCAGCATTGGAAAGGTACTTCTAATAACTTGTATCCACCCACTTGGTTATTTTAGGTTTTACAATATGTAGTTTTTATTTTAAATTAAAATTAGATTTTTCATGTTGGATTGTATTTTGGAAATATTGCATAAGTGGCCATTTTTCTTACTCGTGAGGGGATTATGTTACACCTTGTTGTCTATTCACCAAATACTATTACCTTTATGAGTAAATATGTTTTTAATACATGGTTATGTCTTGATGAATTTCAATGGATGAATGAAATGTATGAATATATGCATTATGATGAATTATTTTTTAAATAATTTAATGATGCTTATGATATATGATGAATGTGATTTATATCTTATCAAATAACTACAATTTTTTTTCTCTAAGTTGGATGCAGGAAAGGTTTGAACCCTCCAGAGGGGGGGGAGAGTATCAGCCAGGAGAGGAGGTTGGTATGGGAACCATTGGTGTATCTATCTGAGTAGAGGCACACGCTCGTTGCATAGGATAGAGGAACCTTGTCGAGTCAATATGAATTTGTGTCGGTAAGTGATAAGCCTAAGTTGATAGCTACTTGGTTGATAGGAAAGTTAGGTTTAGATGTCTTTAACCCTCCTTGATTGTTTCGTCAATTTGAATTATAGTGTTAAAACTCTTGTGATTAGCATATGTTATGTATTGTGTATTTAAATATATGTGGATGTATGCATATGTAATATATATATATGTATATATATGCGATGGTGCATATATATCTACGTATGTAGGCATGAGCATACGTAGATAGTAATATCTACGTTTACCCATACGTAGATACGTAATACATATGTGGGCACCCAAATGGATATATATTGTATATATATGTTGATATATATTTATGTATTATTATATTTAACTAATTGTTATGAATATATATTAATATACATATATTTACATGAATGTTATATATACATATTTATTTATTTAAGTGATTATTATATATATATATATTTAAGTAATTGCTATATGAATATAAATATATTAATATATATATATATATTATTGTATACTGAATTGAATATATTATAATATATATATATATAATTCTAAATACATGATGGCAGTCATATTGTAAGGCAAGGAATACCATGTGAGGCATGTTAAGGTGGCAACAATGCCACACAAAAGGAAATACTTATAGTTGTTTTCATATAGCTGTTGTAAGTCGTGTAGGCTATACACCATATCATGCTATGTGTAAATATTAATATGCCACACCAATATAAATTTGTTTGACTTAGTAAAAGAGTCATCTAACAACCCACAAAAGGGTGATGGAAAAAAAGGTTGAGTTGCAATTAAATTGGTTGTTAATGTGTATATTATAAGACTTTTTCCTGTCATGTTTAAATCGCCAGCAAGTGAAAGAGGTTGCTCCCAACAAGTCATGTCAATTTTGAAAGGAGATAGAGTTGGTTTGAAAGACATTTTTGCAACTAATTTTGCACAACTAATTCCCATAGCTGGCAAGAAATTTGAGAGGTGGCAGCAAATGAGAAAAATGCAGCTTTCTTTAATGAATCGACCTCTCTGTCATTTGCAGTATAAAAGAAGAGCAACAACTCACTATTTGGTTGTTCTTTTCATTCAATAATTATATGCATTCATTTTTTTATTCTAAGAAGAAAAATATTTGAGAGTTAATAAGGAGAGCATAGAGTATTTGTGAAGTTTGTGAGGAGATTATAGTTTTGAGAGAAAGTGCATTGGAAATCTGTATTCCAATTTATTTTAAGTGTGAGGAAAGGTTGTTATTTTGAGTTGAGGATATGTAGTTATCATTTAGAAGAAAGAGAGAGAAGAAATAGCAGAGAGGAGAGTTGAGAATTGAGGAGGCAACAGTTTAAGGCTGAGCCAATGAGAAAATTTGAAGCAAGGTGTAGCAGGAATTCAATTCGAGCTATTTTAATTTAGGCATGATTAAAATACCTCTTTTTACTTCTCATTCTAAATCTATATCTAAGATTTACTATTATTTGAAATTTATTATGCTATAATTGTGTGCAAATTATTACTATTAGAAAGTATGTGGGTGCATCTACAAATAGCTAGATTATTTACGCGTGGAGCTAATTTAGAAATACAACGAGATAAGTTGGTTTAGGGAATCATTTGAGCATAATAAGTAGTTATCTTGAATAACATTGATAGATTATGATGAAACACATGATTTTAAGCATTATGTATGAAAATGTTTGAGAGAAAGCAAGCCACATTGGAAGGGGAATTCTCTCTAAAGTTGTGTTTAATCCAAAAAACCAACTCGATAGAATAACATAGCAAGAGAAGCTAAGTAGGGTAATATGATATTATCCCAATAATATAGTATTATATTTATAATGTTTGAATGAGTTTATATTTATTTTCAACAAGAGGGTTTGAAAATGTATTGGAAGTGTATATGTCCTTATTATCTATTGAAAGATATTATTTTATATTTTGACCAAGAGTCTATATTATTACCTATTCATAGTAATTCAATCTTAAGAAGAGGACTTTACATTCTCGACCAAACCAAAGCCATAATGCAAGGAGATTTTAAGGTGCGGGAGCATAAATATCTCTCGAGTAGAAATTGTTCTCCAGTTTGGATATAAACTTATCATACATTTAAATATGAGTATATATGTGTCATATGGAAGGAAACTATATATAAATGTCTATACACATACAAACATAGGTACCTTATATAAATTATGTAAAGGATAACTTGGAAGGAAACCGTGAGGAATCTCAAGATTAGTCAAATGCTTCTCAGTTGAGTTATTAGAAGTTAAACAACTTAATATGTTGACTTATTATTGGATATTATTATGAATATAAGATTTAATATTGAATCAAATCAAATGATATTTAATGTCATTAATAACTAGATTGGTTATGACATCCTAGAAGGATGAAGCCATATTAGGTATGACAACAAGGGTCTAAAACTTAATACGAACAAGTAATCTTTCAAGCTTAATACTAGATTATTATACATATAGACATATTGCCAGTGTTTTAGATTGAGACTAGGTGTATCTAGTCGATGATATGGTGTCATCATTATTAACTAATTGCATACAAAATATGAGATTAGTTACTCCCATGGTTAAAAATAAGGACTTGAATAAGAGGAAGTTGCTAGATCCAGATTGTTACAAGTATGTAATAGGGAATTCAAGAGATTTAAGCCAAACCTATATAGTCGATCAATTAGACATTGGTGTGTCATTACTTTTAAAATAAATCTTGTTCATGATAATTAACCTTGGGGTAAATCAAGGGAAGAGTTAACCACAAGTCAATAGAGTTTCCAAGTCGAGTTAGAGGTGGATAATCTTATGACACTGCTTCTTAGAAAATGGATTGATTATTTATATCAAAACTTTAGCCAAAGTAGGTGTAAAAGTCACTAACACTTTGTTGGTTCACTATGCTCTGGGTTTGCATAACTTGTTAGTGATGCTATTCATAGTTGGAGGATATTCATTTTTGTATGGCCATATATGCTATGTAGGACACAATACTATTGACTCAGATGGAATTACTAGAGGTTTCCATACCAAACTCTTCGTCGAAGGGTAGGGACACTTATAGTTAGGAAGATGTGCAGGGGACCACTAAGTTTTTGGTTGGAGGGAACATACTTGGGTGATTCTCTCCCTCTTGTAGATGAAAATTGAGGCTTGTAAAACAGAAGAAGTGTGATCCAAATGAGGACACTTCACCTTGAACTCTTGAAAGTTATGAATTTAAATTTATGATCATGAATCTATTGTAATTTGTATTTAAAAATTTGAGTTTCATTTACTTGGAATTAGGTAATGTTGTTTTATTTATGTAATGACATGTGAAAATTATTTATGTGATGTGCAATTATGTTATTGAAAAAATTTAAAATTCTCTATTTTTGGAAAACTTGTGTTATTCATTTTTTAAGTTAAAACTTAGGTGAAAACTGTTGAGTAAACATTGGGTATGTTACATGTGGTATCAGAGCTACCAGATTCAGCACTCGGACCTATGAGTTCATTACGTAAAATTTTCCTCAAACATTATTAGTAGTTACTGCTTGAAAAGTTCTTATGCTAGAATGGTAGGGGATATAAGAACAAGGAAAAAAACAAGGAAGTTAATTTCTTGAAACTTGTCTAACTCTGGGACTAAGAAAGAGTCATCTCCAGAGGTCAAAGTAGTCAAACCAATAACTCATAGATAGATGCCCTTGGATTGTGATAGCAATGCACCAAGGTTTAGTAAAAAAGGTTATGGATGAGTATCTACGAGTGCATCCACCCTTCAAAATTGTTTTATTTGACTCTAAGGGAGAGAAAGAACCTGAGGAGATCCCTCTTTCTAAAAGAAACCTATAGTTGCAAAAGAGTCAAAGATTATGTATTAAATAAGGATACTATGTAATTCACATATAATATAACAAAATTTTCAATTTTATTAAGTCAAACAAATAAATATGATTAATGTCTATTGATACAAATGTTAAATTAGGGGAAATAATTGTAAGAATAAACTAAAAACATTAGGTGAAGTAGAAAATTCAACATGATTCAAATCAAAACAAACTATGGAGGTAGCCAGGAGGCAAGACAACCTTCTGATAACCCTGATTCAAAATAAGATTAAATCACAACAATGATAATTGAAATCAAGAATAAAATTTGGTACCTTGGAGTAAAGGTCAAAGGCAAGAGTATCTCAAAAAAGGAAGCAACCCACAAAGGTGAAGATGAAAATTGACATTATCTCACCACCCAAAATGGGCATCGTCAATTTGGAGTCAATCCATGTTAATGAGAAAAGAAACTGACTAACCCTTGAAGTATTTGAAGTTATGAAAAAGGTGAATCCATCAAAAAATTTAGACAAAATAAAGTTGGTTGCAAGGAAAAAGCTTGGTTAGTAAAGTAGGCTAACCAAACAAGAGCTCAGGTAGAGCGATATTTGGACAAAATTCAAATTGAACTTCTAAGGTTCTTATCATGAGAATCTGTAAGTAGCCCCTTTAGGATCTTTTGATTTCAACCTCAAAATAAATTGGTTATGAGGCATAGACCTAAGGAAGACTTCTTCCTAAAATGACAGAATGTCTAGACAACCTTGGGAGCAAGGTGTATCTATGAGGTATACCTAGCAAGGATAAGTTAAGACAAGCAATAGTCATTCAACTGAACAAGGCCAAGCAAAATGATGTCAACTCCATGAGAAAATCTAGATGATTACAAGAGTTCAAATTTTAAGATGATTTACTGTTTTGGAAACACCAAGGAGGGGAAGAAGGGAAGCATATGGATCAAGACAAGGATCAGACACATATATGTACGCTATTCAACAAAATTTGATGATATATTCCCAGTCTGAGATGACATGGTTTTTGAATCAAAAACCTTATATCCAAAGTTTCATACCCAATGACCACAAAAAAATTGTTGGAGTTGAAGGCTAAGCTATAGGATCTATTAGCGAAAGATTTGAATGGTCAGGGAAAAAAAATTCAAAGGCTCTTGATCAAATAAAAGAGAATTAATTACGAGACCAATACTATAAGTTCTTGATTTGGAAGGCCAATTAGTGATTATCATCAATACCTTGGAAAAAGGTTAGGCAAGATGCTTATGCAAGAAGGGCAAGTTATCGCCTAAGAGTCTTGGAAATCGAAGACATAAGAACAAAACTAAGCTCCGCATTATTTCAAGCTAGCAGTAGTTGTTCATCTTGAAAACCAAGGAGGCATTATTTGCTTGGACAAATTTTGGAGTTAAAAACAAACCAACATGGTCAAAAGTATTGATCACCGAACCAACTCTAAATTCTCATTAGAGGATATGGCTTGCGCTGAAATCAGACTATGACTTTGAAATCAATTATATAAAGGGCAATAAAAACCAAGTTATAGATGTCCTAAGTCAAAGGATACATATCTCCTCAACAATATCTATTCATTATATTTTCAAGAATCAAGTGTGGTAGGAGTCCACAGAAGATGTTTCATTTAATCCGAGTGGACTACTAAGAATCAAAGGAAGAACCTTAGTATCAGACTCCAAGGAGTTAGGGAATACTGTATGGTAAGAAGTTTAATCGGTGCCATATTCAGGACAATCTAGAGTGATAAAATTATTGACTGATGTGAAACCACTATATTTTTAGAAGGAAATGGCAGAGATGTTGCAAGTTTTGTAGAAAGTTGTCTAGAGTGCCAGAGGGTGAAGGTAGAGCATCATCACCTGACAGGACTATTATATCCTCATGAAATTTTAGAGAGGAAATGGCAAATCATTTAGAATGGATTTTATACAATGACTCCCTATGTCAAGGAATAAACATATGGGGCACCTGTCATAACTTGCAAGTTCATGCAATAGGTGATTTGGTTGCATGGTGCTCTTGAGAAGATTACCTCAGATAGGGATGTGTGTGTAATGTCAAGGTTTTGGAAAACCTTATTTTCCTCACATGAGACTCAATTGAACATAAGTTTAGCATATCACCTAGAGGTAGATGGTAAAATAGAAAGGGTAAACCAAGTATTGGAAGATCTATTGAGAATGTATTGCATGGATCAACAATACAAGTGGGAAGATTATTTTCCATAGGTGGAATTTGCATACAATAATTGTTATCATTCCGCTATCAATATGGCTCCATTTGAAGCATTATATGGAATAAAGTGTTGAACTTCTATAAGTTGGGATAAGCTAGAATATGGGATTAGCCTTAGGCCAGAGATGCTCTCAGAGATGGAGGAGTGAGTTAATTTGATAAAGAAAAGGTTAGCGGAAGAAAATGATATGTAAAACAGTTATGTAAATGCTAAGCATGTGCCAAGACATTTCTTAATAGGAGAGAAGGTTTTTCTCAGAGTCAAGCCTCATAAGAGTTCAATTAAGTTTGGAAAGATCCAAATTGGCTTCGCATTATGTAGGTCCCTTCAAGGTTCTTGAAGAATTCAACCTTGTCACATATCGAATTGCTTTACCACCAACTCTTACTAGGATGAATAATGTCTTTCATGTGTCATACCTTAAAAAGTATATGCTAGGAGGTAATCATATTTTACTGATTGAAATTCTTTACGAGTACAAGACCCAGGAGTGATAATGATCGAGCCTCTTAGAGTACTCAAAATGTGTAGGCTTCACCTACATAATAGAAAGGTTCGTCAATGCAAGGTCCAATGGGATCAATATGTCAAAGATTATGCTACATGGGAAGACTATCTTGAGATCAAGCAAAGATTTCCTCATATTGTACAAGCTTTTGAAAGTTCCTAGAAATAATTCTTGTCATGTTTTTTGTTCATGTTTTGATACTTTAAATCATCGGGGATGATGATTCTTAAGGGGGAGGATATGTTACACCCCGTTGTCTAATTACCAAATACTATTACCTTTACGAGTAAATATGTTTTTAATACATGGTTATGTCTTGATGAGTTTCAATCGATGAATAAAATGTATGAATATGCATTATGATGAATTAATTTTTAAATGCTTTAATGATGCTTAGGATATATGATGAATGTGATTTATATGTTATCAGCTAACTATGAACATGTTGCTCCAAGTTGGATACAGGAAAGGTTCAAACCCTCTAGAGGTATCACCTAGGAGAGGAGGTTGATATGGGAGCCATTGGTATATC
Source organism: Sequoiadendron giganteum (assembly GCA_007115665.2). NCBI lineage: Eukaryota > Viridiplantae > Streptophyta > Pinopsida > Cupressales > Cupressaceae > Sequoiadendron > Sequoiadendron giganteum. The sequence goes on along the minus strand of CM021106.1, from coordinate 145,793,536 downwards.
TATCTAAGTAGACGCACACACTCACTGCATAAGATAGAGGACCCTTGTCGATTCAATTTGAGTTTTATGTCGACAAGTGCTAAGCCTGAGCTGATAGCTTCTTGGTTGATAAGAAATTTAGGTTTGGATGTCTTTAACCCTTCTTGATTGTTTAGTCTATTTAAATTAAAGTGTTAAAAATCTTGTGATTAGCATATGTTATATATTGTGTATTTAAATATATATGGATACGTATATATAATATATATGTATATAATATGTATATATAATATATATGTATATAATATGTATATATGTATTTATGAATATATATGTATATATATATATATGTGTGTGTGTGTGTGTGTGTGTGTGTGTGTGTATATGCAGTGGCACATATATATGCACATATGTAGGTATGATCATACATGGATAGTAATATTTAAGCATACCTATACATAGATACATAATGCATATGCAAGCACCCAATGGATGAATACATATATGTTTAAGTGATATATGTTATGTGTAAATATTAATATGATGTTAATATAAAGTTGTTTGACTTAATAAAAGAGGCGTATTGCAGTCCATGAAAGGGGTGATGGAATAAAATGTTGAGTTACAATTGAATTGGTTGTCAACATGTATATTGTAATACTTTTTCTTGCCATGTTTAAACCGCTAGCAAGTGAAAGAGGTTGCACCCAACAAGCCATGTCAATTTGGAAAGGAGATAGAGTTGGTTTCAAAGACATTTTTGCAGCTAATTTTGCATAGATAATTCCCATGGTTGGCAAGAAATCTGAGAGGTGGCAGCAAATGAGAAAAAATCAGCTTTCTTTAAGGAATCAACCTCTGTCTCATTTGTAGTATAAAAGAAGAACAGTAGCTCACTATTTGGTTGTTCTTTTCATTCAATCATTTTGTGCATTCATTTTATTATTTTGAGCATCAACACATTTGAGAGTTAGTAAGGAGATCATAGAGTATTCGTGAAGTTTGTGAGGAGATTATAGTTTTGAGAGCAAGTGCATTGGAAATCTATATTCTAATTTGTTTTAAGTGTGAGGAAAGGTTGTTATTTTGAGTTGAATAGTTGTAGTTATCATCTAGAAGCAATAGTAGAGAGGAGAGCTAAGAATTGAGGATGCAACAGTTTAAGGTTGAGTTAATGAGAAAATTTGAAGCAAGGAGTAGTAAGAATTCGATTCAAGCTATTTTAATCTAGGCATGATTAAAATACCTCTTTTTCCTTCTCATTCTAAATCTAAGATTTACTATTATTTGAAATTGCTTATGCTATCATTGTGTACAAATTATTGCTATTAGAAAGTATGTGGGTGCATGTACAAATAGCTAGATTATTTATGCATGGAGCTAATTTAGAAATATGAGATAAGTTGGTTTAGGCAATCAGATGAGCATAATAAGTAGCTATCTTGAATAACATTGATAGATTATGATGTGTGCAACACATGATTTTAAGCATTATGTATGAATATGTTTGAGAGAAAGCAAGCCCCATTGGAAGGGTAACTCTCTCTAAAGTTGTGTTTAACCCAAACAACCGGCTCAATAGAATAACATAACAAGAGAAGCTAAGTAGGGTGATATGATATTATCCCAATAATATAGTATTATATTTATAATATCCGAATGAGTTTATATTTATTTTCAACAAGAGAGTTTGAAAATGTATTGGAAGTGTATATGTCATTATCTATTGAATGATATTATTTTATATTTTGACCAAGAGTATATTATTACTTATTCACGATAATTCAATCTTAAGAAGAGTACTTTATTTTCTCAAAAAAACCAAAGCCATAATGCAAGGAGATTTTAAGGTGCAAGAGCACATATATCTCTCAAGTATAAATTTTTCTCCAATTTGGATATAAAATTATCATACATTTAAATATGAGGATATATGTGTCATTGAAATTGTATACACATAAAAATGGTCTGGAGCACAATTAATTAAATATTTCGTATTTAATTAATAAATCCTAATTCTTCTACTAATATAAATAAATTGATAAATTTATTTATATAGTTCATCCCTTAATTCTTCTATTTCAAAAATAATTTTCCTCTTAAATTAATTAAATGCACAAATCAAATATTTTATCATTTAGTTAATTTCCCTCCTTCATTTAAATTTGAATTTTTAATTCAAATTTTTCACATTTCTCCATATTTCTCTAACTTCCTCCAACTCACCCTCCACATCATCACATGTCACATGATTTCTTTTATTTCTAATTTCTAAATTAGAAATATTCTTCTAACCTCCTAACCTCCTTGGAGACACATGACTCCTCTTTCTAATTGATGATCTTTGACACTTGGAAGACTTGACCTTCCAAATGGAGCAACCTCCATGAAATTCTCCAACTTCTTTGTGCTCTACCGTTGATGTCTCAGGATCACGAAAAATCTATAAATAGAAGGCAATTCTATAGCTTTTAAAAATGGGGGTTTGATCACAAACTTATGTTGCATAAATCATATTGGCAATTGAGGGCATTTTGAGAGCATTTTAGTTATCATTTGGCATTTTAGTTCATATTAGTATTATCATGGAAATTTTAGTTTTATCATCTTAATTTTGTTGTATTTTCCTACATCATTTCATTTAGAATTACATCTTCAATTGCAATAATCATCTTAGCATCATTTTAAATACACTAGAATTACATCATAGATCATTTAGCATTGCAATAAAAAATACCAAAAACATGTAGATGTAGGCATTTAGCTTTACATTTCATATAGCATCTCATTTCTTAGGTTTCCATCTTGTAAATTCATGTGCAACACACAAAACTGAGAGCATGAATGGAGAGATCACTGAGAATAGAGAGAAATGAGACAATTTGAGAGGATAGTCATGGTAGTTCAATTTGTTATTTCAATTCCTTTTATGTAAAACGTCTTCATTGATGTGTGTTTAGTTTTACTAATTACTCCACTTTTATACCCACACATAAATTGGTGCCCACCGTGGGGCCTGAACCCCCGCTTTTAATATTTTCTAGAAAAGTGTGTTTACAGGTTCGAACGTGTAAAGTTTTGGCACGACCGTGAGTTCTTTCAGTGCATACGAAGCATTCTCTAGCACATCAGTGCTCTGTTTTGGCGCATCTGTCGAATCGTGAAGCGCATCCATCTTATCATTTGGCACATACAGGGTGTTTTATGGTGCATACATAATTTCTTTTAGTGCATACGTAGATTTTTTTAGCGCATTCATAAAATCTTTTAGCACATATGTATGATTCGTTAGCGCATCTGTATGATTCATTAGCGCATCTGTTTACTATTATGGTGCATTGTTTTATTTTCCAGAAAGTTATAATTCTGAGAACTAATTTGCTTCTCTTTTTTTGGCAGGAATTTTACATGCTATTAGAGACTCTGCTGAAACCATAAGAACGTTGTCAAAGAAAAATAAACTAAAACTACTAATGATTTATGTTGTAGGGGTTGGAGTTTATTGTTATTTCTTTTTGTTAAGTTAGGAACGTAGCCTAATTAGAAGGATAATTGAACACCATGCCTATTATGTTTGTGGAGTGGTAGGCGTGTATGCTCTCCCCTTAATTGGGTGATCAGAAAGCCAAACCCATTCTTTTTATTGCATTTAATCCACAGAGGGCCTACCTGGTGGGAAAAAGTAATCATCCCAGGGAACGGCCCAATCGGGAACATGCTAAAGCCAAGCGACTTCCACTCAGGATATAAGTGTGGGTACTTGAGGAAAGTTCAAGTATCACGAGGATTGTTCCGACAAGAAGGGTAGCAATGGTATCTTGTTGTATGGATGATCACCCATGAACGGAATTCCCCTACTAAAACCCTTTGTTGTTGTAAGCCAAAAATTCCTTTTTCTATTTGTTGGTGCAAGAGGTATAACCTTCGAAGTCATCCCACGTTCTTGTGGCTTTTGGTGGAAATGAGAAGTCTATCATGGGAGATTCATGAGGACTAAGGCTTGGATGACCCAAGAAGTGAGTGCAATGTAAGGGGGAGCCAATGTGGTCAAGCCTCTAATCATTCACCAAAAGTAAGCATAGCTGGAGCAATCCAAGTGGGAATCCAATAAATATTGTCCTTCACAGCCATAGGGATTGTACTTGCTTGATATGTTTCACATGCATGTTTGTAAATTTTGAGCAAAAATCACATAAAAACATTCAACCATTGATTCAGAAGAATATCCAAATCAAACAATCAGATTATCTACCAGAAAAACCAAAAACAAAATCTTATAGACTGTCAAAAACCAGAGAACATTTGCTAGTTCAGCACATCCATTGGCTGCACTAACGCATGCATTCTATCTTTTGGCGCATACATTTATTGTTTTGGCACATCCGTACCATATCCTAGGGCATACACCATCTTTTCTGGTGCATATATCCCCTGTTTTGGAGCATCTGTATAATCCTGCAACGCATTCGTACCATATTATAGTGCATATATAGCTTGTTTTGGTGCATACTTGCAATCTTTTGGTGCAGCCCTCTCATTTTCTAGCGCATGTATACATTGTTCTAGTGCATCCATAAAAAATTTAAACCAAAGAGCTAAAATATTGTTTGTCCAAATTTTAACCTCACAATTTAAAAACATTTTTAGTCCAAAACCTTTCCTTAGTCATACTAAAGTCTTAAACTTGTTGGAACTAGCATTTTCAAGTGAAAATCCCTCAACTAAACTTTGATCAAACATCCAAAAGTGCTTCACTATCACACCTATTTCTAATTATCAGTTGTGTTTCACCATCAGGATTCATCATCCTTCATCCCGAAATAAACTTGCTTAATTAGATTTAAACTAGTCCTTTTGGCACTCCCAAACTTTGATCAAAAGCTTAGAACAATTTCATCACTTGTATGTCTGTTTTAACGAGATTGCAAAAGAAAAAACTTGAGCAAAAAGAAATTGAAGACCAAAACACCATGGTTGAAAGAGAGGAGCATCCCCTTTTCGGAGTTCCTTGAGATGAGGTAAAAGAAATAAAGGATGAAACCATAGAACAAGCCCAACAAGATCCCAATTTTCATAAATTCATGGAGAAGATCTTTGGAAATGAGGGTGAGAAATACCTTTTGATGCTAGCAAATAAAGGGGTGCAACTACCCGAAGATTTTGATATCACAAAATTAAAGAGAACTCCTAAGAAGATAGAAACAAAAACACAAACTAAAATAAGAAATGAAGCAAGAACCAATGACCCCATGGATACTTTAAAACAACAAATATAAACCCTCCAACAATAAATGCAAAACATGCAAACTGGAACCACCAAGAGATACTCGATACAATATATATGCCCCTACCCTTTTGATCCAAGTGTCAACATGATACCATTCCCCAAACATTGTGAATTTCCTAAATACGACAAATACAATGGAAAAACAGATCCAATAGATCACATAAGGGAATTCTGAAAAATGAGTTGAATTTTCCCATGAGGAAACATACTTGATGAGATTATTCCCACACAGTTTGGGAGGGAAATGTATGCAATGGTTCTCGCAATTACCTCCAGGGATCAAATCCTTCAAAGAATTAGTCAACAAATTTATCACCCAATATTCCTATAACATTCAACTTGAGATCACAATTAAGGACCTTTGTAATGTCAAACAAAAGAAGAAGGAATCATTCCTAGTATTTTTGCAAAGGTGAAGAAGACTATTTGCAAGGTACCCTCATCCCATACTAGAAAAAGAAAAGATGGAGGTATTCATTGACAACTTAAATGATGATATGAGTTATAGGCTCGAATTACAATGTCCTCAAACTTTTGAAAAAATAATTGAAAATGGAATAAAAATTGAAGAAGATTTGGTCAAGTGAGGAATCTTGAAAATTTACAATGAAAACAATTCAGCCAATTACTCCAACAATGACAAACCAAAGTTTTGGCAAAAATACAAGAACAATGGAAATGATACTTCAGCTGAAACGGATAATTCCAAACCGGTCTTCAATCTATCGGGAATCACACCCAAGACCAGCCAAACCCCCAATCAAAACAATACTAACCAAAACATGAATCAAAACAACAATTAAAATAATAACCAAAATAATCCTCCACCTAGACTACCATACCAAACATTGAACAATCGCAGGAAGTTCACACCTTTGGGTCAATCATACGAATCTGCATTGAAGGAACTTCTTGCAGAAAATCTTATCACTCAACTTGACACTCGAGGTTTTGAACCCAAAGTAAAATCATCATGGTGGAATGAGGCCCACTATTGTGAATTTCATCGATGCAAAGGTCACCTAACCAATAGTTACATGTAATTAAAACGCAAGATACAAGACTTGATTGACAATAACATCATTCAGATAGGACCCCAAACCAACATTGATCATGGGGTATTCAAGAACCCCTTACCAAATTATGACAAAGGGGAGTCTTCTACTACAAACAACAAGGGAAAAAGTGTGAACTATGTTCATGACACCATCATCTATCATATTTCAGCCATCAAAGACCAGACAAATGACATTGAGATCAATAATACAACAAAAATTGTTGTAGCCAACCATCCAATCAATGACATCAACATCCCTTCTAATCAAATCCATAATATCCAACGAGACATGGTTGCAAAAGATAATAAAATTAATGTCATAAAAATCAAAGGAAAGCAAGACAACGTACCTGTAAACGTGACCACAAGGGCACAATCTAAATATGTTCTAAAAGGGAGCACCTCCAAAATACCTGTTGCCCCATCTCATCAATATAACATTGTTGATTAGCTCCAAAAGATTCCCGCATAAATATCAATATTGGAGCTTCTCAAGATCTCATCGGCCCACAAGGAGATTTTGGAAAAAGCCCTAGTTGATACCACAATACCAAATAATTTGGAGTTTGCACTTTCCAAGCCATGGTGGGACATTTAGTTACACCTCATTGCTTATCCTTTTTAGAAAATGATGGCGTATCTCTCACCCGTCCTCATAATTTTTGGAAAATTCATGTCAAGCGCATCCTAATAGACGGGGGAGCTGGTCTTAATATATGTACTTTAAAGCTTGTTCATGCACTGGGATTTTCTGAAAAATGCAATAGATGCAAGGAAAAGATCACCATCAAAGAATATGATGATGAGGAAAGGGATTTAAAGGGATTAATTGTACTACCAATTCAAGTAGGGACAATTCAAAAAGATTTTATTTTCTAGGTTCTAGATAAAGACTTCACATATAATATACTCTTGGGTCGTCCTTGGATCCATGAAATGCAGGCAGTCCCCTCAACATACCACTAGTGCTTAAAATTTCCTTGTTGTGGGTAAGAGATTACCATTCCTGCTCATTCTAATAGCCCTCAATATTACAATACCCTTAAGTTAGTCCAAGATGTGGTTTTTCCCCACAACCGAGAATCTCTCGATTCTACATCTGGCATTCCCATTAATTCAAGTCAAGCCAATCCATTATCAAAATTGCTAGCTACATCCTCCAATGAAGGAATCCAACCAATTTCCTCATCCAAATAGTCAAAGAAAAAGGAAGAAGCTACCCCCATCTACTTCCATCAACCCTGAAGCCCAACTAAACATTTTGGCCAAACAATTTGAGAAGAAATTCCAAGTCAAAGGTAAAGGTGTGGGTGAATAATCCATTGAAAAATCCCTCTGCCTCTCACAGTTAATTTCACCAAAATCCCATGGTCAACCATCAACCTCATCACAACCATCCTCACAATTGATCACAATTTTTGATGGTCGATTCGTAAAAGCAAGCACCCAAGCAGAGGAATCTGATGAAAAATATTTTTTGAACTGGCTCTACAAGGATGAAATTGAATCTCAAGCAACAATGATTACTGTCCAAACCACACAATATGGCAAAGGATTCTCAATCTTGGAAAAGATGGGATATGAGGGACAAGGACCTATTGGAAAAAGGAAACAAGGAATTGTAGAACCTGTTCAACCCATCATAACAAATCCAAAAGACAAAAAAGGGTTGGGATATAAAGAGCATCAAAAGGATGAAGAAATAGAGGACCTAAAACAGAAGTTTGTTGAACGGATCCTACAGCTCCAAGCAAGCGATCACTATGAAACTGATTCCAATGAATATGAGTGGGATTCGCTATCAGAAGAGTCCTATCATGATAAGGACATTGATGTGGTACACAAGTATAGACCCACATTTGAGGAGGGACAAAGCTTAAGGTTAAGACCACTTGAATTAGGATCGCAAACTATCGATGGTTCAAGTGAAGACGATTAGACTTCTAGCGAGACAGATCACTCAGAAGAAAGTGACATTATAGACATTGACCTTTCCATAATATTTCTTGATGACGATGTCACCCTTAGGACCCTTAGGACCTCTGACTTGAACCCACCAAACGATTCCCTACCATTGGTGCATCCTGAACTCATAGATTGGGAGCAAACTGAGTCTATCGATATCCCAACCTTTTCAAACGACGAGGCTATCATCAACTTCCTCTGTGTTGTTAATCCTGAAGTAGGTTCTAGCATTGAACGTCATAATGAAGCTTCCAGATAGGGGAGTTCCAAATTTCCTAGCTATAAAAATGAGTAAGACAAAAGAAGGATCTGATGGTGAAAACCATTCCATGGTAGTATTAGATCAAGAAAGAATAAAAATAAAGAGCGCATCCAACAGTGAAAACCTCTCTGAGGCATCAAAGGATGGGAAATTTGACACTCTCCCAAAGCACTTCCAAGAAATATCCGAAGTTTTGATCAAGCCAACGCAATCCATCAATATCGGCAATGCAGAAACAATGAAAACTCTCCATCTAGTAGAATCCTTGACAGAACAAGAGAAGCCTAAATTTATCAAGTTCTTTGAAGAATGAAAAATCAAATTTGCTTGGTCATATGTAGACATGCTAGGGATAGACCCAGATCTCATCATGCACCACTTATCCCTCCCTCTAGTAGTCAAACCAGTCAAGCAAAAGTTGAGAAAAATGCATCCTGACATTGCCTTGTTGGTGAAGGCGAAACTAAAGAAATTATTGGATGTAGGATTCATTAGACCCATTGATTATGCTAAGTGGATATCCAACATTTTACCTATTTCAAACCTTGATGGTAGCATACGGATTTGTACAGACTTCAGAGACCTAAACAAGGCTTGTGTGAAAGATGATTTTCCCTTGCCAAATATTAATATCATTGTAGACTTAACAACAGGTCATGGCATGTTGTCACTCATGGATGGATTTTTCAGCTATAATCAAATAAAGATAGCATGAAGACCAGGATAAGACAACTTTCACTTGCCCTTGGGGTACCTTCTGTTGGAATGTCATGCCTTTTAGATTGAAGAACGTAAGGGCCACATATCAGAGAGCCATGACAACCATCTTTCACGACATGATGTATACCTTCATGGAAGATTATGTGGATGACTTGTTGGCCAAATATTTAACTAGAGAAGGACACTTGGAGATACTAGACAAAATCTTCACCCGGCTAGAGAAGTTCAACATCTGCCTGAATCCAAAGAAATGTGTGTTTGGGGTAACATCGACAAAGTTATTGGGATACATAGTGTCGGGAAAAGGTATTGAAGTAGACCCTGCAAAACTGAAACCTATAATGGAAATGTAACCTCCAAAGAATATCAGTCAGTTAAGGTCCCTTCAAGGTAGATTTCAGTCAATCAGAAGATTCATATCACAACTGGCTAATAAGACCCATCCTCTTACCCACTTGTTGCACAAGAATATTTCCTTTCGATAGGACAAGAAATTTGAGGTAGATTTCAATCAACTGAATCAATAACTAATGAGTCCACTTGTCCTAGCACCACCAATAGAAGGAAATCCTCTCTTATTGTACATAGCCACAACTGATCGATCATTAGGAGCTTTGTTAGCACAAGAATATTTAATAGGAAAGGAAAGAGCAATCTATTATATTAGTAGAACTCTAAATGGTTATGAAATCAACTATAAATCCATTGAAAAAGCTTGTTTAGCAGTAGTGTTCGCTACACAACAATTGCGATACTATATGATGTCTCATACAATCAAACTCATAGCCAAGATAGATCTGCTGAAATATCTCCTTAGCAAAGCAAATCTCATGGGAAGATTAGCCAAATGGGTAATGATACTCAGGGATTTTGACATCCAATATGTCGACCGAAAAGCAATCAAAAGGGCAAGCTATCACCGAACAACTAGCGGAGGCACCGATTCATGATTATCATCCCCTACACGTGGAATTTCCAAATGTTGATGTCTTCACTATAGCAACAAAATAGTGGGTATTGTATTTTGATGGCTCATATACTCAACATGGATCAAGAGCTAGAATTCTATTCATTTGTCCCCAAGGGCATACTATTCTGAAATCCCACTGACTGATGTTTCCCTACACCAATAACATGGCAGAATATGAAGCACTTATCATCGGCATCAAGATAGTTGTAGAATGGTAAATCACAGAGTTGCAAGTCTACAAGGATTCTCAACTAGTCATTAATCAGGTCAACAATGATTACTAGACAAAGGATGAAAAACTAATGCCCTATAAAAGGATGATTGATGACTTCAAGAAATATTTTATTGACATTAAATTTGATCAAATCCCAAGGATTGACAAAAAATTTGCTGATGCTATGGCTACCATGGCTTCTTTGCTACAAATTCTAGAAAAGCGAAGACGTTATGAGTTCATGGTGGAACAACTGTTTACCCCTGCCTATGAAGATCCCGAGTACCAACTCATTTGCAACCTAATTGATGATGATACCTCCATCTATGGGAAAATCTATACCTACCTAAAAGATAATACCCTTCCTCCCGATCTTTCCTGAAATAAAAATTGAAACTTCATCCACCAAGCTACTCGCCATACCCTTATCGTGGATGTACTTTATCGACGAGGTCTTGATGAAACTCTTTTACAATGTCTAGAACGCAATGAGTCTGAAACAAATTTGCAAGAATTCCATGAAGGTATTTGCGACACTCATTCAAGTGGTCTAACCCTCGCTAAAAAACTCCTCCGTTTGGGGTAGTACTAACCAAATATGGAGAGAGAGTCCTTCCAATTTGTCAAAAGATGTCAGAAATGCCAAATCCACGGTAATCTTATCCATGCACCAGCACAAGAGTTGCAGCCCTTCGCATCAACATGGCCATTTTGTCAGTGGGGATTAGATCCGGTAGGTAAAATTCATCCATCATTATCCAGTGGACACAAGTTCATCATTACAGCAGCAAAGTACTTTACAAAGTGGGTCAAATTCATGCCTTTTATCACCATCATAGGAAAGAAGATCTCATCATTCATCCTAAACTACATCATCTGTAGGTATGGTATCCCTCAATCCATTGTCACTGACAATGGCAGACCTTTCAAGAATCAATATGTACAAGAACTCTATGAAAGGTTCCATATCCAACATCAATTTTCTATGCCCTATTACCCTCAAGGAAACGGCCAAGTAGAGGCCTCAAACAAAACCATCCTGAAGATTTTAAGGAAAACCGTCAATGATGTTGGACAAGATTGGAAAATTCAACTGAGCCCTGCTTTGTGGGCATATTGCACCAGTATCCACACTCCCACAAGAGCCACACCATATGCCCTTGTATATGGATCTTAAGCTATCTTGCCTATTGAAATTGAGAGACCATCACTCCATGTGTCCTTGAAAGGTCTCATTTCAGATGAAGATTACCAGGTGTCTAGACTACAAGAGTTGGAATCGTTGGATGAACACCATCATCTTGCAGTGGATCACTTGAAAGTTGTAGTGCCTCTCTATAACTGGCCCTCGTGACAATTTGGTAAGTCATTTGGTTGGTTTGTGGGTCATGATGGGTTTGTTAGTTTATATTGATTAATGGATTTTGTATGATGTGAATAAGTTAATATCTGGCCTAGCCTTGATTAATCTACTTAATTAAAATAAATTTGATTTATATGGTAACTTAAATTAAATTGGAAGTAAGATTCTGCTAGGTATTCAACCTGAAACCCTCATGCAAGTATGTTTGTGTGAGTTTGGACCTTGGGTCCATTTCGAGTACCTTGCCCACAATTCTTAGTGGCATATGCATAGGTCAAGTGATGTAAGGAAAATACTACTAGCTATTGTATTATATCTTATGACTAATATTCTAACGATTAAATGTTAAACTCATTAATTACCTAAAGCTAGCTTAAATGAATTATATGGGTCATTGTACCATATCAAGAAAAGATCTAGTATTAATTCTTGGCCAACAAAGCTAATAACATTGCTTGTGTAATGTTGGTACTTGACTTAAAAAATTCATTTAAGAGGTATTGGTGATATTGCCAATGGAAATTACCAACCTAGAATTTATTATCGTTAATAATAAATGTGATATTGACATAGTTAGTAAGAATCAAATCAAAATAAAGCAAATATTATTATGAATATAAGTATTGCTATTGGACTATTAATAGTAGTAGTAATATAATTTAAAATGCATTGTACAATATGATTGATGTTGAAGGGTGGACTTCTAATACGTAAACTATTATTGCTTCAGTCAAAGAAAGTGATAATAGTATAAATAAATAAATAATATTGACATAAGGAAATTATGTTACCTATAATATAAAAATTATTATACATGAATATTTTCATGAAGATCTATTGACTAATTGAATAAAAAATAAATAATATGTCTTCGTTAATTATTTGATATAATTTTATAATGAGCGTTTAAACTTCTACCCTTAATTTTAATATCTTTTTTTTAAGGGAGTTAGGCTTTCTTTTAAAAGTTTTTTTCTTTTTTCTTTTTTTTTTTAATATTGAAATAATACAATAATAATAAAAAATACAATCCAAAAGATCATAAAACCAAACTAACCAAAATGAAAGACAGCTGGAGCAACCGACAGCTTAACAGACCCAAGACCAAAGTACATAATAACAAATTACATAATAAAACTTGAAAATACAGCTGGAGCAACCAACAACTCATCAGACCCATGACACACAGTTCCAAAGTAAATATTACATATTAAACTTGAAAACAAACTGTAGATGTTTGGCACAACTCAAATCCCTTCATGATGCTGAAGAAACTGGTATTTAATCGCGTCCAAATGCTGGTTAAAATCTGCATTACCTTTTCCTTCCTTCCTTAGCTGAGAACATACAAAGACAAACTGAAAAATTATGTCAAAGTAAAAATTTTGAATGTCTGTTTGTTGATGCAAAATATGATTGCCAAACATAGCTGAACATCTACTTTTCCATAAGTGTAACAAAATACATTGTCTCATAGAATCGACAATTAAACTTTTATGAAGCCTAAAACCAAACATAGCCTCTTTCCATCGTAATGCATGATCAAAAATAGCAGAAAGGTGGTAAAAAACAATGTTCCATTTTCTTTTTTGCTCTATAACAGTCCCAAAAGATATGTTTCAGATTTTCATTGTGCTGACAAAAAGGGCACCTGGCAGCTTGTGTCTTAAAATATTTTATGTTATCTCCTACAGGCAGTTTGTGATACAAGATTTTCCAAGCCAAAATTTGGGCATTGGCTTCAGCCTTCGACTTCCAAACTTGAGCACTTAGTAGTCTCCATTTCTTTTTTGAAAATTTGCAATGCCATTTCTTATTAAGTCTCGGGTTCAAATTCATACTAGGAAGGAGTTCAAGGTATATTTTCTTCAACGGGAAACAAAAGAAGGGGTACTTTCCAAGCCACAGCCAGTCCTTGAAGAAATTACAATGTAAAGGAGTACAAATCTTCATAAGGAGCTCTATAGGAACCAACATCTTTAAAAAAGCCATGAATCCTTTAAACTGGCTGGGTAAATTAAAGGCTCGCTTGGACTCTTGCCAACTAACCCAGTCAAGGGAGGAAATGTCCCAAACGTCTCCAAAATTATGCATCCCTTTAGTGAAAAGATAATGAGAATGCCAAGGGAAGCAGACAACAAGAGGTTGTCCATGGTACTGAACAAGCTTATTCCACCAAATGGAAAATGAAGTAAAACCGAAACCATGTTGTAAAGAGCCTTCTTTCCAATATAAAAATTTACAAACTTGCTGCCAAGCCTTCCAAATGGATTGTAGTGGGAAAGATGCTTTCATCTGAAAAAAAGGAGCAAGCAGAATTTTGTCCTTCCATCCCACATTCTGCCACCTGTTATTAGCCATAGCAAGAGCAATACGGTTTCTTACCAAGATTTTCCATGGTAAGAAAATCTAACTCTTACAATCCATTTAGCAGATAAGCACACCCCTTGAGACTGAGGATCCAAGAGGCCCAGACCTCCCTTGTTCTAAGGTTGTATACAGTGTAGCCATGAAGAGGCCCTAAAACCCCTGTTGCCATCCCAATTAGTCCATAAAAACTGCCAAATGAGTTTAACCAGAGCTTCATAGCAGTTTTTAGATGGCATCCAGCAAGAAGAATAGTAGACATGAGAAGCCACAAATATACGATTTATCACCTGTATTTTGCCTGCTAATGATAAGAATTTGTTTCCCCAATTAAAGATTTTATTTTTCAACTTGTTTAAGAACTAGATCCACATATCATGAAGCATAACCCCTAGTACAAAAGGAATACCAAGATATCTAGTGATCTACCCATGCTTGATTTGTTTCCATTTGGTAGGAATCCATTCAGGAGCAGGATCAGATTGGATCATAATAAATTCAGTTTTATGATGCGCCAATTTTGACCCTGAAACCTCGCAATACAATTCTAAAACCTCCATAACATTCTTAATTTCTCATTCAGAATTTTGAATAAAAAGTAAACTATCATCAGCAAAATGTGAATTTATAACCACCGCATTGTTGGGGATAGAGATACCTTGAATCAACTTCATTTGGTTGTATTTCTGAAGAAGGTAACCAAGAGCATCAATAGTTAAAACATAAAGGAATGGTGATAAAGAACAACCTTGTCTAATCGAGCATTGGAGGAAAAGAGTATTAGACAAAGTACCATTGATCTTCAGTTGAGCATTCGCATCAGTAAAAAGCATTTTAACATGATTACATATCTTAGGACCGAATCCCAACCATTGCAGCATCTTGATAATAAACCCCCACCTTATCCTATCATAAGCTTTATCAAAATCAAGCTTAACCAACAAAGCATTCTGATTAGATTGCTGAGCCCATTCACTTGTTTCCCATGCTAAAATTAAATTGTCAAGTATAAATCTGCCGCCAAGAAACCCGGTTTGCTCTGGTCTAACTATCTCTTTAACCACGGGTTTGATCCGAGTGGCTAAGGCTTTAGCAATAATTTTATAGGAAGTATTGAGAAGAGTAATCAACCACCATCCAGAAATGAGATCTGAATTCTTCCCTTTCGGAAGGAATTTAATTAAGTCCTTATTAATATCTGACCCCAATGACCCTTGATTCACAGCTTCCAAGTAAACTTGGTATAAATCGTCTTTAATATGCTGCCACAAAGTTTGGTAAAATTCAATTGATAACCCATCAACCCCTGGACTTTTGTTATGAGCCATAGAGAAAACAACATGTTCTAAATCCTCCATGGACAAGTTCCTATCAAGAAAGTGACTGTAACCAGGATCCACCTTCCTAGGAATGCATCCTCGGATGGTATCCTCTAATATAAATTGAATATCTTCCCAATGAGGATCTTCTCTAAAAAGTTGCTCATAAAAGTTTTGAAACATGTATTTGATCTCATCTAGGTTTGTACAAATCCTTCCAGTCTCATCTTGAATTGACCCAATATATTCCTTCTTATGTTTATAGTTTAAATAATTGAAGAAATATTTAGAGCCTTTGTTCCCTTCTTTAAACCAATGCAATCTAGCCCTGATTTTGGCTCCTTGTCCCTTATATATATCAAGTTTGCGAAGTTGAGCTTCAATATTAGCTATGGAGGACTAAATAGAAATACTTTCAAGATTTGAAATCAGCAGCTTCCTATTCAACTCAAGCTTCCCTTGGAGAGATTTTTTTTTACGTTTTCGCTGCCAAACCAATCTCTTACCAAACTTACGTAAGAAATCAACACTTTGAGTAATAGCAGATTGCCACCATATCCTGTAAGATTCACTTTCTTTTGGCTTAGGATAGACTTCCAAATGCCAGCCAAAGCATCAACACAAGAAGGAATTTTAAGATGTGAAGTATTAAGTTTAAAAGGCAAATGGAAGTCCACATCTCTGACTATCCCAGTTGTGAAGACACAAATAACTGAAAAGTGATATGATAAAGTAGTAGCATAGTCTACCTTCACATAATTCCCCATAGAATCTTGAACTAATTGAAGGTTGGGAAAGATATAGAACCTATCTAATCTACTCAGTTTCCTATCAACTCCCATCCTACAGTTAGTCCAAGTGTACCAGTTATACTAATGACTTGCTTTTTTTTTAACAATAGGATCTATAATACCCACAGAGTTTCTGCAAAATATCCATTTGTCAAACTCTTCATTACTTAATTTGACATGATCAGCCCAACTACGATCAGAATGATGTTCTTTTAAAAGTTTATACACGGGTAAGTTTTTATGACAGGTGGTAAAAACAAGAAAAAGGGTTTTTGATGGATGTTTTAACATGCACTCAAAAAATGGAAAAAATTGCCACCTATATTGTTTGGTTCTCGAAATCAAAAGGGGGGAATTCTTTTGAATAAAAAGGAAAGGTGGGTAAATTTTGGGGGGATTTTTTCAAGGGGGATTAACCCAGCTCTCTCTCTCCATCAACACACGCTGCATTCCAGGTATATCTTGGTCCTCTACTCCTCCTTTCGGATCGTTGTATTCTTTTGCTTGAGATTTAGAGTTACATAATTTGATTGTTTTTCTCTGCCAACGGTCAGCTGGTGTTAATCTGTAATGTTTTAAAGTTTTCTCATGGCGTTGTATATAGTGGGTTGCACCTAGGCACCATAGGTTTATCTGGCATCTTAGTAATAAGGTTTGGGTTGTCTCCAAGATCACCATTACGGATATGAAGTTCAACCATGCACTCCTAATGATCAGTCATATATGTATTGCATCAAGAGTTACTGACGTATGAAGTATGTGCAATCCTCATCCACTAAACCTTCTTGACTGTCATATTAGCTTAGCTCTGTCTTCTTGTCCTCTTGCAATGCAAAGAACTTGAATACTACCTTCTATTATATTTTCTGGTAATAAAGACTTGTTTTCTGCTCATGAAGACTTAATCTTGTTGCACCTTTATGACAGTATTTGCTGCTCCTTCACTGTTATTAATTTCTGCTCCTAAAGACCTATTCTTGCTGCATCTGTGATGGCATCTTTTGCTGCACTTTTCATCTTCATTTTTTGCACATTTATTACTTTATTGATGCACATTTATGACTCTCATTTTCTCTTCATATTCTCATAATTACTTCTCATGAACTTATCATTACTTCTTGTTCATTCATATCATATTTTGTTGCACTTCTAATATGAGATATTGTTGCTCTTTAGCATGATATTGATGCTCTTTCAACATATTCATTGCTTCTTTTTTCTGTCAAACTTATTGCTGCTTTTTTCCATCATATTATTGTTGCACTTTTTTTTTTGCTCTTTTCCGTCATACTTATTATTGCACTCTTTTGGCTCTTTTCCATCATACTTATTGCTGCTCTTTTTTCATCACACTTATTCAGTTTAATATGTTTTAACAAGATCAATCATATTGCAAACGACACGGTATTCTAAATTTTATAATTTTTTAGTAAAATCTAAACATTAATGTTTCTAAGATATGTATCTAATTCTATTTTTTATTGTTTGCATTAATTGTGAATGGGATTTAAGTTTAGATTTATTTCTCTCCCGATTATTTACCTTTCTTGTTAATAAAATACATGTTATCTTTTAAAGCCTAAAAGGCTTAGGAATAAATTAGAAACTTCTTAAGAAAATTACTCCTTAAATCTTAATAAAGAAAAGAAGGCTAGGAAATATCCCACCTTGTTAGGACTTTTTCAGACTTTCTAAAAACGAAAAAGAAAAAGAATATTTATAGTTTTAAAATGATGAGAAGATAGTTTCTTTAAATATTTAGAATTTATGAGAATAATTAAAAAGAATAAGTATATGTTATATGGTATTTATTAGTTACAAAATTATTTTTAAATACAATTAGTTAGTTTAAAATTAGAGTTAGATTTAATTGGCTTCCACTAAGGAATTTGAGAATTTTAATAATTTAGTAAAATTAGTGTTATATTGGGATTAGATTTTAAGGTTTAAATTTAAGCCATAAAACAAGTAGATTTGAATATATATACTATGAATCGTGATGGATATTTTTCCTATAGTGCGATATTAGGTTATAGTTGTATTCATTTATAAGCATAATTAGTCAACACCTCAGCATTAATATTGACTTGTTTACATAAGCATGTTTTGTAGTTTCCCAAAAGAAATTATATTAAGTTGTTTCTAAATGAAAGATATAAACTTATTTTAGAGTGGTAACACGTAGGAAATTCATGTGTGTCAATTAAAGAATAGTTAGTTCGTAATCATTTATTTTATTATCCAAATTGCTATCCGAATTAGAATGTTGTTATTTTAGGGTTCTTGTCATCTAATAGTGTTACTTTCTATAGAGTATTTTTATTTATTACATGTGGCATTTTGTAAATATAGTATTGTATCGTGAAGATTAGTATTCTTCAAATAATCTAATTCGAGATAGATATATTCGTAGAGTGGATTTATTTATTGGAAAGTAGTTTAAGGGTTAAAGATTTAAGAGATGATGCTTTTAGAAAAGACTAGGAGGTTACTTAATAAAATAACTATTTTATTAAAGTGAGTAAATTGGGAAAGAATAAGCAAAAAAAATTTATATAAAAATAATTATATGCATGCATTTGTATGTTATTAATATTTATGTGATTGCTCAATATTTACAAGTTAATGATTTAAATAGGGTAAGGGGAATTGATTTAATTATACCTAGGGCATGATTAAGCAAAATTTTATTCTATTATAATGATTTTCTAGTCATAGTACAAGGTTATGTTGGTCTAGTTTAATGGGTTGAATATCTATATATGTATATGAAGATGTAGGTTGTATTAGTGTTAGAGAGTTAAGAGAATGTTCTTGAAGAGATTAAAACTATTGTATTCAATAATGATTGGTTAGTTTATGGTAAATAGTAATATGGGAAATATGTGAAAATAATGTTGTAATAAGAGGAGTATTTTCCCTTTTGGTTAATGAGCTTGTTGAATGTGTTAGTTAGGTAGTTTTCTTTAAATATCTTATGAGTTGCGAATGTACTCACAATCATGTTTCATTGATTGTTGGTGCCTTGTTATTTGGTTGTAATGCTTGAATAAGTGCTCTCATTGTATAAGTAGTTGATTAGCGAAAGTTTGTAGATTTTGGTTGGTTGTTCGTGCTGAATTATTGGATTGGTTTTCAAGTTGAGATGTGCTCGATTTACTATTATTGTTGTCATGATTATTGCTTTGAATCTACACTCGTCTATTTGTAGATTTTATATAGTTATTCTAGAGTTCCATGATGTGAGACTTTCTTTTGTGTTAATTCCGATTGAGGAGACTTTATGTAACGACTTTCTTGTAGTCATAATATGAGATGGTCGGGAAATCGAAGATTTTTCATTACCTTCAATAGGAGTTTGTGGATTTTTGGTATTTTAGGCTTCCAGAGTCATTGGAGAAACTTGAATTATATCGATTTCCCATGGTTGGACCTTTGTGATTCATTGATCCTATTTTTGATTTTGAGTTCTTTTGGGTGGTACCTCCTTTGTTCTTGTTTTCAGTGATATGGAATGGGTTTGTGAGATGGTTCTTGCCTCACATGTTGTGAGTTATGAACACTTTGATTTTTATGCGAGATGAGGTACACCCCTTGTTTGTATTTAGTTTCGGTGTCATAGGAAGAGTGGCTCTTCATGGGGTTTGGCGCACAAAGGGGTTGTTAGGGTAACCCATGGAAGAGTTTCCTAAACAAGTGATAATGTAATTAATGAACTAGTGGGTTTGGGTAGTTAAACACTAAACAAGATTAATTATGAGCCTCACCCATATCGTTAGTGCTTTCATAGGCTAAGGATGGGATGAGAAGACCTGGTTGGTAAGATCATTGCCTTGTCCTCATGAAAGGTAAGTGGTCTCGCATGAGTCACCCTATGGAGAGACACCTTGAGATAGGCAGCCTAGATAACCATAGATGGAGGCAGTACCTTGTGATAGGTTTCCTGGATAATCCATGTAAGACCATGTGATGACACTCTCCTACAGTACTCATTTATTTTTCCCTTGTTTGGTTGCCTCTAGGAGTATTGTTTGAATTTTTGATGTTGTTGAGGCAATTGGTTCTCGGTGTTGTTGTTGAAGCCTCCAAGTTCTAACTTTTAGTGTTGCATACATGCCTCATGGCAACTTGATTGATGTTAGCGAAAGGTGCCCTTGATATTTATTGTTGGTTGATATTGGGTTTTCATTTGAAGGCTTTGGGATCCTATTATTTTTGGCACCTCTTATGGCTATTTAGTGTTGATCTATAATATTGGCAATTGGATTTGTTGGACCTTTCATTTTTTGTTGTTGTGGCTATGTGATGGCAATGTTATGGGTTGTTATCTTATGTTGTTGTTATCCTTGTTGTGGATTTTGGCTTGCTATTGGTTCGTTTGATTGTTTTGGTTGAGGAATGGGGATCTTTCTTGTCAACTCCTAGCACGGGGTGTGGTCTTTCGGGTCCACGTGGTTGGGTGGAACGTGCTATCCACCCCATTGGGTCCCCAATCTGAGTTTGTGTCGATGTTGTTGATCCAGAACTCTACCTCAATTCTATTGTACCATGTTCAATTATGTAACATTCTTGTATTTGATGTAATATACTCCTGAACTATTGTAATGTACTCTTGAAACTACTGCAATGTATTATTTTACCTTTGTAAACCTTATGTGGTTGTCGTTATCTGATGTGTTGTATCTATTCAAATATGCTCCACAATTGTCATATTGAACTATTAATAAAATGTTATATGTATCTTGTTCATTTTTTTTTATCATGGATGGTTGTATGTTATCTTTATGTAATCTTGATTCATTCGTTATCATTATGGTATTAGTTTAGGATTTCATGATGTTGTCTCATGTATCCTAGAGGATGTAATGGTATTTGTAATCATATAATTGCCTTATATATAATATATGTTCATGCTCATCTTATTTATTGCTCTTCTTTCAAAAAAAAATGTGGTAATTTGTTGTTTCTCTTGTCCTTTGGGGTTTGCACGGCGAGGCATTACAAAACCATATTAGCAAATAATATCTAGGAGCTACAATCAGAAGGTTAAACCAAGGATATTTCAAATAGGTGATTTAGTACTGAAGGAAAATCCCTATAATTAGCAGGATCAAGAAAAGAAAGGAAATTTTGAGCCAAATTGGTTAGGCCCTTTTGTTATTGTATCAATCTTTGGATCGAGGGAATATCTATTGTCTACACCAGAAGGGGATCTATTTGAAGAACCAATGAACAACCTTCATCTAAAAAAGTTCTACACATAATGCATCTAGTGCATGCTTAAAAGTTATGAAAAAATACATAAAAAATCAGAAAATGTCTTGAAAAATTGGTTGCCCTGATGAAAACCTGGCAAACAGGCATCTTGGTGATAGCAAAAAAAAAGATCAAAAAAAGAAAAAAAATAGTCACCTTGATGAAAACATGGCAAACAGGCATCTTGGTAACAGCAAAAAAATCATAAAATTTTGTAAAGTGAAATAAATACAAATGGTGAAAACCTGTTAAACAAGCGTTATTTGTGATAAGTCAGCTTCTCCATCTATTTGAACGTGTGTCAACCGTCCGCTTTCCACTATCATTGCACATACATGCATATCATAACATGAGCTTCATATCCATATCTGGTTATTGTGGTCGTGTCCCACCTTGGCTTGGTTATCATTGTGCATATCCATAATAATCTGGTTTTTTTCTCACTGGGGGAAAAATTTTGAACTCACTGGAGGCAAACTATGTTGAGATTAAATCAAAACAACAAGACAAACTTTGCAAAAACACCAATCACTCTAATCATCAAATTGAAAATCGAACATTAATCAACCAATCAATCAACCATCCAAATCAAATCAAACATCAATACAATCAAATCAATTCTCACTGGATGATCATCTTCTGAATCATGGTTGGATCACTTTAGCCCGAATGTTCAATTGTTGTATCTTGATTGTTGTTATCATTTCTCTGGAGTACCTCAATGATGTCACCAACTAGAGGGGCTATGATTAAGAATGATATTTTTCTTTGTTTGTTGTCTATGATTCAATCACTATTACTATGAAAATTGTCGTGGGACATGCTCTACAAAGTATCATTGATGACATTCTGAATTTGCATGGGAAAAGGATTAACTCTTGCCAATTTACGTAAGTGATACTCAGGTCATCTCAATCCAATTATGCCTAGATGCTTGTTTATCTTGCAATATCAAACTCAACGGATGTTGTATGAAAGTTATACTTAGGTCATCAATGGTCTAATCACACCATTGATGTTTGTACTAACTTTCAACATTTTAATAAGCTCAATGATGATACTAAGCACAATAACTCAGATGGCAACATTGCATAGTTAGATTTGCATGGTTAAGATAGATTTCATCCATATCATTTTGTGCATGATCATTATCATATCCATCACATCTCATCTGCATAATAAAATCCATCTCATAGCATCATAAAGCATCGTCCAATTTCATCTAATCAATCCATCCAATCATTTCTTCCAATCTCATCTAATCAATCTGTTCAATCTAGCACAAATCATTTAATCATACCTTTGATCTTGTTCCTAGCCTTATTGCAAGCCTTGATCATCATCATCATCGGGATGTATCCTTCCCTATCCTTGTGTTGTTTCAGTATGTATCCTTCCCTCATCAACAACACTCTCATCATCATCATCATCGGGATGTATCCATCCCTATCCTTGTGTTGTTTCGGGATGTATCCTTCCCTCATCAAAAACACTCTCATCATCATCATCATTGGGATGTATCCTTCCCTATCCTTGTGTTGTTTCGGGATGTATCTTTCCCTCATCAACAACACTCTCATCATCATCATCATCGGGATGTATCCTTTCCTATCCTTGTGTTGTTTCAGGATGTATCTTTCCCTTATCAGCAACACTCTCATCATCATCATCATCATCGGGATGTATCCTTCCCTTATCAACAACACTCTCATCATCATCATCAATCCATCTCGACTTGTAGTTTGACTATGGCAATATCATAGTTACTTTTGAATCCATTTGTGCTTTCTTTCTTCAAATCTTCTCTTCCCAATTCCTATCGCTTATCATCCTCTCATGTCCATCATTTTGCATTATCTTCCTTATCTTCCAGTTTCATCTAATCAATCCATCATCTCAATCCAATCATTCAACCATTCAATAAATACATCCCCTTCATCAAATCCTCTTCTATTATTCTAGTCAATAATCCAAATGCAATTCAATCCTTAATCCAACCAATCTTGTCAAATGATCTAATCACATCAATGGTCTTGATCCTAATATTGTTGTAAACCCAATCAATCAATCTATCAATCAAACATCAAAATCCTATCATTGATCATCACCTATCATGAGGTCAATCATCATCATCCTATCATTGATCCTCACCTATCATGAGGTCAATTATCAATCTATCATCATCATCAATCAATCAATCAATGGTTTACATCTTGATAGGGGCAATACCTCGTTTATTTTCGAATCATTTGTACATGCTTGCTTGCTTGCGCGTCTTATCATTTTATCTTGCATTTGTATCAAATCTTTATCATTCCATCAGCTCAACTCCCTATATTTATGTAGAATGTACTTATGATCAGATCTCTCCTTTTGATTGGAAGATAAATCATCTCAGCGTCATAAAATTTGGAAATCATCAAATCATCATAAAATAAAATTAAAAAATCAAAAATTTTAAAAAATCCAAAAAATTCAAAAATTCACCAATTTATCTCTCGAGCGGGCATATATCCGTCATCACCTGAAAATCAGTATCTAGGGCATATAAAAAAAAAATATTTGAAGTAATGCGTCTACGCACATCACTTCAAAGAGGGGCAAAATGTACACACATAAAAATGGTTTGGAGCACAATTAATTAAATATTTGATATTTAATTAATAAATCCTAATTCTTCTACTAATATAAATAAATTGATAAATTTATTTATATAGTTCATCCCTTAATTCTTCAATTTCAAAAATCATTTTCCTCTTAAATTAATTAAATGCACAAATTAAATATTTTGTCATTTAGTTAATTTCCCCCCTTCATTTAAATTTGAATTTTTAATTCAAATTTCTCACATTTCTCCATATTTCTCTAACTTCCTCCAACTCACCCTCCACATCATCACATGTCACATGATTTCTTTTATTTCTAATTTCTAAATTAGAAATATTCTTCAACCTCCTAACCTCCTTGGAGACACATGGCTCCTCTTTCTAATGGATGCTCTTTGACACTTGGAAGACTTGCCCTTCTAAATGGAGGAACCTCCATGAAATCCTCCAACCTCTTTGTGCTCTACCCTTGATGTTTCAGGATCACGATCTTAACCATCCATCTTTGCCACCTCATCCTAGGCTTGGAAAAATCAATAAATAGAAGGCAATTCTACAAATTTTAAAAAGGGGGATTTGATCACAAACTTATGCTACAGAAATCATATTGGCAATTGAGAGAATTTTAGTTAGCATTTGGCATTTTATTTTATATTAGTATTATCATGGAAATTTTAGTTTTAGCATCTTTTTTTTTTTTGCATTTTCCTACATCATTTCATTTAGAATTACATCTTCAATTACAATAATCATCTTAGCATCATTTTAAATACACTAGCATTACATCATAGATCATTTAGCATTGCAATCAAACAGACCAAAAACATGTAGATGTAGGCATTTAGCTTTACATTTCATATAGCATCTTGTTTCTTAGGTTTCCATCTTGTAAATTCATGTGCAACACACAAATCTAAAAGCATGAATGGAGAGATCACTGAGAATAGAGATCACTGAGAATAGAGAGCAATGAGATGATTTGAGAGGATAGTCACAGCAGTTCAATTTGTTATTTCAATTCCTTTTATGTAAAATGTCTTCATTGATGTGTGTTTAGTTCTACTAATTACTCCACTTTTATACCCACACAGAAACAAAGAAAAATAGGGGAAAGGAGAAGGGAGATGGATGGAGATATGGAATGGGGATATTTTTGATCTACTTGTATGGACCTATTTTCCTTTATTTCATTAGGAAATGAGATCCCCACGAAGAATTGACTTACAACCCTTAGGTGAGTCAACTTAATGAGGGAATCTATTGATTTCCTTATGATTGAGGATGGGGGTATCAGCTTGAACAACACTTTTGGGAGAAAAACTAAAAATTATAAATCAACTCAATTATGCCCATTCAAACTTGAATCATCAATTTAAAGCATAATACATTAGAAACAACAAACTTGTAGCAGATCTGGGAATGACAGAGTGATGTGCACCTGTGACCAAAATGTAGGTTTGAAAGGCTACCTGGGACTCATTCACCCATGGGCGAATGGGTCTCTATGCAAAGGTTTGACTCAACTTTCGAGATCCTCTAGTATCAGTCTATAGCTTCTGTTTGATCTAGGTTTCAATGTTGGACAGTCGAAAATAAGGTTTGTAGGTGAGATTCTGTGAATTGACAACAAATATAACTACTTTTTGAAACTTTGACAACTTTGTGACTTTGAGGTCTTCAATCCATCTTCAACTTATAAACCTGCACATTCACAAAGAGGAGAAAAATGTTTGTTTTTGGTGGATGGAGATTTGCCCTGGTCAAACCCTATTTTGGTAATTAAACCTTGAATTGAAATAATGAAACATGAAAGATTGATGAATGAACAATACAATGTTGCAACTCAATAAACCCTTGAATAAACCTTTGGAGGACTGAAATGTTGATCTTGATCTTGCATGAAATGGCTTCAATGGATGTGGATCTTGATACTTGAATCTTGACTCGAATGTAGACTTGATCTTTGAAACCTACATCACAATGTTAGCTCCAAAAACATGCATGGTTGCAAAAGACTTTGACATGATGATTGAGATCTTGATTGCTGCAATAAATTACTGATAAATCTTCTCTTGAATGCTCTTGATCATAATCTTTGCTCTTATAATGCTTGCATAAAGTGTGTTCTTAAATGTTAGATTTAAATTGATAAAAAGGACTTTGTATTTATAGGTATTTATCCTTAATTTCTCAAAAATTAAACATTACAAGCCAACATTGAAATTTGAATTCTGGGACATTAAAATATCA
Source organism: Sequoiadendron giganteum (assembly GCA_007115665.2). Lineage (NCBI taxonomy): Eukaryota > Viridiplantae > Streptophyta > Pinopsida > Cupressales > Cupressaceae > Sequoiadendron > Sequoiadendron giganteum. The sequence goes on along the minus strand of CM021106.1, from coordinate 145,767,130 downwards.
CCAAAAACATATTTTAAATTTGGTTTCAAAGGCCTAGAGAAGACTCATTTTCCCATGGGAGAATGGGTCTGAGGTCCCTATTCCTAGAACACACATTGCTCAAGGTAATTAATTATGTGTTGGCATTAATTGTTGTCGGATTTCCCCTTTGGAAAATGTAATTTATTAGGCTTGTAGATGTAAAATAGTGTTTATTAAGGTATAATTAAGTCCAATTTAATTGAGGGGACCCAAACAAAGTGTGAAAATGTAAAGGAGTACATTTCCTTACACTATAGTCATATGCAAGGAAAATATATATAAATGTCTATACAGATATAAACGAAGTACCTTATATAAATTATACAAAGGATAACTTGAAAGGAAATCATGAGGAATCTAGAGATTAGTCGAATGGTTCTCAATTGAGTTATCAAAAGTTAAACAACTTAATATACTGACTTATTATTGGCCATTACTATGAATATAAGATTTAATATCAAATCAAATCAAATGATATTTAATGTCATGAATGACCAGATTGGTTCTAGCATCCTAGAATGATGAAGCCATATTAGGTATGACAACAAGATTTTGAAACTTGATATGAAGAAGTAATCTTCAATTCATGCTTGATACTAGATTATTATATATATACACATATTGTTAGTATTTTAGATTGAAACCAAGTGTGTCTAGTCGGTGATATCGTGTCATCAGTATTAACTAATTATGTATAAAATAAGAGAGTAGTTACTCCCATGGTTAAAACTAAGGACTTGAATAAGAGGTAGTTGTGAAACCCAAATTGTTACAAGTATGTATACCAAAATGAATATATTATAATATATATATTAATATATATTGATGTTATTATAAATACACAATGGTAGCCATATGTAAGGCAAGGAATGCCACGTGAGGCATGTTAAGGTGGCAGCAATGCCACACAAAAAGAAATACTTAGAACTATTTTCATATAGCTATTACAAGCCATGTAGGCTATACGCCATATCATGTTATGTGTAAATATTAATATGATGTTAATATAAAGTTGTTTGACTTAATAAAAGAGGTGTATTGCAGTCCATGAAAGGGGTGATGGAATAAAATGTTGAGTTGCAATTGAATTGGTTGTCAACATGTATATTGTAGTACTTTTTCTTTCCATGTTTAAACCGCTAGCAAGTGAAAGAGGCTGCACCCAGCAAGCCATGTCAATTTGGAAAGGAGATAGAGTTGGTTTCAAAGAAATTTTTGTAACTAATTTTGCATAGATAATTCCCATGGCTAGCAAGAAATCTGAGAGGTGGCAGCAAATGAGAAAAATTCAACTTTCTTTAAGGAATCAACCTCTCTCTCATTTGTAGTATAAAAGAAGAGCAGTAGCTCACTATTTGGTTGTTCTTTTCATTCAATCATTTTGTGCTTTCATTTTATTATTTTGAGCATCAACACATTTGAGAGTTAGTAAGGAGAGCATAGAGTATTCATGAAGTTTGTGAGGAGATTATAGTTTTGAGAGCAAGTGCATTGGAAATCTATATTCTAATTTGTTTTAAGTGTGAGGAAAGGCTATTATTTTGAGTTGAGTAGTTGTAGTTGTCATCTAGAAGCAAGGGAGAGAAGCAATAGTAGAGAGGAGAGCTGAGAATTGAGGATGTAACAGTTTAAGGTTGAGTTAATGAGAAAATTTGAAGCAAGGAGTAGCAGGAATTTGATTCAAGCTATTTTAATCTGGGCATGATTAAAATACCTCTTTTTCCTTCTCATTCTAAATCTATATATAAGCTTTACTATTATTTGAAATTGCTTATGCTATCATTGTGTACAAATTATTGCTATTAGAAAGTATGTGGGTGCATGTACAAATAGCTAGATTATTTACACATGGAGCTAATTTAGAAATACAATGAGATAAGTTGGTTTAGGGAATCATATGAGCATAATAGGTAGTTATCTCGAATAACATTGATAGATTATGATGCGTGCAACACATGATTTTAAGCATTATGTATGAATATGTTTGAGAGAAAGCAAGCCCCATTGGAAGGGTAATTCTCTCTAAAGTTGTGTTTAACCCAAACAACAAGCTCAATAGAATAACATAGCAAGAGAAGCTAAGTAGGGTAATATGACATGATCCCAATAATATAGTATTATATTTATAATATCCGAATGAGTTTATATTGCTTTTCAACAAGAGGGTTTGAAAATGTATTGGAAGTGTAAATGTCCTTATTATCTATTGAATGATATTATTTTATATTTTGACCAAGAGTATATTATTACTTATTCACGATAATTCAATCTTAAGAAGAGGACTTTATGTCCTCAAAAGAAAAAAAGCCATAATGCAAGGAGATTTTAAGGTGCAAGAGCACATATATCTCTCAAGTAGAATTTTTTCTCCAATTTGGATATAAAATTATCATACATTTAAATATGAGGATATATGTGTCATTGAAATTGTATACACATAAAAATGGTCTGGAGCACAATTAATTAAATATTTCGTATTTAATTAATAAATCCTAATTCTTCTCCTAATATAAATAAATTGATAAATTTATTTATATAGTTCATCCCTTAATTCTTCTATTTCAAAAATAATTTTCCTCTTAAATTAATTAAATGCACAAATCAAATATTTTGTCATTTAGTTAATTTCCCTCCTTCATTTAAATTTGAATTTTTAATTCAAATTTGTCACATTTCTCCATATTTCTCTAACTTCCTCCAACTCACCCTCCACATCATCACATCATCACATGTCACATGATTTCTTTTATTTCTAATTTCTAAATTAGAAATATTCTTCTAACCTCCTAACCTCCTTGGAGACACATGACTCCTCTTTCTAATTGATGATCTTTGACACTTGGAAGACTTGCCCTTCCAAATGGAGCAACCTCCATGAAATCCTCCAACTTCTTTGTGCTCTACCGTTGATGTCTCAGGATCACTAAAAATCTATAAATAGAAGGAAATTATATAGCTTTGAAAAAGGGGGGTTTGATCACAAACTTATTCTGCAGAAATCATATTGGCAATTGAGGGCATTTTGAGAGCATTTTAGCTATCATTTGGAATTTTAGTTCATATTAGTATTATCATGGAAATTTTAGTTTTATCATCTTAATTTTGTTGTATTTTCCTACATCATTTCATTTAGAATTACATCTTCAATTACAATAATCGTCTTAGCATCATTTTAAATACACTAGCATTACATCATAGATGATTTAGCATTGCAATAAAAAATACTAAAAACATGTAGATGTAGGCATTAAGCTTTACATTTCATATAGCATCTTATTTCTTAGGTTTTCATCTTGTAAATTCATGTGCAACACACAAAACTGAGAGCATGAATGGAGAGATCACTGAGAATAGAGGGAAATGAGACGATTTGAGAGGATAGTCATGGCAGTTCAATTTGTTATTTCAATTCCTTTTATGTAAAACGTCTTCATTGATGTGTGTTTAGTTTTACTAATTACTCCACTTTTATACCCACACATAAATTGGTGCCCACTGTGGGGCCCGAAGCCCCACTTTTAATATTTTCTAGAAAAGTGTATTTTTAGGTTTGGACGTGTAAATTTTTGGCACGACCGTGAGTTCTTTCAACGCATACGAAGCATTCTCTGGCGCATCAGTGCTCTATTTTGGCGCATCTGTCGAATCGTGAAGCACATCCATCTCATCATTTGGCGCATACAGAGCATTTTATGGCACATACATAATTTCTTTTAGCACATCTGTATGATTCATTAGCACATCTGTTTACTATTATGGTGCATTGTTTTATTTTCCAGAAAGTTATAATTCTGAGAACTAGTTTACTTCTCTCTTTTTTGCAGGAATTTGACATGCTATTAGAGACTTTGCTGAAACCACAAGAACGTTGTCAAAGAAAAATAAACTGAAACTACTAATGATTTATGTTGTAGGGGCTGGAGTTTATTGTTATTTCTTTTTGTTAAGCTAGGAACGTAGCCTAATTAGAAGGATAATTGAACACCATGCCTATTGTGTTTGTGGAGTGGTAGGCATGTATGCTCTCCCCTTAATTGGGTGATCAGAAAGCCGGACCCATTCTTTTTATTTCATTTAATCCTCAGAGGGCCTAACTAGTGGAAAAAAGTAATCACCCCAGAGAACGACCCAACCGGGAACATGCTAAAGCCAAGCGACTTCCACCCGGGATATAAGTGTGGGTACTTGAGGAAAGTTCAAGTATCACGAGGATTGTTCCGACAAGAAGGGTAGAAATGGTCTCTTGTTGTATGGATGATTCCCCATGAATGAAATGCCCCTACTAAAACCCTTTGTTGTAGTAAGCCAAAAATTCCTTTTTCTATTTGTTGGTGCAAGAGGTATAACCTTCAAATTCATCCCACATTCTTATGGATTTTGGTGGAAATGAGAAGTCTATCATGGGAGATTCATGAGGACTAAGGCTTGGCTGACCCGAGAAGTGAGTGCAATGCAAGGGGGAGCCAGTGTGGTCAAGCCTCTAATCATTCACCAAAAGTAAGCACAGCTGGAGCAATCCAAGTGGGAATCCAATAAATACTATCCTTCACAGCCATAGGGATTTTACTTTCTTGATATGTTTCACATGCATGTTTTGAAGTAAATTTTGAGCAAAAATCACACAAAAACATTCAACCATTGATTTAGAAGAATATCCAAATCAAACAATCAAATTATCTTTCAGAAAAACCAAAAAAATAAATTTTACAGACTGTCAAAAACCAGAGAACATTTGCCACTTCAGCACATCCATTGGCTGCCCCAGTGCATGCATTCTATCTTTTGACACATACATTTATTGTTCTGGCACATTTGTACCATATCCTAGCGCATACATCATCTTTTCTGGTGCATATATCCCCTATTTTGGAGCATCCGTATAATCCTGCAGCACATCCGTACCATATTATGGTGCATATATAGCTTATTTTGGCGCATACCTGTAATCTTTTAGTGCATCCCCCTCCTTTTTTGGAACATGTATACACTGTTCTAGCGCATCCATAAAAATTTAGACCAAAGAGCTAAAATCCTGTTTGTCCAAATTTTAACCTCACAATTCAGAAACATTTTCAGTCCAAAACCTTTCCTTAGTCATACCAAAGTCTTAAACTTGTTGAAACTAGCATTTTCAAGTGAAAATCCCTGAACTAAACTTTGATCAAACATCCAAAAGTGCTTCACTATCACACCTATTTCTGATTAGCAATTGTGTTTCACCATCAGGATTCATCATCCTTCATCTCAAAACAAAATTGCTTAATCAGATTTAAACTATTCCTTTTGGCACTCCCAAACTTTGATCAAAAGCTTAGAATATTTTCATCACTTGTATGCTCGTTTTAACAAGATTGCAAAAGCAAAAACTTGAGCAAAAAGAAATTGAAGACCAAAACACCATGGTTTAAAGAGAGGAGAATCCCTTTTTTAGAGTTCCTTGAGAAGAGGTAGAAGAAATAACAGATGGAACCATAGAACAAGCCCAACAAGATCCCAATTTTCATAAATTCATGGAGAAGATCTTTGGAAAGGAGGGTGAGAAATACCTTTTGATGCTAGCAAACAAAGGGGTCCAACTACCCGAAGATTTTAATATCACAAAATTAAAGAGAACTCCTAAGAAAATAGAAACATAAACACAAACTAAAATAAGAAATGAAGCAAGAACCAATGACCCCATGGATACTTTAAGAAAACAAATACAAACCCTCGAACAATAAATGCAAAACATGCAAACTGGAACCACCAAGAGATACATGATACAATATATATGCCCCTACCCTTTTGATCCAAGTGTCAACATGATACCATTCCCCAAACATTGTGAATTCCCTAAATAGGACAAATACAATGGAAAAACAGATCCAATAGATCACATAAGGGAATTCTGAGAAATGAGTTGAATTTTCCCATGAGGAAACATACTTGATGAGATTATTCCCACGCAGTTTGGGAGGGAAATGTATGCAATGGTTCTCACAATTACCTCCAGGGATCAAATCCTTCAAAGAATTAGTCAACAAATTTATCACCCAATATTCCTATAACATTCAACATGAGATCACAATGAAGGACCTCTGCAATGTCAAGCAAAAGAAGGATGAATCATTCCTAGTATTTTTGCAAAGGTGAAGAAGACTATTTGCAAGGTACCCTCATCCCATACTAGAAAAAGAAAAGATGGAGGTATTCATTGACAACTTAAATGATGATATGAGTTATAGGCTCGAATTATAATGTCCTCAAACTTTTCAAAAAATAATTGAAAATGGAATAAAAATTGAAGAAGATTTGGTCAAGTGAGGAATCTTGAAAATTTACAATGAAAATAATTCATCCAATTACTCCAACAATGACAAACCAAAGTTTTGGCAAAAATACAAGAACAATAGAAATGATACTTCAGCTGAAACGCATAATTCCAAACCGGTCTTCAATCTATCAGGAATCAGACCCAAGACCAGACAAACCCCCAATCACAACAATACTAACCAAAACATGAATCAAAACAACAATCAGAATAATAACCAAAATAATCCTCCACCTAGACTACCATACCAAACATCGAACAATCGCAAGAAGTTCACACCTTTGGGTCAATCATAAGAATCTGCATTGAAGGAACTTGCAAAAAATATTATCACTCTACCTGACACTTGAGGTTTTGAACCCAAAGTAAAATCATCATGGTGGAATGAGGCCCACTATTATGAATTTCATCGATGCAAAGGTCACCTAACCGATATTTGCATGTAATTAAAACACAAGATACAAGACTTGATTGACAATAACATCATTCAGATAGGACCCCAAACCAAAACTAATCATGGGGTATTCAAGAACCCCTTACCAAATTATGAAAAAGGGGAGTCTTCTACCACAAATAGCAAGGGAAAAAGTGTGAACTATGTTCATGAAACCACCATCTATCATATTTCGGTTGTCAAAGACCAGACAAATGACATTGAGATCAATAATACAACAAAAATTGTTGCAGCCAACCATCCAATCAATGACATCAACATCCCCTCTAATCAAATCCATAATATCCAACGAGACATGGTTGCAATAGATAATCAAATTAATGTCATAAAAATCAAAGGAAAGCAAGACAACGTGCCTGTAAACGCGACCACAAGGGCACAATCTAAATATGTTCTAAAAGGGAGCACCTCCAAAACACCTGTTGCCCCATCTCATCAATATAACATTGTTGATCAGCTCCAAAATATTCCTGCATAAATATCAATATTGGAGCTTCTCAAGATCTCATCGGCCCACAAGGAGATTTTGGAAAAAGCCCTAGTTGATACCACAGTACCAAATAATTTGGAAGTTTGCACTTTCCAAGCCATGGTGGGAGATTTAGTTGCACCTCATTGCTTATCCTTTTTAGAAAATCATGACTTATCTCTCACCCATCCTCATAATGCAACACTCCACATCGAGGTCCTAATCCATAAAATTCATGTCAAGTGCATCCTAATAGATGAGGGAGCCGGTCTTAATATATGTACTTTAAAGCTTGTCCGTGCACTAGGATTTTCTGAAAATGCAATAGATGCAAGGAAAAAGATCACCATCAAAGCATATGATGATGAGGAAAGGGATTTAAAGGGATTAACTGTACTACCAATTCAAGTAGGGCCATTTCAAAAATATGTGATTTTCCAAGTTCTAGATAAAGACTTAACATATAATATACTCTTGGGTCGTCCTTGGATCCATGAAATGCAGGCAGTCCCCTCAACGTACCACCAATGCTTAAAATTTCCTTGTTGTGGGCAAGAGATTACCATTCCTACTAATTCTAATAGCCCTCATTATTTCAATACCCTTAAGTCAATCTAGGATGTGTCTGTGCCCCACAACTGAGAATCTCTCAATTCTACATCTGACATTCCCATTAATTCAAGTCAAGCCAATCCATTATCAAAACTGCTAGCCACATCCTCTAATGAAGGAAGCCAACCAATTTCCTCATCCAAATAGTCAAAGAAAAAGGAAGAAGCTACCCCATCTACTTCCATCAACCCTGAAGCCCAACTAAACACTTTGGCCAAACAATTTGAGAAGAAATTCCAAGTCAAAGACAAAGCTGTGGGTGAATACTCCATTAAAAAATCCCTCTGCCTCTCACAGTTAATTTCACCAAAATCCCATGGTCAACCATCAACCTCATCACAACCATCCTCACAACCGAACACACTTATTCATGGTTGATTCATAAAAGCAAGCACCCAGGCAGAGGAATCTAATGAAAAATTTATTTTGAACTAGCTCTACAAGGATGAAACTGAATCTCAAGCAACAATAGCTACTGTCCAAACCACACAATATGGCAAAGGATTCTCAATCTTGGAAAATATGGGATATGAGGGACAAGGACCTATTGGAAAAAGGAAAGAAGGCATTGTAGAACCCGTCCAACCCATCATAACAAATCCAAAAGAGAAAATATGGTTGGGATATAAAGAGCATCAAAAGGATGAAGAAACAAAGGAGGACCTAAAATAGAAGTTTGTTGAACAGATCCTACAGCTCCAAGCAAGCGATCACTATGAAACTGATTCCAATGAATATGAGTGGGATTCGCTATTAGAAGAGTCCTATCATGATAAGGACATTGATGTCGTACACAAGTATACACCCACATTTGAGGAGGGACAAAGCTAGAGGTTAAGACCACTTGAATTAGGATCGCAAACTATCGATGGTTCAAGTGAAGACGATCATACTTCTAGTGAGATAGATCACTCGAAAGAAAGTGACATTATAGACCTTGCCCTTGCCATAGTATTTCTCGATGACGATGTCACCATTAGGACCCTTAGGACCTCTGACTTGAACCCACCGGACGATTCCCTACCATTGGTGTATCTTAAACTCATAGATTGGGAGCAAATTGAGTCTATTGATATCCCAACCTTTTCAAACGATGAGGCCATTGTCAACTTCCTCTGTGTTGTTAATCCTAAAGTAGGTTCTAGCATTGAACATCATAATGAAGCTTCCAGATAGGGGAGTGCCAAATTTCCTAGCTAGAAAATGAGTAAGACAAAAGAAGGATCTAATGGTGAAAACCATTCCATGGTAGTATTAGATCAAGAAAGAATAAAAAATAAAGAGTGTATCCAACGGTGAAAACCTCTCTGAGGCACTGAAGGATGGGAAATTGTACTCTCCCAGAGCACTTCCATGAAAGATCCAAATTTTTGATCGAGCCAACATAGTCCATCAATATCGGCAATGTAGAAATAGTGAAAACTCTCCATCTAGCAAAATCCTTGACATAACAAGAGAAGCCTATTTTTATCAAGTTCTTTGAAGAACGAAAAATCAACTTTGCTTGGTCATATGCAGACATGCCAGGGATAGACCCAGATCTCATCATGCACCACTTATCCCTCCCTCCAACAGTCAAACTAGTCAAGCAAAAGTTGAGAAAAATGCATCCCCACATTGCCTTGTTGGTGAAGGTGGAACTAAAGAAATTATTGGATGTAGGATTCATTAGACCCATTGATTATTCTGAGTGGATATCCAACATTGTACCTATTTCAAAGCCTGATGGTAGCATACGGATTTCTATAGACTTTAGAGACCTAAACAAGGCTTATCTGAAAGATGATTTTCCCTTGCCAAATATTAATATCATTGTAGACTTAACAGCAGGTCATGGCATGTTCTCACTCATGGATGGATTTTTAGGCTATAATCAAATAAAGATAGCATGAAGACCAGGATAAGACAACTTTCACTTTCCCTTGGGGTACCTTCTGTTGGAACGTCATGCCTTTCGGATTGAAGAACGTAAGGGCCACATATCAAAGATCCATGACAACCATCTTTCACAACATGATGTATACCTTCATGGAAGATTATGTGGATGACTTGTTGGCTAGATATTTAACTAGAGAAGAACACTTGGAGATACTAGACAAAATCTTCACCCGGCTAGAGAAGTTCAACATCTACCTGAATCCAAAGAAATGTGTGTTTGGGGTAACATCGACCAATTTATTGGGATACATAGTGTTAGGAAAAGGTATTGAAGTAGACCCTGCAAAAGTGAAATCTATCATGGAAATTTCACCTCTGAAGAATATCAGTCAGTCAAGGTCCCTTCAAGGTAGATTTCAGTCAATCAAAAGATTCATATCACAATTGGCTGATAAGACCCATCCTTTTACCCACTTGTTGTACAAGAATATTTCTGTTCGATGGGACGAGAAATGTGAAGTAGCTTTCAATCAACTGAAGCAATACCTAATGAGTCCACCTGTCCTAGCACCACCAACAGAAGGAAAGCCTCTCTTATTGTACATAGCCACAACTGATCGATCATTGGGAGCTTTGTTAGCACAAGAAGATTCAATAGGAAAGGAAAGAGCAATCTATTATATTAGTAGAACTCTAAATGGTTATGAACTCAACTATACATCCATTGAAAAAGCTTGTTTAGTAGTAGTGTTCGCTACACAACAATTGTGATACTATATGCAGACTCATACAATCAAACTCATAGCCAAGATAGATCCGCTGAAATATCTCCTTAGCAAAGCAAATCTGGTGGGAAGATTAGCCAAATAGGTAATGATACTCGACGATTTTGACATCCAATATGTCAACCGAAAAGAAATCAAAGGGAAAGCTATCACTGACCAACTAGCGGAGGCACTGATTCATGATTATCATCCCCTACACATGGAATTTCCAGATGTTGATGTCTTCGCTATAGCAACAAAATAATGGGTATTGTATTTTGATGGCTCATATACTCAACATGAATCAGGAGCTGGAATTCTATTCATTACTCCCCAAGGGAATACTATTCTGAAATCCCAGCGACTAATGTTTCCCTGCATTAACAACATGACAGAATATGAAGCACTTATCATTGGCATCAAGATAGTTGTAGAATGGAAATCACAGAGCTGCAAGTATTTGGGGATTCTCAACTAGTCATTAATTAGGTCAACAATGACTACTAGACAAAGCATGAAAAACTGATGCCCTATAAAAGGATGATTGATGAATTCAAGAAATATTTTATTGACATTAAATTTGATCAAATCCCAAGGATTGACAATAAAGTTGCTGATGCTATGGCTACCATGGATTCTTTTCTACAAATTCTAGAAAAGTGAAGGTGTTATGAGTTCATGGTGGAACAACTGTTTACCCTTGCCTATGATGATCCTGAGTCCCAACTCATATGCCACCTAATTGATGATGATACCTCCATCTATGGGAAAATATATACCTACCTAAAAGATAATACCCTTCGTCCTGATCTTTCCCGAAATAAAAATTGAAACTTCATCCACCAAGCTACTCGCCATACCCTTATCGCGGATGTACTTTACTGACGAGGGCTTGATGGAACTCTCTTACAATGTCTAGAATGCAACGAGTCTGAAACAACTTTGTAAGAAGTCCATGAAGGTATCTACAAAACTCATTCAAGTGGTCTAACCCTCGCTAAAAAACTCCTCTGTTTGGGGTACTACTGACCAAATATGGAGAGAGAGTCCTTCCAATTTGTCAAAAGATGTCAGAAATGCCAAATCCACAGTAATCTTATCCATGCACCAGCACAAGAGTTGCAGCCCTTCGCATCAACATGGACATTTTGTCAGTGGGGATTAGATCTGGTAGGTAAAATTCATCCATCATTATCCAATGGACACAAGTTCATCATTACAGCAACAAAGTACTTTACAAAGTGGGTCGAATTCATGCCTTTAATCACCATCATAGGAAAAAAGATCTCATCGTTCATCCTAAACTACACCATCTGTAGGTATGGTATCCCTCAATCCATTGTCACTGACAATGGTAGACCTTTCAAGAATCAGGATGTACAAGAACTCTATGAAAGGTTCCATATCCAACATCAATTTTCTACGCCCTATTACCCTCAAGGAAATGGCCAAGTAGAGGCCTGAAACAAAACCATCATGAAGATTTTAAGGAAATCCGTCAATGATGTTGGACAAGATTGGATATTCAACTGAACCCTACTTGGTGGGCATATCACACCAACATCCGCACTCCCACAGGAGCCACACCATATGCCCTTGTATATGGATCTTAAGCTATCTTGCCTATTAAATTTGAGAGACCATCACTCCGTGTGTCCTTGAAAGGTCTCATTTAAAATGAAGATTACCAAGTTTCTAGACTACAAGAGTTGGAATTGTTGGATGAACACCGTCAGCTTGCAGTGGATCACTTGAAAGTTGTAGTGCCTCTCTATAATTGGCCTTCGTGAAAATTTGATAAGTTATTTGGTTGGTTTGTGGGTCATGATGGGTTTGTTAGTTTATATTGGTTAATGGATTTTGTATGATGTGATTAAGTTAATATCTAGCCTAGCCTTGATTAATCTACTTAATTAAAATAAATTTGATTTATATGGTAACTTAAATTAATTGGAAGTAAGATTATGCTAGGTATTCAACCTGAAACCCTCGTGCAAGTATGTTTGTGTGAGTTTGGACCTTGGGTCCATTTCGAGTACCTTGCCCACAATTCTTAGTGGAATATGCATAGGTCAAGTGATGTAAGGAAGATACTACTAGCTATTGTATTATATCTTATGACTAATATTCTAACGATTAAATGTTAAACTCATTAATTACCTAAGGCTAGCTTAAATGAATTATACGGGTCATTGTACCATATCAAGAAAAGATCTAGTATTAATTCTTGGCCAACAAAGCTAATTACATTGCTTGTGTAATGTTGGCACTTGACTTAAAAAAATTCATTTAAGAGGTATTGGTGATAATGCCAATGGAAATTACCAACCTAGAATTTATTATCATTAATAATAAATGTGATATTGACATAGTTAGTAAGAATCAAATCAGAATAAAGCAAATATTATTATCAATATAAGTATTGCTATTGGACTATTAATAGTAGTAGTAATATAATTTAAAATGCATTGTACAATATGATTGATGTTGAAGGGTGGACTTCTAATACGTAAACTATTATTGCTTCGGTCAAAGAAAGTGATAATAGTATAAATAAATAAATAATATTGACATAAGGAAATTATGTTACCTATAATATAAACATTATTATACATGAATATTTTCATGAAGATCTATTGAATAATTGAATAAAAAAATAAAAATAATAAATAAATAAATAATCTTCTAACGAGGATTAAACAAAAGTAACCATAGAGTGAGTAAAATTGAAGTTTGTAAAAAGGAGAGAATATGTCTTCCTTAATTACTTGATATAATTTTATAATGAGCATTTAAACTTCTACTCTTAGTTTTAATTTTATTTTTTTAGGGAATTAGGCTTTCTTTTAAAAGTTTATACGTGGGAGTAATTTTTTATGACAGGTGGTAAAAACAAGAAAAAGGCTTTTTGACGGGTGTTTTAGCATGCA
>CM021106.1:145714780-145753592 GCA_007115665.2 Sequoiadendron giganteum | reverse complement strand
CAAGGTATAGAACCAAAAAATACAAAAAAAATTGAAAATTTCCTGAAAAAAATGGTCACCCCGATGAAAACTTGGCAAACAGGCATCTTGGCAACAACAAAAAAATACAAAAATACAAAAATCCAAAGAAAAAAATAAAAAAAAGGATTGAAAATAGTAAAGAAAAAATCATCCTCTAGTGAAAACCACTTTAGTGGCGCTTTGGACAAGTACCTTGGTGAAAACCTAGCAAACAGGTGCCAAGTGCAAATAAAGTTCTCTCTATCCACTAGGATCTGCATGACTCACTCATCCATTATATCCCATTACATTTCATTATTCTTTCATCAATCCATCCTTTCACATCCATACCATAGCTTGATGTTGTGTTCGTATCACACTTCACCCTAGTACTACTTGGCACAATCCCAAGGTCAATTTGTCCTACCTTTATCGAAGTAGTCTATCACTTTCTGTTGGGGGCATGTTCCTACACCTACATCGGATCAGATTCATGTATATTCTTGTAATCTTCCTTAAAATCAAAAAATCCAAAACATTCATAAAACTCTCAAAAATTCAAAACATCAGAAATAATCTCAAAAATCTTCAAAAAATTCATCATTAAGTCTTGTTAGTCTATCACTTGGTCAAACTATGTCATCTCTGAGCTTGAATGTAGGAAAGGTTAATCTTTGATCATCCCCCGAGACACCCTAGGTCAGTCCTTAGGCATCCGTTTGCCCATCATTCTCATCATTGAGTCAAGTTTGTCGTCATTCGAACTACGTGATCTCTACATGTATAACGTAGGCAAGGATAATCTATGGATCAGCTCTCGAGACCCCTAAGATAGGTCTTTAAGTCAGTCTCTTCATCATAAATCTCAAAAACCCAAAAATAGCCTCAAAATAGTTGAAAAAACCCAAAATGGTGCTTTCTTCTCATCTCGCTTTCACCTGCGGTTATCATCACTCATAATAAATCAATCAGTGCTTTCATCCTTTGGTAAGTTAGTTGGAAGAAAGTCTGGCAGGTTCCAAAGTGAACACCCTAATTGTCAAAATCTTAAGTCTAGGTCAATAAGAAAGCAAGTTGATCAACTCGGAGTATCAATAACTTATCATCCAATCAATCTCATCAAAACCCTAATCACAACATGTCCTAGGATGTATCCTTCCCATAATGGACATAAGCATTAGGTAACCCATAGTATTTTAGTCTTGGCTAGTAGTATGAAGAAAATTAGCTTTTTTGTTTATTTTATCTGGTCTTTTTGACTTATCTTATTTTGCACTCATTCCAAGGACCTCTCAATGATGCCTAAACAAAATAGCTTTAGAGAGAAAGGAATGGAGCAATGATCATTATCTTTTTTATCTGTTGCACTTGTGGATTACTCTTGTAAAATAACTTAGTCATGCACACTTTGTTTGGTTTGTGGCGAGGACGTTTTGGATATCTTGTTGACAACATAGGAAGGCTTTCTTTTCTATGTTTGGTTTGAGATATTAAGAATGTCTAAACTACATCTTGAATGAGGTTATATATGCTAAGTGTGAATAGGAATACTCCTATTTGATTGTCAAGTCAAAGTCCATCACACTAGGTACAATGCCATCCTAGTTTTATACCTTGATGAATCGTATCTATGTGTGTTATCAAACATAACTAAATTGGCCCTTTGAAAATCTTGACTCCTCATAAGCGAATCACCATCATTCTAATAACTTGTGGGATCTCTTTCTCTTCTATTTTAATTCCATACTAACATGGTATCATGACATTTAATCATAACATCACTAATGTATACACCCTGCATCCACCAAATCATCACCATAAGTGCATATCATATCATATCGATCATACCACATTATTATTGTCTTAAGTTATGAGGAATAATATAGTTTTTTTATTCTAAGTACCTTAATAAATAATTGCATTACATTCATTTCACATCATACATGAAACATTAAGGACATAATAGAAATAATTAGCATCATCATTAATCATTTGCATAGAATTTATCATTTGCATATTGATACATCATCAGTAGCATACATTGCACCCATGTAATCATCAAAATGCATAGAAAAGATACAAAAAGAAATACATCCATCATATATAGAAACATATATCATATCACATGAGAATAAAATAGAAGCATTTCATAACATCTCATAGAAAATAAAAAATGCATCCATGCATCATAGGACATATCATAAACCGAACCATCTCATATATATCATAAAAAATATACTATCATGGTACAAAAACGGATCAAGTGTACATCAAAATACATGATACAATAGGGGAAATAATTAGAGCCCATGAATCAAAAAATGGAAAACTATCTATGATCAAAGGCTAGCCCTTTTGGCTACTGCCCTCTCCTGACTGCCTCTCGCCATGATCCTCTGGAGGCCTCATCCCTCTCTGTTGAGAGTAGTCTAGCACTCGGCCTGCTATTGGCACTTCCTATCTGTAATGTTGCCGATAATACTCGGCCTCTCTGACTACCTATGTGTAGGCTCGTAAAGAAACTGATCAACCCTAGGATAATGCAATCATACCCTCCAACTGCCTCCACCGACCAACCTCTTGATCCCTCTTGGTAGTGACCATCAAAAACTACGGCTGAGTTTGATCCCTCTTCATAGTCAATACCTAAATCTAACCATGCAACTGCTGGATCAATGCATCTCTGTTATATGTTTGCCTTGGTGGTTGCTATTGTGGGATTGCTCTATCCCCATCTTGAGGCTGGTCATCCTATATCCCTACCCGTAGAGGTTCCTGTTGTGCCTGATCTATGGGATGTATTTGATGAGGATGTGGTCCACCTCCTCCTCTATCCCCATCCCCATCTCTATCGCCTCGACCCCCCTATCCTTTGCCCTGATCGGCTGATCTACCTCTAGGCCTCCGCTGTGGAAGTGCCACACCAAGAATTGTCAATCTCAAAGGAGGCCTAAACCAAGCTTTGTACACCTGGTTCACTCCTGCATCTAATTACCCCTGATCATACAACCACGATCTGGCTACTAGTTGTCTGAATGAGGAGACCGCCTCAGCTATCGGGATGGGCTAGCCCCATGCTATCTCTCTACTGCTATGGGAAAAGATCGCCACGTACTAATCATCCGATCTATCTTGGATCTCACCAAACTAATGGGCCACCTTGTCTAGAAGGTAGTGATCTATCATGGCATGCTCTCAGCCCTGCATCCATTTGTACTATCGAGTGAATAAAAACTGCTCTATGTCATCATACCATGGGCCTATGTCCATCCAAGGCCTCCAAATGAACTCTCTTATGTCATCAAGAACCCATCGCCAATAGGCGATCCCACCTATGCCAGTGTGACTGAAATGGTCATCAATATCAAGGATGATCCGTGTGATATTTGGACGGAGCACTGGAATCCACTCCCATGCCCACATGTGTAACAAAGTAACTCTGGCCCCGAGGGCCCAACTGTCTAGGTATGCAAACTCATGTAAATCCCTGTATAAGGAAGCCAACATCACTGGCCCCAGAGAAAAGCACTCCCAGTGGATGCACATCCGCTCCCATGCTAGTCCCCAACCTGGACTGAAGTATTGGTCCTAAAGATCTAGTGCCACAAGACTATAAATAATAGCTGCAAAAATCAACCTGTAGGTGGACGCTCTACCCTGGTATCACTCCAAGTCAATCTATCCACCAAAAAGGATGAGCTCATCAACACCCATAACATCAAAGCAAGCCTCCCTACCCTCCTTTGGATCATAAATCACTCTGGCTCTATGGATAGACAATTAGAGAATGTGCCAGACATCCTTGAGAGTGATGGTAGCCTCATCAGTAGGAAGATCGAAGGAAGAAGTCTCACTATGCCACCGCTCGGCCAAAGTTGTTGTCATACCTAAGTGCATCTGAACAGGAGGGATGTACGCAACAAACCAGAGGCCAAGAATACCAAGCTTCTCCTAAAGGTACACATGCATACCCTACAATATATGAAGCACCGACCATATGTGCTCCCTTGAATGAGGTATATCAAGCTCCTCCTATGCAAGGGAAACCACTGCGTCAAGTCTCGTAAAAAAATATGCCTCTCGCATCAGATTTTTGCATTTGAAATAGCAAATGTGACACAGTTTGTAAAGTTCTAAACTGTGCCGCATCATGAACTTTGACAAACCTAAATCCCTAACTGCACTGCGTGATGCTATTTTCACATGCGACCAAGTTTGGCGATAGAAACCCTAAATCACTAATTGTGCCGTGCAGCGCTATATAGCGTCGCTCAACCTAAAGTTGGTTTTCACCCTATTTAATGCATGAAGAATGAGAAATTAAAATTCAGGATGGGGGTACATACCATGGGTCCTACATCAACTGACATGTGGTGTACTTGAGTACTCTCTCTGACACGTTCTTGGGAAGTTTTCATTATGCCATCTCGATCAGGGCTCAGAACTCAAAGTATAAAAAAATTTTGAAGGCCAAGTATGCAAATGTATTGAAAGTGGCCCCTCAAGGTCTATTTAAGCCTACAAATTAGGGTTTTTTGACCTAATTCGGCCATCCAACTAGGGTTTTGGTCCCCTGATCCCGTTTTTGTCCAACCGAAATATATTGCATCGTTTTTGGCATTTTAACACATTTTTTGGCATCTTGGGGCAATTTTGGATCTGTCGGAGACCTTGTCCTCTTTTTTCGCGAGATTATCCAAAAAAAAAAAAATTTGTCTGATCTCTCGAGGGGAAATATACTGGCATAATCCTTCAACTAGGGCAACAGTGGGGCATTCAAAAAATGCTAAATTTTTTGAACTTTGATCACAATAGTTTATTCTTTGAATCAATCCAACAAGTACATTGCTTCAAAGAGGGGCAAAATGTAGACATGGAAAATATACAATTCGATCCGACACACTTGATCTTGATTACTAACATCATTTCTTCATGAATCATCCTTTTAGCTTATCATTACATGTCATCTCTTAATCAAATAATCATTATTTATTTAATTAGGTCTTTCTCCTTTATTGATTAAATTAATCAATTTAATTTAATTAACCCTAAATCCCTCTTTAATTAAATAACTCATCTTATTTGATTAAATCCCTAAAGTCTTCTCATTAAATTAAATAAATTAAACCTTATTTAATTTAATCTAACATCACCCCCCTTTATTTAAATAAATACAAATCTTTATTTAATTAAATTCTAAATCATTTTCCTCTCAATTTTGATTTATATAAATCCTAAAATCTAAGTCAAAATTGTCAAATCACCTAATCTCTCATTAAATTGATCAAATCTTGATTAATTTAATCTCAATCACTAAAATCCTCTAGAGAATGCAATTTGCACAATAAATCCATTACTTTGATTTATTTAATTGCCTATTTTCTCTCAACATGGAATAAAGGAGGAATATTCCCTCAAATTTGAATTCAGAACCCAAGTGGATTTGTCCTTCCAACAAAGCATTCACTCCTCTTACATGTCCTTGTGCATTGAGCCAAGTGGAATTTATTTCATTCCTTTTTCCCTCTCACGTGTCATTTCCTCAATTTCAAATTCCACCTAATGGCATTTATTGGCACTTTGGCCAAAATGTGCACAACCTTCAACCATTCACATCTTGACAAGTGGCACTTGGCCATTGGATGTTGAATGATCCCACATTGCTCAATTCCACTCTCTCTTCCATTTTGGAAATCTATAAATGAGAGACTCTTCCTCTCATTTTATCATCCAAAATTTGAGTAAACTTACTATACTCAACTTCATCTTCATCCACCATTTTAGCAAAGTTACTCTCTTCACATTGAGAGCTAATTTTGTCCATTTCACATCAAGTGTTCATCACTTTCATAATTTCATAGCTAGGTTATGCCAAAATCTCATCAAGGAGATTCAATCATCCACAAATTATCACAAAGCTTACAAAGGAGTTGGGAAAGGGCTAATTTCACACACCAATTGGCACAACTCCCCCATGGGATCAAGAGTTTGCATGCTTAATTAGGATTTTACTTATCTTTCCATGTTTTTTTCTTGTTTTCCTATTTTGAGCATAGTTAATGGATTTCATGGGGAATCCTTGTTTTATCTTGCATATGAACCTAACTATGTGTTTTTTGTGTTTGTCAGGAATAGGATTGGGGTTCAGAGGCATAGACCTAAGGAAGACTTCTTCCTAAAATGACAGAATGTCTAGACAACCTTGGGAGCAAGGTGTATCTATGAGGTATACCTAGCAAGGATAAGTTAAGACAAGCAATAGTCATTCAACTGAACAAGGCCAAGCAAAATGATGTCAACTCCATGAGAAAATCTAGATGATTACAAGAGTTCAAATTTTAAGATGATTTACTGTTTTGGAAACACCAAGGAGGGGAAGAAGGGAAGCATATGGATCAAGACAAGGATCAGACACATATATGTACGCTATTCAACAAAATTTGATGATATATTCCCAGTCTGAGATGACATGGTTTTTGAATCAAAAACCTTATATCCAAAGTTTCATACCCAATGACCACAAAAAAATTGTTGGAGTTGAAGGCTAAGCTATAGGATCTATTAGCGAAAGATTTGAATGGTCAGGGAAAAAAAATTCAAAGGCTCTTGATCAAATAAAAGAGAATTAATTACGAGACCAATACTATAAGTTCTTGATTTGGAAGGCCAATTAGTGATTATCATCAATACCTTGGAAAAAGGTTAGGCAAGATGCTTATGCAAGAAGGGCAAGTTATCGCCTAAGAGTCTTGGAAATCGAAGACATAAGAACAAAACTAAGCTCCGCATTATTTCAAGCTAGCAGTAGTTGTTCATCTTGAAAACCAAGGAGGCATTATTTGCTTGGACAAATTTTGGAGTTAAAAACAAACCAACATGGTCAAAAGTATTGATCACCGAACCAACTCTAAATTCTCATTAGAGGATATGGCTTGCGCTGAAATCAGACTATGACTTTGAAATCAATTATATAAAGGGCAATAAAAACCAAGTTATAGATGTCCTAAGTCAAAGGATACATATCTCCTCAACAATATCTATTCATTATATTTTCAAGAATCAAGTGTGGTAGGAGTCCACAGAAGATGTTTCATTTAATCCGAGTGGACTACTAAGAATCAAAGGAAGAACCTTAGTATCAGACTCCAAGGAGTTAGGGAATACTGTATGGTAAGAAGTTTAATCGGTGCCATATTCAGGACAATCTAGAGTGATAAAATTATTGACTGATGTGAAACCACTATATTTTTAGAAGGAAATGGCAGAGATGTTGCAAGTTTTGTAGAAAGTTGTCTAGAGTGCCAGAGGGTGAAGGTAGAGCATCATCACCTGACAGGACTATTATATCCTCATGAAATTTTAGAGAGGAAATGGCAAATCATTTAGAATGGATTTTATACAATGACTCCCTATGTCAAGGAATAAACATATGGGGCACCTGTCATAACTTGCAAGTTCATGCAATAGGTGATTTGGTTGCATGGTGCTCTTGAGAAGATTACCTCAGATAGGGATGTGTGTGTAATGTCAAGGTTTTGGAAAACCTTATTTTCCTCACATGAGACTCAATTGAACATAAGTTTAGCATATCACCTAGAGGTAGATGGTAAAATAGAAAGGGTAAACCAAGTATTGGAAGATCTATTGAGAATGTATTGCATGGATCAACAATACAAGTGGGAAGATTATTTTCCATAGGTGGAATTTGCATACAATAATTGTTATCATTCCGCTATCAATATGGCTCCATTTGAAGCATTATATGGAATAAAGTGTTGAACTTCTATAAGTTGGGATAAGCTAGAATATGGGATTAGCCTTAGGCCAGAGATGCTCTCAGAGATGGAGGAGTGAGTTAATTTGATAAAGAAAAGGTTAGCGGAAGAAAATGATATGTAAAACAGTTATGTAAATGCTAAGCATGTGCCAAGACATTTCTTAATAGGAGAGAAGGTTTTTCTCAGAGTCAAGCCTCATAAGAGTTCAATTAAGTTTGGAAAGATCCAAATTGGCTTCGCATTATGTAGGTCCCTTCAAGGTTCTTGAAGAATTCAACCTTGTCACATATCGAATTGCTTTACCACCAACTCTTACTAGGATGAATAATGTCTTTCATGTGTCATACCTTAAAAAGTATATGCTAGGAGGTAATCATATTTTACTGATTGAAATTCTTTACGAGTACAAGACCCAGGAGTGATAATGATCGAGCCTCTTAGAGTACTCAAAATGTGTAGGCTTCACCTACATAATAGAAAGGTTCGTCAATGCAAGGTCCAATGGGATCAATATGTCAAAGATTATGCTACATGGGAAGACTATCTTGAGATCAAGCAAAGATTTCCTCATATTGTACAAGCTTTTGAAAGTTCCTAGAAATAATTCTTGTCATGTTTTTTGTTCATGTTTTGATACTTTAAATCATCGGGGATGATGATTCTTAAGGGGGAGGATATGTTACACCCCGTTGTCTAATTACCAAATACTATTACCTTTACGAGTAAATATGTTTTTAATACATGGTTATGTCTTGATGAGTTTCAATCGATGAATAAAATGTATGAATATGCATTATGATGAATTAATTTTTAAATGCTTTAATGATGCTTAGGATATATGATGAATGTGATTTATATGTTATCAGCTAACTATGAACATGTTGCTCCAAGTTGGATACAGGAAAGGTTCAAACCCTCAGGAGAGTATCACCTAGGAGAGGAGGTTGATATGGGAGCCATTGGTATATCTATCTAAGTAGACGCACACACTCACTGCATAAGATAGAGGACCCTTGTCGATTCAATTTGAGTTTTATGTCGACAAGTGCTAAGCCTGAGCTGATAGCTTCTTGGTTGATAAGAAATTTAGGTTTGGATGTCTTTAACCCTTCTTGATTGTTTAGTCTATTTAAATTAAAGTGTTAAAAATCTTGTGATTAGCATATGTTATATATTGTGTATTTAAATATATATGGATACGTATATATAATATATATGTATATAATATGTATATATAATATATATGTATATAATATGTATATATGTATTTATGAATATATATGTATATATATATATATGTGTGTGTGTGTGTGTGTGTGTGTGTGTGTATATGCAGTGGCACATATATATGCACATATGTAGGTATGATCATACATGGATAGTAATATTTAAGCATACCTATACATAGATACATAATGCATATGCAAGCACCCAATGGATGAATATATATATATATATATATATATATGTTTAAGTGATTGCTATATAAATATAAATGTGTATATATATACATATATTATTGTATACTAAAATGAATATATTATAATATATATATTAATATATATTGATGTTATTATAAATACACAATGGTAGCCATATGTAAGGCAAGGAATGCCACGTGAGGCATGTTAAGGTGGCAGCAATGCCACACAAAAAGAAATACTTAGAACTATTTTCATATAGCTATTACAAGCCATGTAGGCTATACGCCATATCATGTTATGTGTAAATATTAATATGATGTTAATATAAAGTTGTTTGACTTAATAAAAGAGGTGTATTGCAGTCCATGAAAGGGGTGATGGAATAAAATGTTGAGTTGCAATTGAATTGGTTGTCAACATGTATATTGTAGTACTTTTTCTTTCCATGTTTAAACCGCTAGCAAGTGAAAGAGGCTGCACCCAGCAAGCCATGTCAATTTGGAAAGGAGATAGAGTTGGTTTCAAAGAAATTTTTGTAACTAATTTTGCATAGATAATTCCCATGGCTAGCAAGAAATCTGAGAGGTGGCAGCAAATGAGAAAAATTCAACTTTCTTTAAGGAATCAACCTCTCTCTCATTTGTAGTATAAAAGAAGAGCAGTAGCTCACTATTTGGTTGTTCTTTTCATTCAATCATTTTGTGCTTTCATTTTATTATTTTGAGCATCAACACATTTGAGAGTTAGTAAGGAGAGCATAGAGTATTCATGAAGTTTGTGAGGAGATTATAGTTTTGAGAGCAAGTGCATTGGAAATCTATATTCTAATTTGTTTTAAGTGTGAGGAAAGGCTATTATTTTGAGTTGAGTAGTTGTAGTTGTCATCTAGAAGCAAGGGAGAGAAGCAATAGTAGAGAGGAGAGCTGAGAATTGAGGATGTAACAGTTTAAGGTTGAGTTAATGAGAAAATTTGAAGCAAGGAGTAGCAGGAATTTGATTCAAGCTATTTTAATCTGGGCATGATTAAAATACCTCTTTTTCCTTCTCATTCTAAATCTATATATAAGCTTTACTATTATTTGAAATTGCTTATGCTATCATTGTGTACAAATTATTGCTATTAGAAAGTATGTGGGTGCATGTACAAATAGCTAGATTATTTACACATGGAGCTAATTTAGAAATACAATGAGATAAGTTGGTTTAGGGAATCATATGAGCATAATAGGTAGTTATCTCGAATAACATTGATAGATTATGATGCGTGCAACACATGATTTTAAGCATTATGTATGAATATGTTTGAGAGAAAGCAAGCCCCATTGGAAGGGTAATTCTCTCTAAAGTTGTGTTTAACCCAAACAACAAGCTCAATAGAATAACATAGCAAGAGAAGCTAAGTAGGGTAATATGACATGATCCCAATAATATAGTATTATATTTATAATATCCGAATGAGTTTATATTGCTTTTCAACAAGAGGGTTTGAAAATGTATTGGAAGTGTAAATGTCCTTATTATCTATTGAATGATATTATTTTATATTTTGACCAAGAGTATATTATTACTTATTCACGATAATTCAATCTTAAGAAGAGGACTTTATGTCCTCAAAAGAAAAAAAGCCATAATGCAAGGAGATTTTAAGGTGCAAGAGCACATATATCTCTCAAGTAGAATTTTTTCTCCAATTTGGATATAAAATTATCATACATTTAAATATGAGGATATATGTGTCATTGAAATTGTATACACATAAAAATGGTCTGGAGCACAATTAATTAAATATTTCGTATTTAATTAATAAATCCTAATTCTTCTCCTAATATAAATAAATTGATAAATTTATTTATATAGTTCATCCCTTAATTCTTCTATTTCAAAAATAATTTTCCTCTTAAATTAATTAAATGCACAAATCAAATATTTTGTCATTTAGTTAATTTCCCTCCTTCATTTAAATTTGAATTTTTAATTCAAATTTGTCACATTTCTCCATATTTCTCTAACTTCCTCCAACTCACCCTCCACATCATCACATCATCACATGTCACATGATTTCTTTTATTTCTAATTTCTAAATTAGAAATATTCTTCTAACCTCCTAACCTCCTTGGAGACACATGACTCCTCTTTCTAATTGATGATCTTTGACACTTGGAAGACTTGCCCTTCCAAATGGAGCAACCTCCATGAAATCCTCCAACTTCTTTGTGCTCTACCGTTGATGTCTCAGGATCACTAAAAATCTATAAATAGAAGGAAATTATATAGCTTTGAAAAAGGGGGGTTTGATCACAAACTTATTCTGCAGAAATCATATTGGCAATTGAGGGCATTTTGAGAGCATTTTAGCTATCATTTGGAATTTTAGTTCATATTAGTATTATCATGGAAATTTTAGTTTTATCATCTTAATTTTGTTGTATTTTCCTACATCATTTCATTTAGAATTACATCTTCAATTACAATAATCGTCTTAGCATCATTTTAAATACACTAGCATTACATCATAGATGATTTAGCATTGCAATAAAAAATACTAAAAACATGTAGATGTAGGCATTAAGCTTTACATTTCATATAGCATCTTATTTCTTAGGTTTTCATCTTGTAAATTCATGTGCAACACACAAAACTGAGAGCATGAATGGAGAGATCACTGAGAATAGAGGGAAATGAGACGATTTGAGAGGATAGTCATGGCAGTTCAATTTGTTATTTCAATTCCTTTTATGTAAAACGTCTTCATTGATGTGTGTTTAGTTTTACTAATTACTCCACTTTTATACCCACACATAAATTGGTGCCCACTGTGGGGCCCGAAGCCCCACTTTTAATATTTTCTAGAAAAGTGTATTTTTAGGTTTGGACGTGTAAATTTTTGGCACGACCGTGAGTTCTTTCAACGCATACGAAGCATTCTCTGGCGCATCAGTGCTCTATTTTGGCGCATCTGTCGAATCGTGAAGCACATCCATCTCATCATTTGGCGCATACAGAGCATTTTATGGCACATACATAATTTCTTTTAGCACATCTGTATGATTCATTAGCACATCTGTTTACTATTATGGTGCATTGTTTTATTTTCCAGAAAGTTATAATTCTGAGAACTAGTTTACTTCTCTCTTTTTTGCAGGAATTTGACATGCTATTAGAGACTTTGCTGAAACCACAAGAACGTTGTCAAAGAAAAATAAACTGAAACTACTAATGATTTATGTTGTAGGGGCTGGAGTTTATTGTTATTTCTTTTTGTTAAGCTAGGAACGTAGCCTAATTAGAAGGATAATTGAACACCATGCCTATTGTGTTTGTGGAGTGGTAGGCATGTATGCTCTCCCCTTAATTGGGTGATCAGAAAGCCGGACCCATTCTTTTTATTTCATTTAATCCTCAGAGGGCCTAACTAGTGGAAAAAAGTAATCACCCCAGAGAACGACCCAACCGGGAACATGCTAAAGCCAAGCGACTTCCACCCGGGATATAAGTGTGGGTACTTGAGGAAAGTTCAAGTATCACGAGGATTGTTCCGACAAGAAGGGTAGAAATGGTCTCTTGTTGTATGGATGATTCCCCATGAATGAAATGCCCCTACTAAAACCCTTTGTTGTAGTAAGCCAAAAATTCCTTTTTCTATTTGTTGGTGCAAGAGGTATAACCTTCAAATTCATCCCACATTCTTATGGATTTTGGTGGAAATGAGAAGTCTATCATGGGAGATTCATGAGGACTAAGGCTTGGCTGACCCGAGAAGTGAGTGCAATGCAAGGGGGAGCCAGTGTGGTCAAGCCTCTAATCATTCACCAAAAGTAAGCACAGCTGGAGCAATCCAAGTGGGAATCCAATAAATACTATCCTTCACAGCCATAGGGATTTTACTTTCTTGATATGTTTCACATGCATGTTTTGAAGTAAATTTTGAGCAAAAATCACACAAAAACATTCAACCATTGATTTAGAAGAATATCCAAATCAAACAATCAAATTATCTTTCAGAAAAACCAAAAAAATAAATTTTACAGACTGTCAAAAACCAGAGAACATTTGCCACTTCAGCACATCCATTGGCTGCCCCAGTGCATGCATTCTATCTTTTGACACATACATTTATTGTTCTGGCACATTTGTACCATATCCTAGCGCATACATCATCTTTTCTGGTGCATATATCCCCTATTTTGGAGCATCCGTATAATCCTGCAGCACATCCGTACCATATTATGGTGCATATATAGCTTATTTTGGCGCATACCTGTAATCTTTTAGTGCATCCCCCTCCTTTTTTGGAACATGTATACACTGTTCTAGCGCATCCATAAAAATTTAGACCAAAGAGCTAAAATCCTGTTTGTCCAAATTTTAACCTCACAATTCAGAAACATTTTCAGTCCAAAACCTTTCCTTAGTCATACCAAAGTCTTAAACTTGTTGAAACTAGCATTTTCAAGTGAAAATCCCTGAACTAAACTTTGATCAAACATCCAAAAGTGCTTCACTATCACACCTATTTCTGATTAGCAATTGTGTTTCACCATCAGGATTCATCATCCTTCATCTCAAAACAAAATTGCTTAATCAGATTTAAACTATTCCTTTTGGCACTCCCAAACTTTGATCAAAAGCTTAGAATATTTTCATCACTTGTATGCTCGTTTTAACAAGATTGCAAAAGCAAAAACTTGAGCAAAAAGAAATTGAAGACCAAAACACCATGGTTTAAAGAGAGGAGAATCCCTTTTTTAGAGTTCCTTGAGAAGAGGTAGAAGAAATAACAGATGGAACCATAGAACAAGCCCAACAAGATCCCAATTTTCATAAATTCATGGAGAAGATCTTTGGAAAGGAGGGTGAGAAATACCTTTTGATGCTAGCAAACAAAGGGGTCCAACTACCCGAAGATTTTAATATCACAAAATTAAAGAGAACTCCTAAGAAAATAGAAACATAAACACAAACTAAAATAAGAAATGAAGCAAGAACCAATGACCCCATGGATACTTTAAGAAAACAAATACAAACCCTCGAACAATAAATGCAAAACATGCAAACTGGAACCACCAAGAGATACATGATACAATATATATGCCCCTACCCTTTTGATCCAAGTGTCAACATGATACCATTCCCCAAACATTGTGAATTCCCTAAATAGGACAAATACAATGGAAAAACAGATCCAATAGATCACATAAGGGAATTCTGAGAAATGAGTTGAATTTTCCCATGAGGAAACATACTTGATGAGATTATTCCCACGCAGTTTGGGAGGGAAATGTATGCAATGGTTCTCACAATTACCTCCAGGGATCAAATCCTTCAAAGAATTAGTCAACAAATTTATCACCCAATATTCCTATAACATTCAACATGAGATCACAATGAAGGACCTCTGCAATGTCAAGCAAAAGAAGGATGAATCATTCCTAGTATTTTTGCAAAGGTGAAGAAGACTATTTGCAAGGTACCCTCATCCCATACTAGAAAAAGAAAAGATGGAGGTATTCATTGACAACTTAAATGATGATATGAGTTATAGGCTCGAATTATAATGTCCTCAAACTTTTCAAAAAATAATTGAAAATGGAATAAAAATTGAAGAAGATTTGGTCAAGTGAGGAATCTTGAAAATTTACAATGAAAATAATTCATCCAATTACTCCAACAATGACAAACCAAAGTTTTGGCAAAAATACAAGAACAATAGAAATGATACTTCAGCTGAAACGCATAATTCCAAACCGGTCTTCAATCTATCAGGAATCAGACCCAAGACCAGACAAACCCCCAATCACAACAATACTAACCAAAACATGAATCAAAACAACAATCAGAATAATAACCAAAATAATCCTCCACCTAGACTACCATACCAAACATCGAACAATCGCAAGAAGTTCACACCTTTGGGTCAATCATAAGAATCTGCATTGAAGGAACTTGCAAAAAATATTATCACTCTACCTGACACTTGAGGTTTTGAACCCAAAGTAAAATCATCATGGTGGAATGAGGCCCACTATTATGAATTTCATCGATGCAAAGGTCACCTAACCGATATTTGCATGTAATTAAAACACAAGATACAAGACTTGATTGACAATAACATCATTCAGATAGGACCCCAAACCAAAACTAATCATGGGGTATTCAAGAACCCCTTACCAAATTATGAAAAAGGGGAGTCTTCTACCACAAATAGCAAGGGAAAAAGTGTGAACTATGTTCATGAAACCACCATCTATCATATTTCGGTTGTCAAAGACCAGACAAATGACATTGAGATCAATAATACAACAAAAATTGTTGCAGCCAACCATCCAATCAATGACATCAACATCCCCTCTAATCAAATCCATAATATCCAACGAGACATGGTTGCAATAGATAATCAAATTAATGTCATAAAAATCAAAGGAAAGCAAGACAACGTGCCTGTAAACGCGACCACAAGGGCACAATCTAAATATGTTCTAAAAGGGAGCACCTCCAAAACACCTGTTGCCCCATCTCATCAATATAACATTGTTGATCAGCTCCAAAATATTCCTGCATAAATATCAATATTGGAGCTTCTCAAGATCTCATCGGCCCACAAGGAGATTTTGGAAAAAGCCCTAGTTGATACCACAGTACCAAATAATTTGGAAGTTTGCACTTTCCAAGCCATGGTGGGAGATTTAGTTGCACCTCATTGCTTATCCTTTTTAGAAAATCATGACTTATCTCTCACCCATCCTCATAATGCAACACTCCACATCGAGGTCCTAATCCATAAAATTCATGTCAAGTGCATCCTAATAGATGAGGGAGCCGGTCTTAATATATGTACTTTAAAGCTTGTCCGTGCACTAGGATTTTCTGAAAATGCAATAGATGCAAGGAAAAAGATCACCATCAAAGCATATGATGATGAGGAAAGGGATTTAAAGGGATTAACTGTACTACCAATTCAAGTAGGGCCATTTCAAAAATATGTGATTTTCCAAGTTCTAGATAAAGACTTAACATATAATATACTCTTGGGTCGTCCTTGGATCCATGAAATGCAGGCAGTCCCCTCAACGTACCACCAATGCTTAAAATTTCCTTGTTGTGGGCAAGAGATTACCATTCCTACTAATTCTAATAGCCCTCATTATTTCAATACCCTTAAGTCAATCTAGGATGTGTCTGTGCCCCACAACTGAGAATCTCTCAATTCTACATCTGACATTCCCATTAATTCAAGTCAAGCCAATCCATTATCAAAACTGCTAGCCACATCCTCTAATGAAGGAAGCCAACCAATTTCCTCATCCAAATAGTCAAAGAAAAAGGAAGAAGCTACCCCATCTACTTCCATCAACCCTGAAGCCCAACTAAACACTTTGGCCAAACAATTTGAGAAGAAATTCCAAGTCAAAGACAAAGCTGTGGGTGAATACTCCATTAAAAAATCCCTCTGCCTCTCACAGTTAATTTCACCAAAATCCCATGGTCAACCATCAACCTCATCACAACCATCCTCACAACCGAACACACTTATTCATGGTTGATTCATAAAAGCAAGCACCCAGGCAGAGGAATCTAATGAAAAATTTATTTTGAACTAGCTCTACAAGGATGAAACTGAATCTCAAGCAACAATAGCTACTGTCCAAACCACACAATATGGCAAAGGATTCTCAATCTTGGAAAATATGGGATATGAGGGACAAGGACCTATTGGAAAAAGGAAAGAAGGCATTGTAGAACCCGTCCAACCCATCATAACAAATCCAAAAGAGAAAATATGGTTGGGATATAAAGAGCATCAAAAGGATGAAGAAACAAAGGAGGACCTAAAATAGAAGTTTGTTGAACAGATCCTACAGCTCCAAGCAAGCGATCACTATGAAACTGATTCCAATGAATATGAGTGGGATTCGCTATTAGAAGAGTCCTATCATGATAAGGACATTGATGTCGTACACAAGTATACACCCACATTTGAGGAGGGACAAAGCTAGAGGTTAAGACCACTTGAATTAGGATCGCAAACTATCGATGGTTCAAGTGAAGACGATCATACTTCTAGTGAGATAGATCACTCGAAAGAAAGTGACATTATAGACCTTGCCCTTGCCATAGTATTTCTCGATGACGATGTCACCATTAGGACCCTTAGGACCTCTGACTTGAACCCACCGGACGATTCCCTACCATTGGTGTATCTTAAACTCATAGATTGGGAGCAAATTGAGTCTATTGATATCCCAACCTTTTCAAACGATGAGGCCATTGTCAACTTCCTCTGTGTTGTTAATCCTAAAGTAGGTTCTAGCATTGAACATCATAATGAAGCTTCCAGATAGGGGAGTGCCAAATTTCCTAGCTAGAAAATGAGTAAGACAAAAGAAGGATCTAATGGTGAAAACCATTCCATGGTAGTATTAGATCAAGAAAGAATAAAAAATAAAGAGTGTATCCAACGGTGAAAACCTCTCTGAGGCACTGAAGGATGGGAAATTGTACTCTCCCAGAGCACTTCCATGAAAGATCCAAATTTTTGATCGAGCCAACATAGTCCATCAATATCGGCAATGTAGAAATAGTGAAAACTCTCCATCTAGCAAAATCCTTGACATAACAAGAGAAGCCTATTTTTATCAAGTTCTTTGAAGAACGAAAAATCAACTTTGCTTGGTCATATGCAGACATGCCAGGGATAGACCCAGATCTCATCATGCACCACTTATCCCTCCCTCCAACAGTCAAACTAGTCAAGCAAAAGTTGAGAAAAATGCATCCCCACATTGCCTTGTTGGTGAAGGTGGAACTAAAGAAATTATTGGATGTAGGATTCATTAGACCCATTGATTATTCTGAGTGGATATCCAACATTGTACCTATTTCAAAGCCTGATGGTAGCATACGGATTTCTATAGACTTTAGAGACCTAAACAAGGCTTATCTGAAAGATGATTTTCCCTTGCCAAATATTAATATCATTGTAGACTTAACAGCAGGTCATGGCATGTTCTCACTCATGGATGGATTTTTAGGCTATAATCAAATAAAGATAGCATGAAGACCAGGATAAGACAACTTTCACTTTCCCTTGGGGTACCTTCTGTTGGAACGTCATGCCTTTCGGATTGAAGAACGTAAGGGCCACATATCAAAGATCCATGACAACCATCTTTCACAACATGATGTATACCTTCATGGAAGATTATGTGGATGACTTGTTGGCTAGATATTTAACTAGAGAAGAACACTTGGAGATACTAGACAAAATCTTCACCCGGCTAGAGAAGTTCAACATCTACCTGAATCCAAAGAAATGTGTGTTTGGGGTAACATCGACCAATTTATTGGGATACATAGTGTTAGGAAAAGGTATTGAAGTAGACCCTGCAAAAGTGAAATCTATCATGGAAATTTCACCTCTGAAGAATATCAGTCAGTCAAGGTCCCTTCAAGGTAGATTTCAGTCAATCAAAAGATTCATATCACAATTGGCTGATAAGACCCATCCTTTTACCCACTTGTTGTACAAGAATATTTCTGTTCGATGGGACGAGAAATGTGAAGTAGCTTTCAATCAACTGAAGCAATACCTAATGAGTCCACCTGTCCTAGCACCACCAACAGAAGGAAAGCCTCTCTTATTGTACATAGCCACAACTGATCGATCATTGGGAGCTTTGTTAGCACAAGAAGATTCAATAGGAAAGGAAAGAGCAATCTATTATATTAGTAGAACTCTAAATGGTTATGAACTCAACTATACATCCATTGAAAAAGCTTGTTTAGTAGTAGTGTTCGCTACACAACAATTGTGATACTATATGCAGACTCATACAATCAAACTCATAGCCAAGATAGATCCGCTGAAATATCTCCTTAGCAAAGCAAATCTGGTGGGAAGATTAGCCAAATAGGTAATGATACTCGACGATTTTGACATCCAATATGTCAACCGAAAAGAAATCAAAGGGAAAGCTATCACTGACCAACTAGCGGAGGCACTGATTCATGATTATCATCCCCTACACATGGAATTTCCAGATGTTGATGTCTTCGCTATAGCAACAAAATAATGGGTATTGTATTTTGATGGCTCATATACTCAACATGAATCAGGAGCTGGAATTCTATTCATTACTCCCCAAGGGAATACTATTCTGAAATCCCAGCGACTAATGTTTCCCTGCATTAACAACATGACAGAATATGAAGCACTTATCATTGGCATCAAGATAGTTGTAGAATGGAAATCACAGAGCTGCAAGTATTTGGGGATTCTCAACTAGTCATTAATTAGGTCAACAATGACTACTAGACAAAGCATGAAAAACTGATGCCCTATAAAAGGATGATTGATGAATTCAAGAAATATTTTATTGACATTAAATTTGATCAAATCCCAAGGATTGACAATAAAGTTGCTGATGCTATGGCTACCATGGATTCTTTTCTACAAATTCTAGAAAAGTGAAGGTGTTATGAGTTCATGGTGGAACAACTGTTTACCCTTGCCTATGATGATCCTGAGTCCCAACTCATATGCCACCTAATTGATGATGATACCTCCATCTATGGGAAAATATATACCTACCTAAAAGATAATACCCTTCGTCCTGATCTTTCCCGAAATAAAAATTGAAACTTCATCCACCAAGCTACTCGCCATACCCTTATCGCGGATGTACTTTACTGACGAGGGCTTGATGGAACTCTCTTACAATGTCTAGAATGCAACGAGTCTGAAACAACTTTGTAAGAAGTCCATGAAGGTATCTACAAAACTCATTCAAGTGGTCTAACCCTCGCTAAAAAACTCCTCTGTTTGGGGTACTACTGACCAAATATGGAGAGAGAGTCCTTCCAATTTGTCAAAAGATGTCAGAAATGCCAAATCCACAGTAATCTTATCCATGCACCAGCACAAGAGTTGCAGCCCTTCGCATCAACATGGACATTTTGTCAGTGGGGATTAGATCTGGTAGGTAAAATTCATCCATCATTATCCAATGGACACAAGTTCATCATTACAGCAACAAAGTACTTTACAAAGTGGGTCGAATTCATGCCTTTAATCACCATCATAGGAAAAAAGATCTCATCGTTCATCCTAAACTACACCATCTGTAGGTATGGTATCCCTCAATCCATTGTCACTGACAATGGTAGACCTTTCAAGAATCAGGATGTACAAGAACTCTATGAAAGGTTCCATATCCAACATCAATTTTCTACGCCCTATTACCCTCAAGGAAATGGCCAAGTAGAGGCCTGAAACAAAACCATCATGAAGATTTTAAGGAAATCCGTCAATGATGTTGGACAAGATTGGATATTCAACTGAACCCTACTTGGTGGGCATATCACACCAACATCCGCACTCCCACAGGAGCCACACCATATGCCCTTGTATATGGATCTTAAGCTATCTTGCCTATTAAATTTGAGAGACCATCACTCCGTGTGTCCTTGAAAGGTCTCATTTAAAATGAAGATTACCAAGTTTCTAGACTACAAGAGTTGGAATTGTTGGATGAACACCGTCAGCTTGCAGTGGATCACTTGAAAGTTGTAGTGCCTCTCTATAATTGGCCTTCGTGAAAATTTGATAAGTTATTTGGTTGGTTTGTGGGTCATGATGGGTTTGTTAGTTTATATTGGTTAATGGATTTTGTATGATGTGATTAAGTTAATATCTAGCCTAGCCTTGATTAATCTACTTAATTAAAATAAATTTGATTTATATGGTAACTTAAATTAATTGGAAGTAAGATTATGCTAGGTATTCAACCTGAAACCCTCGTGCAAGTATGTTTGTGTGAGTTTGGACCTTGGGTCCATTTCGAGTACCTTGCCCACAATTCTTAGTGGAATATGCATAGGTCAAGTGATGTAAGGAAGATACTACTAGCTATTGTATTATATCTTATGACTAATATTCTAACGATTAAATGTTAAACTCATTAATTACCTAAGGCTAGCTTAAATGAATTATACGGGTCATTGTACCATATCAAGAAAAGATCTAGTATTAATTCTTGGCCAACAAAGCTAATTACATTGCTTGTGTAATGTTGGCACTTGACTTAAAAAAATTCATTTAAGAGGTATTGGTGATAATGCCAATGGAAATTACCAACCTAGAATTTATTATCATTAATAATAAATGTGATATTGACATAGTTAGTAAGAATCAAATCAGAATAAAGCAAATATTATTATCAATATAAGTATTGCTATTGGACTATTAATAGTAGTAGTAATATAATTTAAAATGCATTGTACAATATGATTGATGTTGAAGGGTGGACTTCTAATACGTAAACTATTATTGCTTCGGTCAAAGAAAGTGATAATAGTATAAATAAATAAATAATATTGACATAAGGAAATTATGTTACCTATAATATAAACATTATTATACATGAATATTTTCATGAAGATCTATTGAATAATTGAATAAAAAAATAAAAATAATAAATAAATAAATAATCTTCTAACGAGGATTAAACAAAAGTAACCATAGAGTGAGTAAAATTGAAGTTTGTAAAAAGGAGAGAATATGTCTTCCTTAATTACTTGATATAATTTTATAATGAGCATTTAAACTTCTACTCTTAGTTTTAATTTTATTTTTTTAGGGAATTAGGCTTTCTTTTAAAAGTTTATACGTGGGAGTAATTTTTTATGACAGGTGGTAAAAACAAGAAAAAGGCTTTTTGACGGGTGTTTTAGCATGCACTCAAAAAATGGGAAAATTTGCCACCTATATTGTTTGGTTCTCGAAATCAAAAGGGGGGGATTTTTGCAAGGGGGATTAACCCAGTTCGCTCTCTCCATCAACACACGCTGCATTCCAGGTATATCTTGGTCCTCTACTCCTCCTTTCAGATCGTTGTATTCCTTTGCTTGAGATTTAGAGTTACATAATTTGATTGTTTTTCTCTGCCAACGGTCAGCTGGTGTTAATCTGTCATGTTTTAAAGTTTTCTCATGGCATGGGTTGCACCTAGGCACCATAGGTTTATCTGGAATCTTAGTAATAAGGTTTGGGTTGTCTCCAAGATCACCATTACGGGTATGAAGTTCAACCATGCACTCCTAATGATCAGCCATATATGTGCAATCCTCATCCACTAAACCTGCCTGACTGTCATAGTAGCTTAGCTCTGTCTTCTTGTCCTCTTGCAACGCAAAGAACTTGAATACTACCTTCTACTATATTTTCTGGTAATAAAGACTTGTTTTCTGCTCATGAAGACTTAATCTTGTTGCACCTTTATGACAATATTTGCTGCTCCTTCACTGTTATTAATTTATGCTGTATCTTTGATGGCATCTTTTGCTGCACTTTTCATCTTCATTTGTTGCACATTTATTACTTTATTGATGCACATTTATGACTCTCATTTTCTCTTCATATTCTCATAATTACTTCTCATGAACTTATCATTACTTCTTGTTCATTCATATCATATTTTGTTGCACTTCTAATATGAGATATTGTTGCTCTTTAGCATGATATTGATGCTCTTTCAACATATTCATTGCTTCTCTTTTCCGTCAAACTTATTGCTGCTCTTTTTTGTCATACTTATAGTTGCACTTTTTTTTTTGGCTCTTTTCCGTCATACTTATTATTGCACTCTTTTGGCTCTTTTCCATCATACTTATTACTGCTCTTTTTTCATCACACTTATTCAGTTTAATATGTTTTAACAAGATCAATCATATTGCAAACAACACTGTATTCTAAATTTTATAATTTTTCAATAGAATCTAAACATTAATGTTTTCATATGTATCCATGATGTGAGTCTTTCTTTTGTGTTAATTTTGATTTAGGAGACTTTATGTAATGAATTTCTTGCAGTCATAATATGAGATGGTCGGGAAATCGAAGATTTTTAATTACCTTCAATAGGATTTTGTGGATTTTCGGTATTTTAGGCTTCCAGAGGCATTGGAGAAACTTGAATTATATCAATTTCCCATGGTTGGACCTTTGTGATTCATTGATCCTATTTCTGATTTTGAGTTCTTTTGGGTGGCACCTCCTTTGTTCTTGTTTTCAGTGATATGGAATGGGTTTGTGAGATGGTTCTTGCCTCACATGTTGTGAGTTATGAACACTTTGATTTCTATGCGAGCTGAGGTACACCCCTTGTTTGTATTTAGTTTTGGTGTCGTAGGGAGAGTGGCTCTTCATGGGGTCCGACACACAAAGGGGTTGTTAGGGTAACCCATGGAAGAGTTTCCTAAACAAGTGATAATGTAATTAATGAACTAGTGGGTTTGGGTAGTTAAACACTAAACAAGATTAATTATGAGCCTCACTCATACCATTAGTGCTTTCATAGGCTAAGGATGGGATGAGAAGACCAGGTTGGTAAGATCACTGCCTTGTCCTCATGAAAGGTAAGTGGTCCCGCATGAGTCACCCAATGGAGCGGCGCCTTGAGATAGGCAGCCTAGATAACCATAGATGGAGGTAGTACCTTGTGATAGGTTTCCTGGATAATCCATGTAAGGCCATGCGATGACACTCTCCTATAGTACCCGTTTATTTTTCCCTTGTTTGGTTGCCTCTGGGAGTGTTGTTTGAATTGTTGATGTTGTTGAGGGAATTGGTTCTTGGTATTGCTGTTGAAGCCTCCAAGTTTTATCTTTTAGTGTTGCACACATGCCTCATGGCAACTTGATTGATGTTAATGAAAGGTACCCTTGATATTTATTGTTGGTTGATATTGGGTTTTCATTTGATGGCTTTAGGATCCTATTATTGTTGGCACCTCTTATGGTTATTTAGTGTTGATCTATAATATTGGCAATTGACTTTGTTGGACCTTTCATTTTTTTGTTGTTGTGGCTATGTGATGGCAATGTTATGGGTTGTTATCTTATGTTGTTGTTATCCTTGTTGTGGAGTTTGGCTTGCTATTGGTTCATTTGACTATTTTGGTTGAGGAATGGGGATCTTTCTTGTCAACTCCTAGCATGTGGGGTGGTCTTTCGGGTCCACGTGGTTGGGTGGAACATGCTATGCACCCCATTGGGTCCCTAGTCTGAGTTCGTACCGATGTTGTTGATCCGGGACTCTACCTCAATTCTATTGTACCCAATTATGTAACATTCATGTATTTGATGTACTGTACTCCTGAAGCATTGTAATGTACTCCTGAAGTAAAGTAATGTACTCCTGAAGTGATGTAATGTACTCCTAAAACGACTGTAATGTATTATTTTACCTTTGTAAACCTTATGTGGTAGTCGTTATTTGATGTGTTGTATCTATGGAAATATACTCCACAATTGTCATATTGAACTATTAATAAAATTTTATATGTGTCTTGTTCATTTTTTATCATGGATGGTTGTATGTTATCTTTATGTAATCTTGATTCATTCGTTATCATTATGGTATTAGTTTAGGATTTCGTGATGTTGTCTCATGTACCCTAGAGGACGTAATGGTATTTGTAATCATATAATTGCCTTATATGTAATATATGTTCATGTTCATCTTATGTATTGCTCTTCTTTCAAAAAAAAATGTGGTAATTTGTTGTTTCTCTTGTCCTTTGGGGTTTGCATGGTGGGGCGTTACAAAAGCATATCAGCAGAGAATATCTAGGAGCTACAATCACAAGGTTAAACCAAGGATATTTTAGGTAGGTGATTTAGTACTAAAGGAAAATCCTCGTAATCAGTAGGATCGAGAAAAGAAAGGAAATTTTGAGCCAAATTGGTTAGGACCTTTTGTTATTGTATCAATCTTTGGATCGAGGGCATATCATCTGTCTACACAAGAAGGGGATCTATCTGAAGAACCAATGAACAACCTTCATCTGAAAAAAGTTCTACACATAATGCATCTAGTGCATGCTTAAAAGTTCTGAAAAAATACATAAAAAAATAAAAAATGTCTTGAAAAAATGGTCGCCTTGATGAAAGCCTGGCAAACAAGCATCTTGGTGACATAAAAAAAAAAGATCAAAAAAAGAAAAAAAAATCAGAAAAATTGTCACCTAGATGAAAACCTGGCAAAAAAGCATCTTGGTAACAACAAAAAAATCATAAAATTTGAAAAAGTGCACTAAAAACAAATGGTGAAAACCTGGAAAACAAGTGTTATTTGTGATAAGTCAGCTTCTCCATCTATTTGAACGTGTGTTGATTGTCCACTTTCTGCTATCATTGCACATACATGCATATCATAAAATGAGCTTCATATCCATATCCGGAAACTGTGGTCATGTCCCACCTTGGCTTGGTTATCATTGTGCATATCCATAATAATCTGGTTTGTTTCTCACTGGGGGAAAAATCTTGAACTCACTGGAGGCAAACTATGTTGAGATTAAATCAAAAAAATAAACAAACAACAAGACAAACTTTGCAAAAACACCAATCACTCTAATCATCAAATTGAACATCGAACATTAATCAACCAATCAATCAACCATCCAAATCAAATCAAATGTCAAGACAATCAAATCAATTCTCACTGGATGATCATCTTCTGAATCATGGTTGGATCACTTTAGCTTGAATGTTCAATTGTTGTATCTCGATTGTTGTTATCATTTCTCTAGGGTACCTCGATGATTTCGCCAACTAGAGGGGCTATGATCGAGAATGATATATTTTTTTGTTTGTTTTCTGTGATTCAATCACTATTACTATGAAAATTATCATGGGACATGCTCTACAAAGTATCATTGACGACATTCTGAATTTGCATGGGAAAAGGATTAACTCTTGTTTATTTATGCAAGTGATACTCAGGTCATCTTGATCTAATTATGCCTAGATGCTTGTTTATCTTGCAATATCAAACTCAACGGATGTCGTATGAAAGTTGTACTCAGGTCATCAATGGTCTAATCACACCATCGATGTTTTTACTAACTTTCAACATTTTAATAAGCTCAATGATGATACTAAGCACAATAAATTAGATGGCAACATTGCATAGTTAGATTTGCATGGTTAAGATAGATTGCATCCATATTAGTTTGTGCATGAGCATTATCATATCCATCACATCTCATCTGCATAATAAAATCCATCTCATATCATCATAAAGAATCATCCAATTTTATCTAATCAATCCATCCAATCATTTCTTCCAATCTCATCTAATCAATCTGTTCAATCTAGCACAAATCATTTAATCATACCTTTGATCTTGTTCCTAGCCTTATTGCAAGCCTTGATCATCATCATCATCGGGATGTATCCTTCCCTATCCTTGTGTTGTTTCAGTATGTATCCTTCCCTCATCAACAACACTCTCATCATCATCATCATCGGGATGTATCCATCCCTATCCTTGTGTTGTTTCGGGATGTATCCTTCCCTCATCAAAAACACTCTCATCATCATCATCATTGGGATGTATCCTTCCCTATCCTTGTGTTGTTTCGGGATGTATCCTTCCCTATCCTTGTGTTGTTTTGGGATGTATCCTTCCCTATCCTTGTGTTGTTTCGGGATGTATTTTTCGCTCATCAACAACACTCTCATCATCATTATCATCGAGATGTATCCTTCCCTATCCTTGTGTTGTTTTAGGATGTATCCTTCCCTTATCAACAACACTCTCATCATCATCATCATCATTAGGATGTATCCTTCCCTTATCAACAACACTCTCATCATCATCGAGATGTATCCTTCCCTTATCAACAACACTCTCATCATCATCATCAATCCATCTCGACTTGTAGTTTGACTGGGGCAATATCATACTTACTTTTGAATCCATTTGTGTTTTATTTCTTCAAATCTTCTCTTCCCAATTCCTATTGCTTATCATCCTCTCATGTCCATCATTTGGCATCATCTTCCTTATCTTCCAGTTTCATCTAATCAATCCAATCATTCAACCATTCAATAAATCCATCCCCTTCATCAAATCATCTTCTATTATTCTAGTCAATAATCCAAATGCAATTCAATCCATAATCCAACCAATCCAGTCAACCAATCTTGTCAAATGATCTAATCACATCAATGGTCTTGATCCTAATCTTGTTGTAAACCAAATCAATCAATCTATCAATCAAACATCAACATCCTATCATTGATCCTCACCTATCGTGAGGTCAATCATCATCATCCTATCATTGATCCTCACCTATCATGAGGTCAATTATCAATCTATCATCATCATCATTGTTGTGCCTATAGCACACACGCCCTGTTAGGAATGTGGACCCTCTGTCTTTTGCCCGTTCGAGTTTTTTATGGCTGCCTCAT
Source organism: Sequoiadendron giganteum (assembly GCA_007115665.2). Taxonomy (NCBI): domain Eukaryota; kingdom Viridiplantae; phylum Streptophyta; class Pinopsida; order Cupressales; family Cupressaceae; genus Sequoiadendron; species Sequoiadendron giganteum. The sequence continues at coordinate 145,726,132 of CM021106.1, read as the reverse complement.
TTTATGTGCCCCTATTTTGGTGTCCATGACAGTCAATAGGTTTTTCAAGTCTCATCTTAGGTTGACCATGAAGTTCCCCTCAAATTTTGCTGAAGTCCTGGGGCTTCCTTGACAAAACCTTTCGCTGGCGTTCGTGGGGCCCCTCGGGCCCAGACCATCGGGATTCCCCTCTCGAGTTTCCTTGTCTGAATTTCCTTTTTAGACAGCTTTCGATCTGTGCCTCCTTAGCTCCCGAATCTCGGCTTTAGAATTTTTGTTTGATAACTCGTGTAAATACTGGCATTCTGTTGAGCCTCTCGCGCCCAACCCTCTAGGTTTCCTTCCCCAGGTTTCCTTCCGATCTTTGCCATTTCGGACGGCCGCCAGCCAACGTCTTCCCGAGTTTCGAACCCTGGTTCCTGCTTGGCCTCAAATTCCTACTCGCAAGTTTTTTTGGACAACATTTCTCTCACATCACTCTAGACCTCGAGCTCTGGACTTCCCACGACCGTTCTTAATTTGAATCCAGCAACCTCACCGGTCACTGTACCTACATTTATTGGAGGTATTAGTTGTGATTAGGGGTATATGTATTGGGTCTGACATGTCATTTTCAAATGTGAAGAATTCGAGATAAGAGCAGTGCCATCACCCCTTTCATGCCCAAACCATCCCTTCACCTTTCTTCGAGGATCCAACAATGCAGTTCTTTGGGTCTGCAAGATATGTTTGTCGTTCGATAGCCTATTGCGTCTTTTCATGATTTAATGTTTACATGATAGATAAGAGGGGGGGAACTTGTGTGAATCTGATTAGGGGAATGCATTGCCACAAAACCCACATGATTAATTCCCAGGACATCCCTCCCATGCTTTGAAAAATCCAAGTCGGAACCCGGTCTTCCTGTCGTTGTTCTTTGAATCGAGCAACCACGCCCTCCAGGCCCGGGAGCTTCAGCTGTCGTTACCTCTTTAGACAACAAACTTATCTCAAATGATGAAGCGTCCCACGGGTTCTGGCATCCGGGACTCCGCCTTCAGATTGGTGCTTTGCCTTCACTGTTTCAAACGGTGTTCTTGCCTCGCCCATCAGGGTCTTGGACTCTGACTCATCATTTGACGCAAGATTTTATGCGAAGCCTCCACTTCTCGGGAGCCCTAAGGCCCCGATCTGGGGACTTCCATCTGTGGGCCGCCGCTGTCATACTTTTAGTTCATTTCACCCATCAAGTGACCTCTTTTCGACTCCTGGGCCCTGAACACTTCCCTGCCGGATTGTTTAAAACAAAAATCTTTGAAGTCCTTACTTCCGTCGGACCCTACCTACCAAGCTTCCACCGTCGAGACTCTATCATGTCTCGGCTATCCCAAATGATATTCTCACACCATCCTACCGACCTCCAGACCCCGACATTCCAATCTTCGCCAAGTTTTGGCAAATGAGGTTGCGAGGCAAAATCTCTCCTCGGGTCCAGACCGACGGGTGGTGGGTCCCGGACTTTCGTCCCCATTTTACCGTTTCTTACGGCTGTCACGAAGTAGCTTGCCGGCCCTCGCGCCCCAAACTCTCCAACGACTGAAAATCCTAAGCCATGGTTTCGTGACCTTCGGCCTCTCGGGTTCCAAACTCTGAAACTCCTCCTCTGGAATGTTTTTTCTCTGATGCTATTTCAAACAACTAACACTTAGCATCCTTCCCTCGGTTTGACCCCTGATGCCTTAGTGGTGACCTAAATGACCTCCAATTTGAAAACGAACAATGACCCATGTGCTAAAATGAGATCACCTTCCCCATGGACCTTTCATTATCCAAATCCAAGATCGAAGGAGGTCATCTACGTCTTCCCGCTCTGTTCGCCCTCCAGAACATCATTCTGACAGGAGAAGTTCGGCCTCTAGGGCCTGGGTCATTCTTTTTTCCTTCTAGAAAACCTTCAGTGACAAATTCATTTAGGTGATAGGACATTTGAATGATATATTATTTGATCTAATCTTATTTTGAAGGGATTTGGCTAACTGCTTATATCATCATGCTAAGATTGTACCTAACTTCAGCCTCTATGTGTAGGATATATGGAATTGAGTGTAGAAACTTCGGGAGCAGCCAAGGACAAAGGAAAAAGAATTGCCAAAGCTCCTCGAGGCAAGGATGATAAAGACCAAATGAAGTACCAATTCCAGGGAGTGTCGTTGCACTCCAAGGTCACAACCAAGTGGAAGGACATCACTGACACAAATATTGGGCATGTCGATATTGATGAGTTCATACAAAGGGTTAGAATAAGCCCCAAAACAGATAATGCAAGACTCATCAGGAGCAGTGGAATAACCAAGGCTGCAGGTTTCCCTCCTTCCTTGATTGCCCCCGAGCTGGTAATGGCCTATAGAGAGGCATATCAGCCAGAAACAAGGACTATTGTCGACAGGGATGGAAATGTCTTGGCTGATATGTCACCACTAGGGATAACAAAAACCTTCCACATTCCTGTCTTTGGAAAGATGGAACTACCTACCATTCAGGAATATAAGGAAATGTGGGATGAGGACCCTATAAGATGCAAAAATCTTATAAACTAGTATTTGTTGAAGGACAGATGAGGTAGTGTTGCAAAGCTTCCCCATGAACTCTTATGTATCAACTTTTTCAAGGACTACCATGATTTAATCACCATGTTGAGTAGAGTAATGGGCCTCCCCTATGTGGCATATTTTCAAGAATGGATGGTTTATTTCATCGAGCACATTCTCTATGGGAAGGACACCACGTTCTACTGGGGAAGAATAATCAGTGACTGCTTTCGTGATCAATTCATGAGCATCAAGAAGACATCCAAGTTCTACATGACCACTTACCTGGTATACTTGTTGGGCGATAAGAGGCAATATAATGGGTTATTCAGAGTTCCAAATGAAGCGCCTGGTAGAGAACTCAAGGCTTTTGACAGGTACCCTTAGCTACAATTCAAAAATTTCAAAAAGGATTATTGTAGAGTAAACGATGCATTCATCCAGGGAAGATTTTGAGAGGAGGATCTCCCACAGTGCTCGAGCATTTCTAAAGAATTATGCCTTCTTGTTTATCCATTACCCCAAGTTCACATACATCTGCACCCAGGGCTTCTCGAAAAGGCCGAACAAGTTGCCCCGATACCCTAATGACTGGATTATATTGTTGGAACTCTCTTGGAAGCTTTGCAACATTCACACCATTCTGGGTAATAAGCATCTAGCGGGGATCCCTTATCCCCTTACACTCGGCTAGGGGATGTATGAACTCTATACTTGTCAATGCACCTGCAATTCAAAGAAGGAACTGGCGGAATATCACTTCAAATCTCACACAGCCAGATAGTGAATGGACCCATACGGTCATGTTAGAAAAGCGATTGGATTGGAGTATGCCCACCTCCACAATGTTGAGGATTTCTGGGCAGATTGTAAGGATGACTTTGAAGTGCGGCTAAGGCACTATATGCGGATGACCGCATACTTTGTGAAAAGGGTGAATTTGTTCCCGATGCCCGATCAGCTTGAGGAGGATGAAAGCACTGTGATCGACCCCAGGTACAACACCATCGCCAACCTACCCCTGCCAATGATTGATTGGGATAAGTTGGAGGTTGATGACCTTGACATACTTACTAGGCCCATCGAGGCTTGAACAAAGGCATGGATAGATGAGTAGGTTGCTCAATTAAAGCAACGAAGGGTTGTCTTGAAATTCAAGGGGCTCGAAAGTGAGCCAAGTGGTCTGGGCAGTAGGATAGCTACTACATCAGTAGGAGAAACATCTAAGTCCCCTCCATCAGTTCATTCGAAGAAGAGAAAGGAGATTGAAGAGCAAAAATTTGACCCAAAGATGTATGCTAGGAAGGCCTCAGAGGGTGAACCTCCCAAGAAACATAACCGAACGGGCAACGTCATCGAAATGTCGGTAATCCAGGAAGATCCACTCCATGAGGGAGAAGAGATGGAGGCCATCCAGCCAAAGTATCCACTTATTTCGTCTGTTGCCGCAACCATTGTTGTTACCATGAATCCTATCCAACACGCGGTAGTTGCATCCTCCCCGCCTATGGTGGACATTTTCGTCCATATTTATTCTACTTCTCCCATCCCGCAGGTAGTATTAGTTGGTTTGTCCTCCGCCACTACCTCTCCCATTTCTTCATCTTCCATGTCTCCTTCCTTTTCTCTTCCTATTGCCACTGTTGTGACCGTAATGCCTGCCTTCACCCTTCTAGAGTCATTCGTGAAATACATGTAAAATCCAAGCTCTCAAGAATGTTTGCAAATCTAGCAGTACAAGCTGCAATGGCTCAGGAAATAATTAGCACTCCAGTTCCTCCTCCTACCAAGCCACCCATGATGGAATCCACCATGCAAATTTATGAGGAGTTGGATCACCGACAACAAGTGGAATCAGCTGTGAGATTGGAGGAGGAGGAATTTGATTATCATGAGCACCCAATATATGAACATTGAGTAATCGATGAGGTCGCCTATAATTCCTCCAGTGATGGAAGTGAAGACGCAAAGATAGTCAAAGAGATTTCTGATCCAGAGCTCGATGTTGAGTGGGCTAAGAAACTCAAGGAAATTAAAGACAAGGAGTTTGAAAGACAGCCTATTGGTGAAGAGGAGGTTGCTGTCATAAGGATGGAGGATGACGGGTCTCCAATGAAAGAACATGACCATGCACCTGGGTATGATGAAGGGGTGTTCCCTTATGAGGGGCAAGAAGGTCAGGAAGAGGATAAATCTGAAGGAGAAACCGAAAACTATGAGAATCTAGATATTGAACCGCTCAAAGAACATGGGTATGATGGAGAAGGGGATACTGAGAAAGAATGTGACCCTGATGAGCGCTTACCTACCAATTCCCCTATCAAGCGCATAGTGTTCATACAAGACTCCGATGAGGAAAAAGAGGATACGAGGACAGGGAGAGAAGCCCTCATTGAAAAGGCAATTGAAGATAGAGAAGAAGAAAAGGGGGATCAACAAGAGTCACCTAGAGGAGAGTCTCCAATGCCTGATTGGTTGGAGAAATAGTTAGAAAAGAGGGCCCCCACTCCAAAGGACCCAAAGGCAAGGCTAGAGGCTATTTTGGCTCGAGCCCAGATCGGTACTAGGAAGGAGAGGAAACTGAAGATCAGATCAAAGGTAACGATGGATGCCTCTGGATCCAGGGTCATACAAATAGCTACGCTGGTGGTGGGAGAACAAGGAATAAGTTATAACATATCCACCATCAACTTGGGAGTGGCCACCAGGGAGCAAAAGGTTGACCATCTCCAAGAATCAATCGCCACAATGGTGCGCCTCATTCAGCGGGACAAAGTTTTGAAGGAGGAACTTAAGGCATAGGTGGTTGATTTGACAACCTATATCCAACAATGGTCATCCATAGAGGAAAAACCAACCACATCCTTGGCCCCATCGTAGTTGTTGTCCAAAGAGTAGATTAACAAGCTGGAGCAGAGAAAGAACTTGGACAAGACCACGAAAAACTGGTTTCGACAGGTCTTGGATATTGGGAATACAGGTATCAATCTGGTTGTCCAAACAACGAACAAGTTCTTGGAAGTACAAACATCTCTTGAAGGTACGAGGCAAATCTGCATTGAGTTCCCTAAGAAGTATGGGGTTGCTTACCCAAAAATTGAGGCTATCCTTAAGCTGCCAAGTGAAATTTGGGAAAAGGAATTTTCCTTCAAAGATGATGACCATTGGTTGATGGATGTGTGGAAACGAGACTTTGATTACTAGAAGGGAAGGCTAGAACAAGTACTTGAGTGAGTAAATCCGAATGTTGAGTGGGCCAAGAAAGCCAGAGAGGATTGCTTGCGATACTTGAAGCTGATGAAAGGGTATGAAGTGCCCGCTGTCAGGATCAATCCAGAAAGTATAAAGCCTCACTTCTGAAAGAGGATGGAAGTTGTGTCAGCCGAGATTACTACAGATTTTATAAGCTTTGTTGCTCGAGCTTTCGTCCAATCCAAACTATTCAGAGACCACGTTTCCAAGTATGAGGACTGGGAAAAACTTGTTAACAATTCCAAAGAGTGGAGCTACCAAGTGCTAAAATCTGACATCATTGAGGTCGATAAGTTCCAACCGGTGATCTTGAAGTTCATGGAGTATGTAGCTTCGAAGAAGCAGGATGGCAACCCTGTTATTGATGAAGAATTTCTAAAGGAATAGCTGTAGCAAAGAGAAATCAACAAAAGGACAAAAATGCTACAGTGCTACCTCTAGAAGACAAAATAGGGATATGGACAAAATGTATTTTAAAAATGTAATATATTGGGGGGTAGGTAGAACCCTAGTTTACAATGAATTGTGGCCACACAAATGTAAATCAATCTTGGCCACATGTTCTACTTTTTGGACATTATAAATAGGGGGTCTCCTCTCATTTTAAAGGAGAGTTGAGTTGTTGTAAAGGCATGCTACGGAAATTGCATTAGAAATATATTGATTTTGGTGCATTTCTGGATTTGTTCTCATGTTTCATGATTCTTCTCTCATAGTTGGATGATTTAGTTGAATTTGTTTAGTTGTTCTAGTTTCCTTTCAGTTAGCTTTGGTAAATTTAGTGATGTTGCTTCCTGGTTATGAAGATTTTTGTTGTGTAGATGCCCTCCTTGTCCATACTTTTGGTTGTTTGTTGCTGGTAGATGGCTGTGTAAAGTTTGTCTAGACCTTGATTTGAAGCTGATTTTAAATCTTTACTTTTGTTCATGCATATGTATGGTGGATGAATGGTAATATATCTACAGTCCTTAGAAGATAGCACAGATTTCATGAGACTATGAGATTTCTGGTTAAGTGGAATTTTGTTCTAAGGAAGCTATCCATAGTAGAGACCTCCATGATCACTATTCATTGGTAGTTGTGGGTGTAGGAATCCTTTCTCTTCCTTGCCCTTTTTTCCTTTTTTTTAGAAGTGACCTATGCTAAGGTTCATTGCACATTGTAAAGCCAAATCTCAAGTCAAAATGGAGTTTGAAATTGTTGTTTGAACCTGTAGCAAATGTGCAGTAACTTCCCCACATTAGAAACTTCATTTGTAGATCTGATTCCCCTTCCAGCTTAACTCACGTAAGTCTGCCCTGTGATTATCAACAAAATCACAACAAATGTCAACTGAGGTATCCTATGCAAGTCATGACCTAACACCCGAGAGACCTTGGAGTTATTTTCAACAACTTGCTGGATATTTCCTTTCATGAGAGGTAATGGACCTATGCATTACCTGTATTGAGAAAGTGTGCAAAAACACCCATCAACAAAACTAGTGCTAGAAGGAGGGCTTGTTGAGGGCTAAGCTAGAATGAATCTGTTCTTTCTCCGCTGAGAGATTTTACAGAATACTAAGGTCTATGCCAAACAAAGGGGAGTTCCAAGAGCTACCGCCCCCTACTCGAGCTAAGAGAGCTAAGAAAGGGGAAACCTTCATCTCCAACGCATCTGACCAACCCATTTCGCTTTCACCATCATCCTCCTCTTCTATCCATTCGCCATTGTCTTCTCCTTAATTCTTGGCAGCATTTTCTCTTGCTCACCCACTCCAAATAGTCTTCCAGGCTACCACTTCCCGAGGGCTAGATGTTGCCTTCCATCCCAACGCAGTCCCATTCCCGAAAGTTGTTATGTCAACCGTCGCTACCCCTTTGTAGTCACAAGACAATATGGTGCAGCCACCTCCACTGCCCCCTCTGATGGCATGGTTGGGCAACAATCCTTCTCCTTTGGCATTCAAACTCTATCATGACATGCCAAAGAATCCTGAGAGTTTCTGCACAAAGTTCAATCCTCGGGATCCGTAGAGGACAGTTGAGGAGTATGTCAAGATTTTTGAGATCATTTTGAAGACTATGCAGATCATATATAAGGATGTCGCTTGTTAGATCTTTCCCTACTCCCTAGAGGAGGAGGCCTTCTATTGGTATGTCAACTTACTGGCAGGGACTATCAACACATGGGACCTTTTGAAGAATGCTTTCCTGCAGAAGTTCAAAACTCCAATTAGTCCTATAGATTCATATTGACATTTTATGTCGGTTCAAAGGGAGGTCAACAAACCGATCAACTCCTTTAATGATCGATTCCATAGAGCATATACTCTACTGCAGGACCCATACGTGTTCAATGATGTTGTTTTTTTACCTATCTATTATGTAGCATTGGATAATCTTATTGCAGCACTAGTGAAGAGGATGCGACCACCACCCACCAGATTGGTTGATGCATATTCGGAGGCTGCCATTGCTAGCACGAACTTGGGACAAAACATTTCTGATCCGATACCCTCTTTGGGGCAGGTCGCTCATCCTTCGCAGATTCATGGGCTCACTCAAGCTTTGCAGCATCACACGCTCCTCATGAACCCGATACCGTAGTTTCCCATAGTGTCGCACCCCAGACAACCAATGAATCAAGCACCCCCGGTTCCTCACTATTTGCTGCCCCAAAAGCAACAAGTCCATTCTCAGCCACCCCAAGTACTGACATATCTCCAAGCATCTAAATTTTTGCCCGCTCACCAAAATCAACCAGTGGCTCAGCCGGTGTTCCTCCAGAATGTTGCTCCATAACCAAACAACACGAAAAAGGATCATATCGATGAACTCACGTAAATGATCAAGAAAATGTCTAAGGAGATGACGCATTTGAGAAACCAAAATAGTCAGCTACAGGCTTCACAGAAGAGTATCCAAGCTAACCTCAACCATGATATCCATGAGAATCGAGATAACCGGGATGCCAGCACTTCGTTTGGGTAGAATTATGATAGGAATCAGAATTCGAGACAAAAATTTGATAGAAGGCCTTTCCCGAGGTAGAACCGGACATGGAACACGAGGCCCAATAATGGTGGTGTTCCCACTCCCCTCGATCAGCCTAGCAACAACGACAAGACTATGAGTGGATTTTACTTGGCTAAGGCTTCTTTATCCGGTTGGTGTTGTATACACAAAACAAGCCGACATTCTGAATTGGATTGTCCAGAATTCCAAACGGCTGCTGAAATTTTTCAAATTGAAGTCCAAAATATTGTGGATAACTCAGGATGCAAAGACATCGTTCCCTCTGAACCATACGATTCCTCTATGCCGATGGTCAACCAGGCTCCTTTCTCGAAGGCTGAGTGCAACTTGCCAGAGCAGGAAGGCACCGACACGAGCAACAACGATAAAGTAGAAGAGGTAAGTTCTGAAAGCCCTTTGGCTTAGTTTTTTGATTCAGTAGACAATGGTCCTAAGGATGAGGAAGAGCCTAGGGAAGATGAAGTCCAAATGTTTCACCAACGGACTACCCCTTACAACCTCAGGAATAGACAAGCTTGTGGCCCTTTCACGACCTACACTCTGCCTAATAATTTCAGTACCCCTCCTAACCCAAATGCTAGCAATAATCTGGGATACCCTCAGGTCCCCACATGGTACTTTAACAAAGATAGATAGCATAACCAAAACCAAAATCACCCCACTAGCTCCTTCGCGAATACCACTAGCTCCTTCCGAAGTATTGCTTATGATGAAGAGGTCAAAAAAATGGGAGAGTATATTCAAGAGGAATTTAATAAGGTTAAGCTAAGTGTGTTCGGCTTTGAGCTACTCAAGGTGTTGGTCGTAAGAAATGACTTCTTTAGAATGATAAATGGGACTCCATCAACTAGGTCAACTCAAGAAGGGCCTTCAAAGAAGGTTTCCTTTGACGATTAGGAAATGAACCAATTGTACGATAAATTTCCAATAAACGGGTTGATCTGCCTGCAAATCAACAGCCCGATAGGCAGTCCAACAAAGAAATTGATTAGACACTAACCCAAAATAGGGGTAACGAGAAGGATAAGGGCCAAGTTGCCCAAGTGGATGTTTCTGGAGGATTGTTTCCAGGGAAATTCGAAACTCCCCCCCTTCTTGACCACCATCCGTGTGTTTGGGAAGAACCTCCATAACTGCCTGCTAGAATTGGGAGCTTCCACTGACGTCATGCCTCTAAGCATGTGCAAAGCACAGCTTGATAAGACGAAGATCAACATAGTTGGAGAAATCAACAGAATACCCATGCAGATTGTTGTTGATCCCAGAATTCAGCAAACCATTGACATCCAAGTTGTTGATATTCCAGACACTTATGGCATAATTTTAGGAAGGGATTTCACAAAGGCATTAAATGGATACGCCATAACCGACTACTCTTATTTTTGGTTGCCATGGAAAGGGATGCCAAATCATATTCGAATTGATCGGGAGTTGTGCATGAGGTTCACAATTACGGAATACAATAACACCAATGAGGTGTTGTTTGCTAAAGTAGAATTGGGGAATTATTCTCCAGTGTTTCATTTAGAGAACAAGAATGCTTGGGAGAAGAGGAAATGGGGGAGGTCCTTATTGTGTTGTGTATTCCACCCACCAACATAGTTTGTACCCCTCACAACACGGAAATGCTAATAGAATCGGATGACGAGGAGTCATGCAAGGATGGTAATCTTGGATTGTTGGATGGTTTCCAAGATGTTATGGAAAAATGTGTACAAGACCAAGTCAGTTTGGGAGCCAGAATGAACTTTCAAAAACTCTTGCTGCCTAGTTGGTGCAGGGTACATAATGTTGCCCATTCGGAGTTTGAATGGTGTTTATGTCAGACAATAATTGATCTTATCAAAAGATGAATTGCTTTGGGGGAGAGAGCTCATCCAATACCGCCAGAACCGACATGTTCAGAACCTACACCTCCTCAAAAGGTTGTTGAAATGAGGCTACCATTAAAGTCAGAAATTAGGTCTGTCGATTCTAGGGTCAAGGACTCTCCTGGGTTCTGGACGTTGCGCTTTGACGGGTCCAAATCCAAGCATGGGGCTGGAGTCTGCTTTGAACTGACCAGTCCCAAGGGTAAGTCATATTTTGCCGCTCATTGGCTTCAGTTTTATTGCACTAATAATGTAGCAGAGTACGAGGCTTTGGTCTTGGGGCTCCTTATGGCAATAAGAAAGGGTGTTAAAATGTTGCAAGTCTTTGGGGATTCAGAATTGGTCATAAAATAGGTAAGAAAGATCTATTCTTTTTATGACCAAAGAATTGTTAATTATAGGCATAAGGTATGGGATCTGATAGAAGGGTTAGACACTTGTAATATCCAGTTGATCCCATGCTCTCAAAATCACACTACCAATGCCCTAGCCTAGGCAGCTAGTACCTTGCAACCACTATCATTGTCTGGCCTTAAAAGGTTTACAGTTGAGCTCACCTCCATTCCATCCATACTAGACAACGTAGCCAGTTTTTAGGTGTTTAATGATGATAAACACATCCTAGTCTTCATTACCAGTTATGACATGTTTGTTGCCCAGATAATT